>CM038719.1:38653619-38666119 GCA_021613375.1 Megaleporinus macrocephalus | reverse complement strand
CTCTCTCCTTCTCTCTCTCTCTCTCCTTTTCTCTCTCTCTCTCTCTCTCTCTCTCTCTCTCTCTTTCTCTATCTCTCTCTCTCTTTCTCTCTCTCTCTTTCTTTCTCTCTCTCTCTTTCTCCTTCTCTCTCTCTCTCTCTCTTTCTCTCTCTCTCTCTCTCTCTCTCTCAGGCTAACCTTCTGCCGTGAGCCGCATGGCAGGTAGAGATGTTCTCCTCTATTTTAAGCAGCTCCTAACAAGCCTCGTCAGACAGACTGCAGGGGCTGCGGACCCACACACACACACACACACACACACACACACACACACACACACACCTACACACACACACATACTCACACCTTTACACACGCCGCTCCGTCAGACAGACTGCAGGGGCTGTGGACCCACTGCTGGCAAACCTCAAACAGCACAGCCAGAGGGGCTTACCGGCAGCCAGCACCACCTGCCGCCCCGCATCTCTACACACACTCTGCACACACACTCTCTGGAGTCTTCCGATCAATATGAGCCCCCCGTCCAGAGTGCTGCTCCGCAGGGATGGTGCATTCTGGGATGCGAAGGTTAATTTGGTGCTGGCGGCTTCTATCACTACACACTCAGAGTAAATATAACACTCCCCCCGACCATCCCCACCCCTTCCCCCTAAATCCCACCCTTCCAGATGAATAATGCAGATTCACACCCAGGCAGGAAATGCCTTAAATGAATAGTTCAGTGATAAATCAAATTTACTCAGTCCATCACCAACACCCCCCCACCTACCCCCCCCCCCCCCGACACACACACACACACACACACACACACACACACACACACACACACACACTTTCCTCTGAATGTAGCCAATCAGACAAGATGGGGTTCTTATTCCCTAAAATAAAACATATAAAAAATAATGTTTTCTGAATCATTTAATAGTAATAATAATAATACTGCTAATAGTACTACTAATAAAACGATTTGTTATTATCATTATTATTATTATTGAGTGTTAAGTATTAATATTTTAATGGTTTATAGTGCTATTTATGTGATAATAACAACAATACCAAGATTTCTACTACAACTACTCACAATAATAACTATTTATAATAATAATAAAAATAATAATAATACACTTCTACTAATAATAATAATAACCTCATTATTGTTATTATTGTAATTATTATTAAAATTGACCGTAAAATATAAACAAAAATTGACCATAAAACATGTTATAGTACTATTTATATAATAATAATAATACCAACACTTCTACTACTACTGCTACTACTACTAACTATACATTATTATTATTATTATTATTATTATTATTATTATTATTATTATTATTATTATTACTATTATTATTACTATTATTATTATTGACCATTAAGCATTAGTATTCTAATAATTTATAGTACTAGTTATGTAATAATAATAATACCAACATGTCTCCTACTAATAATAATAATAACTATTTATTATTATTATTATTATTATTATTATTGGCTATTAAATATTAGTATTCTAATAATTTATAGTACTACCTATGCAATAATACTAATACCAACACGTCTCCTACAATTAATAATAATAACTATTTATTTTTATTATTATTATTGACCATTAAATATTAGTATTCTAATAATCTATAGTACTAGTTATGTAATAATAATAACAATACCAACACTTATAAGAAATATAAGTAAATGCTCTTTTACTGAACACAGCAGGAGAGAAACTGCAGCTCAGCGCTCCCCCAACTCAACACACTGGCCAGAGTTAACGGTGAGAACACAATAACATCTGGAAAAAAGCCCACCCTCAGAGACCCCGCCCCAACACAGCAGCACAACAATAACAACTTATTTGCACCTAAACTGTATCCTGTGCTCCTACATCTGCACAAGCCAGCGTCGCATTGAAACCACTGAAGTTACCAGCCAAACACCAACTTGTACAGTACATCTAATTTGTACCTCCGTGGTTCCTGGGGGCCATAGCTGGCGTCTGGCTTTGCCTGCTGTAAAGACAGTTTCGGTGTGGGAGCACGCTGTTAATGTATGCGGTGAGGAATTTGTGCCAGTTGTGTCAGTTTTGGCGTCGAGTGTATCGGCTTCCAGGGGACCGCAGATGTCATGGGCATGATTTCCCCCGAGGAAGCAAGTGTGCAACTTCCCTTCTCCTAAAAAACAGTCTGTGATTGGCTAATTTCCAATAAATAAATAAATATATAATTAGTTCTGGATGCCTCGGAAAAACATTACTACTAAGAAAGCATCCCGAGGTGATTCAACTTCGGCACACAGGCAGAGGAGGAGCCGGTTAAAACCAGAACATCATCTGGCCCTTTAAGGAGAGCTGTCAGGCGACACCAGTTGGAGGCAATCAAAGGCCATCAGTGTAAGCTTGTTAGGAGAGCAGAACACGACAAGCCCAGGTAAGGCTACAAGAGTGCCTCGAGACGAGTCACCACAGTGACTGCAGTGGTTGCCAGCCTGTGATTTCCTGGTTAGTTGACTTTTATTTGGGTCACACCAGCTGCGACAGTGTTGCCTAATTAGCGTTTGAACAGCTCCATAGTTTTGTTGTTTTGTCTTGTTTTTATTCAGCAGAAGTCGACGTGACTGGGTGGTCTCCGAGGGTAAATTAGACTCGGTGTACCCTCATCATTACGTACGGATGGGAGACAAATTAAAGGAGAGCTGAGAGGAGGAACATAACAGGTGTAGATGGTTCCACAAATATGACCTGCAGAACCTTGAACTAGGAACGGGAACATGTGAGAACAAACTGTAACCTGCTATAAACATAATAACACTTAAAGTTAGTTACAGCAGTTAGTTTTATATTTTATTCTATTTTTTTAATAATTAATCACGTTTCTATGGTGTTGCTATGAAACTGTTGCAGTATTCCAGTCTGTTTGTAGACCTGACGGTTGCTAGGCAATTGCTATGGTATACCAGGAGGTTGCTAAGGTGTTGACAGGCTATTGTTATGGCATCCCATGTGGTTACCGAGGTAGTGGTTGCTATGGTGTTGATAGGCCATTGCTATGGTATCTCAGATTTTTGTTGAGGTGAAGGGTGCTAAGGGGTTTGTAGGCCATTGCTGTGGAATCCCATATGGTTGCTAAGATGTTGCTTGGCCATTGCTATGGTTTCTTAGGTGTTTTCTAAGGTCTGCCTATGTCATTGCTATGGTTGCCCATGTGCTTGCCAGGATGGTAGTAAAAAAAAATGTTGCTAGGCCATTGCCACGGTTTCCCAGTTGGTTTCCAAGGTGTTGCTAGGCTATTGCCATGGTATCCCAGGTAGTTGCTAAGATGTTGCCTGGCCACTGCTATGGTTTCTTAGGTATTTGCTAAGGTCTGCCTACGCCATTGCTATGGTTTCCCAGGTGGTTGCCAGAGTGATAGTAAATAAAGTGTTGCTAGGCCATTGTTATGGTATTCTATGTGATTACTAAGGTGTTGCCAGGCCATTGCCATGGTTTCCCAGGTGGTTGCCAAGGTGTTGCTAGGCTATTGCTGTAGTATCCCATGTGGTTGCTAAGGTCTGCCTACGCCATTGCTATGGTTTCCCATGTGGTTGCCAAAATGTTGCTAGGCTATTGCTATCGTATCCCATGTGGCTGCTAAGGTGTTGCTAGGCCACAGCTATGCTATACCAGGTGGTTGCTAGGGTGTTGCTTGGCTGTTGCTATAGTTTCTTACAGCCATACAACAACTTTCTTAGGTGCTTGCTAAGGTCTGCCTACGCCATTGCTATGGTTTCCCAGGTGGTTGCCAAAATGTTGCTAGGTTATTGCTATAGTATCCCATGTGGCTGCTAAGGTGTTGCTAGGCGACTGCTATGCTATCCCAGGTGGTTGCTAAGGTGTTGCATGGCTGTTGCGATGGTTTCTTAGGTGTTTGCTGAGGTCTGCCTACGCCATTGCTATGGTTTCCCAGGTGGTTGCCAAAGTGTTGCTAGGCTATTGCTGTAGTATCCCATGTGTTTGCTAAGGTGTTGCTAGGCCACTGCTATGCTATCCCAGGTGTTTGCTAAGGTGTTGCTTGACCGTTGCTATGGTTTCTTAGGTGTTTGCTAAGGTCTGCCTACGCCATTGCTATGGTTTCCCAGGTGGTTGCTATGTATTGCTAGGCCATTGCTATGGCATCCCAGATAGTTACTGAGGTGGTGGATGCTAAGGTGTTTCTAGGCCTTTGCTGTGGAATCACAGATGGTTGCTAAGATGTTGCTAGGCTATTGCTATAGCATCTCAGGTGGTTGCTAATGTGTTGCTTGGGCATAGGATGGTTGCTACTAATACACACAGTGTGTCATTCATGGCAGATTAAATTTGGTACCAGCTTAAAAACAGCAACCAGTAAAACCAGTATCTAACGCAAACGTATTATAGTAAAGAAACGACAAGTGGAATTTGTCAGGTCAACTAAATTTATCAAGTGACATTAGTATTAGTGTATACCAATCCTGAGCAGAAGCTGCTGACCTTGATTTTGGATCAAGATGACAAGTGGAAAAGATCTAAGTGGCTTTTGAAGGAGGTTCATTATTGTGGCACTGATGACAGGAGCTTCAGTCACTGCGGAGATTGCAAGTGTTGCCACAGAAACAGCGAATTAAGTGACATCTGCATTCACATCTTTGGAAAAGACGTCAGTAAACAGGGCTGCAAACTGTGGATGGCAGCGCACATTCACTGACCCTGAGGCTCACGCATTAGTGCCACAGCAGCAGAACAGCAACTGTTTCTCACATGACTGACAATGTCAAACAGCATGAAGAGAGATATTATAGTATGGATGTGGATTATGAAGCTTTAACTGGACATCTGAGTGTCCAGTAGTGTGACACGTGGGACTGTCCACAGGTGGGAAAAAGCACGTACAAGGCCAAAAGAACAGGACAGTCTTGACTGATCGACTGCAGGAGGGTTCAGCAGCTCTGTTATGATGTATCTAAGGGGCATGTTCCTGACACGGTTTATCGGTTTATGTCCAGTCTTTAGAGTGAAGGGTCATCCTTACATAGGTATTCTGATTGACCACCTATCATGCTATGAGTAAAGTCCTCTATCCTGACAGTGCTGCCATCCACACAAGACACAAGTTCACTGAACCACTTATTGGGTCTATCTCCAAACCTAGTGAGCTGCCTAAGTAGTGCACTGACTATATAGGCAGCTGTGTAAGCAGCAGCATTCTCTCCTCATCTCTCCTCACTCTAGTTAAAGAGAGACTGCGTCACGGCTTGTTCCCACCCACTGCATGTGATCAGTGTTTACTGACCTCAGCTGCAGCGCCTCCTCAGCGTTTCAGCCCCATGGATTCTCCTCGTGTAGGTTTTATTGCAGGTTTGATGGTTTCAACGCACCACAGTCAGATGCCCACGATTAAGAAGACAAGCCCTGCGTCCACCATGCTGGAGAAAGTTCTGGCATCGTGGAATTGTTTTACACTGTAAACCTGGATAAGTTGATTGTAATTAAAGAGTTTGAGTTATTGCCTTAAAATATTTAAGTAATGCAAACTAAAGAAAATCAAATGGTTTGAGTAAATTCAACTTAGATGTCAAATAGACTGGAAGTAATAATTTGAGTTGAATACAATGAAATCTAAATTGTTTGTACTTAAACTATTTTGTAAAATCAACCCTACTGATAATTTAATTCAACTCAACATTGAGTTTCCTGTAATCAAAATTAAGTTGTGAACAACTTGAAAATACAGTCTCCATAAAAAGCTGATGTGTTCCTACATCAAAAGAACACAAACAGCAGTTAAATTTAGTTTGATTTTATTTAAAATTACATCACTGGGATCATCTAGGATGATCCTGACCCTTGATTGGTCTAGTTAGAATACTGTTTGGCTTACAATAATTCTTAAATGCAATAATTCTTAAACACAGTAAATTATATTTTCTAACTTTAGATAAGCAACAACTGCAGAACAACAGTTTTACCCGACTTGAACACGGAAAACAACTTACCAAGTTCCAGAATGTGAAAAAGAGAGGGAAGATGGCGGCTTGGTTAATTGTAGTCCTCTGTAGTTCTTCAAGAAAAGAAAACAAGGGAGAAAATGTCCACTGTAGAGAAATCCCAGCACTACAGAGTTTCTGTCCGAGGAAAAGAAGTTAAACTCAGAAAACACCAAATCTCACAGTGAAAATAGAAAAAGACTTCAAATCCTTTACAAGCTCCACTAAACAACTCAAACTAGTCTTGATTGAACTGACCAATGAGGATCTGGCAAGGTGCTACAGGGGCGTGGTCCAAGCTAAAACCTGAAGTTTTAAGTTTGTTCAACTTAAAAATATTAGTGTACTCGGTTATTCTTTCAAAATAGTAGAACATACTAAAACAGTATGCAATAAAACTTTAGTTTTTTAAGCAATCAGTACACAAACTCTTTACACAGAAACTAATTACAGGTTAACAGTGTAGCGGCTGAGGAACCATTCAACGCTTTCTGACAATTCAGCCGAAGGAAGGAACCTCAGTAGACAGTATACTTGGGACAGTCTATGGGTGTGTCTCAAAACCTAGTGAGCTGTCTAAGTAGTGCACTGTCTAGGTGGTAGCAGTGTTCTGTCTGACATCTCTCCTCATAAAACAGATTATTAGGATGCTCTAGTTAGAGAGCATGTGTCATGGCTTGTTCCCACCCCTTGCAGCACTCGACCGGTGGTTTAGCTGGTTGCTAAGCTACTGACCGGCATCCAAAACAATAGCCCGAGGCTTAAAAACCTGCTAGAATAAATACTAATGGCTTAAAACTGCAAAATGGTCAACAAAATAAAACACATTAAAACACCAGAGAGAATCGAAATGATGGGACTGCCTTAGCGGCCGAGGAAGCGTACAATGCTTCCTTAAAATCAGGTCTAAATAAGATTCCTCAGTAGACAGCATGTTTAAGGTATGTACGAAGACAGTCTACATCTCGTGAGCGCATACTATGACATAAAATGCTGCCTATGTAGGAGCTCAGTAGGTTTTGAGACACACCCTATGTGTTGTAGGATGCATAGTATGCATAGTAGGATGTAAAATGCTGCACACTCACTAGGTTTCGAGACAGAACCCAATGTGTTGGCAAAGCATGTAAATCATATATTATGGTCTTTGCGGTCATCAACCCTATTAAACACCTATGGAAGATTTGGGAGTGACGTGTTATGCCAGGATAAAACCATCCAATGTTTTTGTCTTTCAGACATTCATAGGGTCTGTCACAAAACCTAGTGAGGGTCTACACAGGCAGCATTATACATCATACTATACGGACATGTAGATGGTCCCAATTCTTATACAGCTTAAATATGCTGTCTACTAAGGTCCCTTCCTTTGGCTGAATTGTAAGAAGGCGTCAAACAGTTCCTCAGCTGCTGAGTCAATCCCTTGATGCATCCCAAGTACAACTTTCTTCAGCATGGTGGAGTTCCAAGCAGTGACTTCTTTTTCCAATGTCTGACTGCAGCACTTCCAAACTTGCACCTATTTCACTCCTCCATCAGACCTGCAGTAAAACCCTCAAGAGGAGAATCCATGGAGCTGAAACGCTGAGGAGACACTGCAGCTGAGGTCAGTAAACACCGATCACATGCAGTGGGTGGGAACACTGCTACTTAAACAGCTGCCTACATAGTCAGAGCACTACTTAGCACTGGGTTTTGAGACAGACCCCATGGTGTCATAAATTGCTGTCGAGTCACGAGGCTGGCAACAGTACACATTTCTGGATATTGATTCATAGTTCATGTGTCATCAGGGATGCTGGTGGTTTTGTGTTCCAAAAACAAAAGAAAAAAAAGAAAGAAAATCAACATTCCTGGAGCTCATGCTGTCCCAGAGAGGACAGCATGAGCTGTCTATCCTTCAAAGAGAACGTGAGGTAACAAATGTGTCCAGAACAGTTTCACTTTCACAGAAGTGGTTTAAACTGCAGTTGACTGGTTATTTTGCTGTGATTAGCACTTAGCTGTTAGCATTTTGGTAGTAAATGTTATTGTGATATAAGGGATCTGTGGCTTGTTTAGTTTAATAAACTGTAAATACTGTTCGACCAGAGGAGGATGGGTCTCTGCTGGTGAGTCTGGTTCCTCCCAAGGTTTCTTCCTCCAGTTGAGGGAGTTGTTCTTGCCACTGTTGCCTCTGGCTCACTCACAGTGGATAAAGTGTTGTGATTTCATGTTTTCATGCTTTTAAATTCCTGTAAAGCTGCTTTGTGACAACATCGTTGTAAAAAGCGCTATACAAATAAACTTGACTTGACTTGTTGTTCCACCTGACAGCTGTAGCAGCAACACCAGAGGGCGCTCTGTCTTCCTATTGGTTGACACCAAGGTACTAACTAGGCGCCAAATTACAAATAATTCAGATGCCATATCGCTGCTCCTGATGTTACACGACCTGTTCCTCATCCCCGGCACTCATATTTGCATCCAATGCTGGAAATTTGTTGGATGCAACAAAATAGTGTCAAAATTGGGCGTGGTCTTACCCTAGCATTAGACTGTCCTCTCCACTGCCGTCAGCATCATCATCAAGAAGGTGCCAGAGACTTCTCCAGTATAGCCCCTGGTAATCTATGCCAATCTGTATTGAAGCTGTTCAGGCAGTTGACAGTGGTCCAACATTGGATCTCACACTGTTATTTGTAAGTGATCAGGTCGAATGTTTGTGTGTTACCAACCTATCTGCATGGGTGGTACTGTTACTAACATACACATCAATTGCTACACAGCTACGCCCCTGATTTCAAACATGGCCGCCGGAATGACGGAGATGCATCATCTCAAAATGCCAGCAGACAATTTCTTTCTGCATCAATCCATGGACGGATGTTCTCTTCCATAGTGCATACCAGCAGGAATTACCTGGCACAGCCATAAATCTTGGACGATCCTCTTGAATCCCAGCACTTCCATCACTCTGGATTTGTCAGCGTTGTCATGTCGCGAGTGATGCAAAGGACGCTTTGAAATCCGATTTGAGTGGCCAGAGCATCCAGATGCATCAATCTGATTGGTATCCCATTTCAAACCTCCTCCAAGTGAGGTTTGGATTTCACGGAGGGTTTTCTTCCCTTTGTTTTTTTGTTTTTTTTCCGGCAGTGCAGACTTTAAAAATCAATATGGGATATGCCAGCAATTGACCTAAGAATTATATTATTATTATATTAAGATTATTTCTTTAATTTTTCATAGATTTCATAGAACACATGTAGAAACTGTTACAGATGGATTACAGCAGTACAGTTTATATTATCACATGTGTATTAATTTGTTTTTGACTCAAAATTACATAAGAGTATCTTGAGTGTATATTAATAATAATAATAACACATATATATTTTACTTATATATTCTTATATAGCGCTTTTCAAGAACCCAACGATGCTTAGTCAAAATCATGATTGTACAAAACAACAGAGGACCACTACTACAACAAACAAACTTGAGGAAGATTGTATGCCAACGAGAAGAGATTAGAGATTAGATTAGATTTAAATGTGAGGAGGGAATTTGACTGTTTAACCAGTGGCGGAAGAGCATTCCAGAGGCGTGGGGCAAGTCTGGAGAGTGCTCTATCACCAAAACCATGGGGGCTAGATGGAGGAACTGTAAGTTGTCTAGCTGCAAAGGATCTGAGAGAGCGAGAAGGTCTGTGGAAAAAAAAGAGATCAGAGAGGTGAGAAGAAGCAAGATTGTTAAGAGCTTTGTATGTAAGAAGAAGGATTTTGAATTAACAGGAAGCCAGGGAAGATGTTGAAGAGTGGGTGTGATATGCTGATGCGAGTGGGTGTGGGTAAGGAGGCGAGCAGCAGAGTTCAGGACCAGCTGACGTTTGTGGATAGAAGAGGAGCTGATGCCTGCTAGGAGGGAGTTACAATAATCCAAACCACTGGAAATAAAGGCGTGGATGAGAGTAGCAGACTGAGAGAGGGATGATCTGATTCTGGCAATATTGCGGAGGTGAAAGAATGAAACTACAGACTACAGAGTTAATATGGGCACTGAACGAGAGAGTTGGGTCGAGGATGACACCCAGATTACGAACCAGTGGCGAGGGGGAGACGGCAATGTTGTCGACGTGGAGAGTAAGAGTGTTAGGCTTGCACTAGGGTTAGTTCAGGACAGGAACCATAGAAAACCAAGCTAAACAAGGTGTCACAGGTAAATATGAACA
The DNA here is from genome assembly GCA_021613375.1 of Megaleporinus macrocephalus. Lineage (NCBI taxonomy): Eukaryota > Metazoa > Chordata > Actinopteri > Characiformes > Anostomidae > Megaleporinus > Megaleporinus macrocephalus. The sequence goes on along the minus strand of CM038719.1, from coordinate 38,655,927 downwards.
GAACCTGGTGTATGTCTCAGCAACTCCAGCCTCCTCAGTCCTGAGACTGGACAGTTACATAAAAAGACTTTCTAAATAATTGGAATTGCATGAATTTCTACATGAGCAGCTCTGAAAATACATAATATTTCTTAAATATTTAAATAAAATATATATATACTACTGTTCAAAAGTTTAGGATCACTTTAGAATTTCATTTCATGCAATTTTCATGCAATTCACAAACAATATTGTCCATTTCACAATTAATGTAAGTGTATCAGATGATTGTTAAAGAATAAAAATGTTTGTATTAAAGTCTATTTTTGTATAGAGGCTTATTTTGCATATAGTCCTATTATCAGTAATTCTCAGTCCTCTGTCTAAATCTCCTGGTACGGCCACCAATCCAAGTTAAGGAAGTTATTGGGCTAATTGGTTTGTTGTCGATGTGGAGAGTAAGAGGAGGAGTTTTGTTAAGGGTTGATTTAGTGCATCTTTAGTAACATGAGTGTAACTGCATTTGTAATTAAAAGGTTTTTTTCAGATGTATTTTTCAGCATTATAAAGAAATTGCATAATAAATTAATTATATATTATCTTAATGTCTTCCTTCTCTATAATGCTGGCATTATGAATGGCAAATGTAATTACACACATTACCATCAATGTGTAATAACACATAAGAAATTATACCATTATACCAAGATACTCTTATCTAATTAAACAAGGCAACGAAGATTTGATACATATGTGTTTATACATAAGCTGTACTGCTGTAATCCATGTATAACAGTGGCTACATGACTAGTAATGGCATTGTTATTGCATGTGTTGTTCATTGTAACTACAGTTATTACAGACACTTAATATAAAGTGGGACCCAAACTTTTCCTCAAAGTACACTGAGCTGTTTAGTTGTCTCAGTGCTTTTGTTACGCAACATATCTTCTGTATGTTTTAGAAAACAATAGGTCACAAGTTCATTATCTAATAACCGCGTATAGCAGTGAGCTGTTTCTTCAGCGCCTTATGTTTGATGAGCTGAAACAAACCAAATGTCTCAAGTACTTTTCGCAAATAATTGCGGCCATGTATCCTTTATCTCCGACTTGACTTTCATCGGCTGATCAAACAGCTGCCGTGTCGTGTGTCTCCATTTGACTTTCATATTGCTAAGCAAAGACATCTCCGGTAATGACATTGGGCAGGGAACTCGCCGAGGTCAGGAGGGACACTGTGGTAAGGAGAGAAAGAGACAGTGTTAAGTAAACTCAGGTTTAGGGCTGCAATGAATATGTGCTGAAATGTCATAAGCATTCGCAAATAGTAAAATCTTCCATACAACAGTGTTAGGCTTGCACTAGGGTTAGTTCAGGACAGAAACCACAGAAAACCAAGCTAAACAAGGTGTCATAGGTAAATATGAACAGAACCCGTTGTATGTCTCAGCAACTCCAGCCTCCTCAGTCCTGAGACTGGACAGTTACATAAAAAGATCTTCTGGATTTTTGGAATTGTCTGAACTTCTACATGAGCAGCTATATATATATATATATATATATATATATATATATATATATATATATATATATATATATATATATATATATATACTCTAAACCATTAAGTTTTACAGCTTTCTGACTTCTGACATCTGTCTGAGGTATTTTAAACTCAGCCGGTATGCAAGTCCACAGTGTAGGAAGATGCAAAAACGTTTTTTTTCTTCTCTCAACTACAGGAACATAAAAAGGAAACATAATTAAGAGAATAGATAAAGATAGACCTGAACAGGTCAACACGTTCGCACAAAAATGCATCACCTCTCAGATAAATGCTTAATGAAGGTGCCAGGACTGAAAATAGAGCCAAAAGTAGCCCAGCAGACTAAACTCAAAAAGCCAATTGAGAGAGTTTGGAAGACAAAGCGAAGGAGAAGAAGAGACATAACAATGACTTTTAGTCAAAGCAAAAGAGAGAGAGAGAGAGAGACCATTCACTTTCAATCAAAGAAAAAAAAAGAGAGAGAGAGAGAGAGAGAGAGAGAGAGAGAGAGAGATAACATTCACTTTGAGTCATAGCAAAAGAGAGAGAGCGAGAGAGAGAGAGAGAGAGAGAGAGAGAGAGAGAGACATAACATTCACTTTCGGTCAAAGCAAATGAGAGAGAGAAAGAGAGAGAGAGAGAGATAACATTCATTCACTTTCAATCAAAGCAAAAGAGAGAGAGAGAGAGAGAGAGAGAGAGAGATAACATTCACTTTCAGTCATAGCAAAAGAGAGAGAGAGAGAGAGATAACATTCATTCACTTTCAATCAAAGCAAAA
>CM038719.1:38528619-38648619 GCA_021613375.1 Megaleporinus macrocephalus | reverse complement strand
CTTTCAGTCAGTCAGGCCCAAGAATCATATCCACAAAGTGAATGTTCAGCCACTCACACAATGATGGAAATGCTCAATTGTGCTTTAACTATGAGAGACTGAGCCTCTGTGCTCAGTAACCTTCTCGAGGAAGAATCGCTGTCCCAGCCCCAGGAGTCCACGAAGTGAAGAAGCACTGCATAAACATACCACCACCAGCCTCACAGAGACACAACAACCAAAATCTATATTAAAGATGTACATATCAGTACCAGTGTTGTGGTCAGCTATAAAGTAATGTAGTTACTTTGTCCTGTTACAAAGAAGCGTAACACACTGCAGTAACAGACACGTGAATGAGAAATGATTACATCGAATCAGTTAGCTGAGCGTCGTCTGAAGCAGTGGCTTACTGTATCTATGACCCTTTCCAAAAACAAACTGCACTTTATATTAATGTGCTTAGTCCAGGGCTAGTGGCACCTCTGCAATTTACTTTTTGACATATTGTGACTTTTTCTTGCGTAACGGACCTTCACGAGCTGTCAGTGTTGTTTCCTTTTGCAATTCTTCGAGTGTGTGTGTGTATTCACTGAAGAGAAACCAACAGCAAGCAAAAGTCTTCACAAAAGGTTGTAAGGCTGTGAGTATTTACCGTGTCGGCACCAAAGGCTCACTGTTTACTTGGATTACACAAAATCTTGATTATGTTATGTTTACATTATGTTTATCACAAAAAAGAAATAAATAACAAAATTAATTAAATAAATGAATAAGCATGATTGTTGTTTTGATAAGGAATACAGACAAAAAAAAGTTACTAAAACATTTGACTGGTAGTGTATCTAAAAAGTTTGGCTGGTAGTGTACTAAAAAGTTTGGCTGGTAGTGTACTAAAACGTTTGACTGGTAGTGTACTAAAACGTTTGACTGGTAGTGATCTAAAACGTTTGACTGGTAGTGTATCAAAAACGTTTGACTGGTAGTGTACTAAAACGTTTGGCTGGTAGTGTACTAAAACGTTTGACTGGTAGTGTACTAAAACGTTTGACTGGTGGTATATCTAAAACGTTTGACTGGTAGTGTACTAAAACGTTTGGCTGGTAGTGATCTAAAACGTTTGTCTGGTAGTGTACTAAAACGTTTGGCTGGTAGTGATCTAAAACGTTTGTCTGGTAGTGTATCTAAAACGTTTGACTGGTAGTGTTCTAAAACGTTTGGCTGGTAGTGTATTTAAAACGTTTGACTGGTAGTGTACTAAAACATTTAACTGGTAGTGTACTAAAACATTTGACTGGTAGTGTACTGAAGCGTTTCACTGGAAATGTACTAAAACCTTTGACTGGTACTGTACTAAAACGTTTGGCTTGTAGTGTACTAAAACGTTTGACTGGTAGTGTAATAAAACGTTTGACTGGTATTGTACTAAAACGTTTGACTAATAGTGTATCTAAAACGTTTGTCTGGTAGTGTACTAAAACGTTTGACTGGTAGTGTACTAAAACGTTTGGCTGGTAGTGTATCTAAAACGTTTGACTGGTAGTGTACTAAAACGTTTGACTTGTAGTGTATCTAAAACGCTTGACTGGTAGTGTATCTAAAACGTTTGACTGGTAGTGTATCTAAAACGTTTGTCTGGTAGTGTATCTAAAACGTTTGACTGGTAGTGTATCTAAAACGTTTGTCTGGTAGTGTACTAAAACGTTTGACTTGTAGTGTATCTAAAACGTTTGTCTGGTAGTGTATCTAAAACGTTTGTCTGGTAGTGTACTAAAACGTTTGACTTGTAGTGTATCTAAAACGTTTGTCTGGTAGTATATCTAAAACGTTTGTCTGGTAGTGTATCTAAAACGTTTGACTGGTAGTGTACTAAAACGTTTGACTGGTAGTGTATCTAAAACGTTTGTCTGGTAGTGTATCTAAAACGTTTGTCTGGTAGTGTATGTAAAGCGTTTGACTGGTAGTGTATCTAAAACGTTTGACTGGTAGTGTACTAAAACGTTTGTCTGGTAGTGTATCTAAAACGTTTGACTGGTAGTGTATCTAAAACGTTTGTCTGGTAGTGTATGTAAAGCATTTGACTGGTAGTGTACTAAATCCACTTACCGAAATGGGTTTTCAGTCCCTAAATGATTAATACGTTTTGCTATTGATGGAAAAAAGATGTAACATGCTTGTGTCCCAACGTCTGGAATACGCTGCAGGAGCCATGCTGACTGCAGTGCATCCCACAGCTGCTGGAGGGAGCGTAGAGGAGGATCCATAGAGCCAACACTGAGCAACCAAGGGACCTCCTGGATGGTGGTGTTGGCTCTATGGATCCTCCTCTACGCTCCCTCCAGCAGCTGTGGGATGTACTGCAGTCAGCAGATTGTACTGTTTTCAACTTAAGACCAATCAAACTGAATTAAACAATCACTGCCTTTTGTTTTTTATTAGATTTACTGCTCTCGGTTTCTTTTTCATCTTAATGACCTTCGTCATCTGAACAGAACACTGAAAGTTTTGGAGATTTGTGAAGAAGTCGAATAGCTGCAGCTTTGCTCAAGTAACCTGGATTATCTGGGCTGTAGAGACCCGAGAGCTGTCAGGTGGCATTGGGCTGGCATGACACATGTGACACACACGTCCCACATAATTATCACTCCTGTGATGTGGGAACATTAACGATGCATGAGCGCCAGGCAGGGGGTCTTGACAGTCTAGAAGAACGAGACCTCATTATCTGGAGAAAGGACCTCGAGAGGAAGAGTCACCACTGGACAGGAACACAGCAGCGTGTGCTATTCTGGAGGTCATCAGCTGGCACTTTCAGGCTAGAATGGACCTGCACAGGGAAGATTAGTGACCTGTGCCGAGGTGGAGGTCAGCGGCGAGTTTGTTCAAGCTCCGGGAGAGCCCGCGGTATTGACCGCCGGTCCGGCGATTACAAATTTCAGCAGATAGAATGAATCACAATTAACTCGTTGGAATGGAAAAACTTGACCCAACGAGTCCAGATGGCGGCCCTTTTACCGGAATGGACAAGATGTCTGCTTATCACTAATTAAAAATGATTAAGCACCTACTTACCTTCATCGACGGCCATCGAGCCGGCGGAATGCTGATGCGGAGCGAGCGCTCTGGACGTTTTCCAAAGCTCCGTCAAATTCCTCTCTTCAAAACGGAGTGGATGTGCATTGACCGAAATCCCGGTCATTAAAGCCGCTGCCGCGTGTTGGAGAGTATGTGAGCCTACTTTGCAGGCCGTATGGATCTGACCGCTCCACCCCTCAGCCTTTAGCGGGGAGATGGCCATTAATTCTAAACAGAGGAGTGGGCGAAAAAAAAAAATAGGAGGCTGCCTTCTATTTCGAGTTCTCGGAGAGACAAAAAAAGGCAATTAATCATATTTTATGATGCAACGGAGTGGCAAAAAAACCATGACACATGCCGTATGAATGGAGAAAGATTTTCTTAGATTTTCCCTTAGAGTTCAGACCAGGTCAGCCTGGAAAACTCTTTTTCTTGAGTCCGAAAAGTTTCGTCACAGCTGTGCCACTAGAAAAATGGTCTTCGAACACAAATGTTATAATTAGAGATGGACTGATCAGTGTTTTTGAGGCCGTTTCCGATCACCTTTCAGCGCGATAGGTTGATAGCCAATACTGATCGAGAGCGGAGCTATATGACACGGCAGGGCTACATGTAGTTATTAGCGCAAGCAAGTCATGAAACATGGTCTAAACTGGTTTATAACCATTTTTAACGAGCTTATGTGAAACTAGCAGTAATTAAAGTAAATCAAACAAATATCCCTAATCAGAATCAGAAATACTTTATTGATCCCAGGGGGAAATTTCAGTTATTACAGTAGCAGCCGGTTATGTAGAAGAATAAACACTCTAATAATAATTTACAACAAAAAATAAATTTGCAATATGTACACATATATAAAGTCTTATAATACAATAGAATAGTAAAATAATAAAATATAAAGGGACTGTGGCACATATAAAGTCTTATAATACAATAAAAGAATAAAATATAAAGTGACTGTGGCACATATAAAGTCTTATAATACAATAAAATAATAAAATATAAAGTGACTGTGGCACATATATAAAGTCTTATAATACAATAAAATAATATAATATAAAGTGACTGTGGCACATATATAAAGTCTTATAATACAATAAAATAATAAAATATAAAGTGACTGTGGCACATAAATAGTCTTATAATACAATAAAATAATAAAATATAAAGTGACTGTGGCACATATATAAAGTCTTATAATACAATAAAAGAATAAAATATAAAGTGACTGTGGCACATATATAAAGTCTTATAATACAATAAAATAATATAATATAAAGTGACTGTGGCACATATATAAAGTCTTATAATACAATAAAAGAATAAAATATAAAGTGACTGTGGCACATATATAAAGTCTTATAATACAATAAAAGAATAAAATATAAAGTGACTGTGGCACATATATAAAGTCTTATAATACAATAAAATAATAAAATATAAAGTGACTGTGGCACATATATAAAGTCTTATAATACAATAAAATAATAAAATATAAAGTGACTGTGGCTATAATAATAAGTACAAGTACAAGTAATACTAATTCAAAAGGAAAAAAAGCTAATTAAATAAATGTAGTCAAAACAGCAGTCATTAAATGCAGACTCTGTTATTTTTAACGCAATGTAGATCTTGAATTTTTGCTGCTGTTCTGTTCGTACCGGTCAGATCTGATCTGCACAGGTTTCTGGGTTGTTTGTTTTGTGTTAGCTGCGCGTGCTAGCTCTGCTGTTTGCTGATACTCACTGTATTCAGCCGCGTGGGGTACTCTTAAGGTGTATCAGATTAGTAGTGTTAAATGTTTTTGTCTTGGTTCCTCAACGAGACACGTTGATTTTACTAATTTTACATACGGTCACATACGTTAACAAACTGCCAGAATGACGATGTTTTCTATTTGCACATGCCATGAACGCAAACTGTTCTCTAGATGCCGCTGCTTTAGTCAGTCTGTGGAAAATGAAAGGGTTTGTGTTTCCATCTAGTGGTTCAGATAGGAATTGCAAGCACCTGGCTGGAGGGGGTTTCAACGAAACGCTAGCTGGAAATACAGAAATTAAGCTCATTTGTTTAACGCCATCGATACCGATACATAGCCGATCGATCCTTCTATCTCTAGTTATAAATTTGTGTGTATGTCACGTGGCTGTGACCAGTCAGACCACTTTTATTATGAACGGGTAACTCCAACAGAGTCGTCAACAACAACAAAAACCGAGAGGAGCCAAAGAGGATACATGGGTTAGACAGAGGCGAAGTCAAAAAACAGAGAGGGTCAAAACCAAACTATCAGATGAACGGCTAATGAGATGGGCGACGTGGTGTGCTTGGTATGCTTTCAGTAAATGTTGGCAATGCTTCGGATAGAAGTAGACAAACAAAGGAGTTTATATAATGAGTTCATTAGAGAATCACAGACTCTGTACTTCAGTAAGCTACAAGACATTGGTCCATGGTTGGCCGGCAAGGAACGCATAACTCAAAACATGTGGTTCCAGGTGGTCATGGTAACGTAGGCCAGAGTGTCTGTGGAGGTGCCGGACACAACTGACAGTATAGTTAAGTCAGTAAGATGTACAAATTTCCAAGACATTATTTAACAATAGTTCAGAGAATTATACCCCCATACTGTAGGCTGGGGTTCAGTTCCCACCGGGGTAACAACCTTACACTACACCAATAAGAGTCCTTGGGCAAGATTCTTAATGCTACCTTCACCTACCTGTGTACATGTAAACTGTAACACTACCTTCACCGACCTGTGTACAGGTCAATTTAAGATTAATCTATTTTACTATCATCCACATTACATATAAAAACTCACACGTAGGTTCACTGGACATGATCTGAATGAGATGCTACAATAACATTTCACATGAAACTACTCTTAAAGACTACCATCTACCGTAATGTCATAGAACCTTACTCAAGGAACCAGTTTTAACACCTTTATATTTAGAGCATAGCATATTTTTTGTGGTCAGTTGGTCTTCCCAGTGCATGACACTGAATTGATTTAGAAATGCTGGCTAATGTTGGCTCAGTTTACTAGTTGTGTTGTATGTTTTGTTCCATTGGAAACGATGTTTACTGTTGAATCAGGTTTATGTAACTGCACGCATTATTCTTCTTGCTCAGACAGCACTATTGCAATTAACATATAACAACAACTCATGGTGACTTTTTAAAAAGGTTAGAACTGTGAAAAAACACTGGGGGAATAATTGCTTATCCCATATAGATTCCTCATATATATTCTTTACTTTGCATAAAGAAGAGAGTATTCAGGAGCGTCCAAACTGGTGTTAAAAAGAAAGGGTGACTCCTAATAACCACCCTCAAGACCTGGTAGACCACCAGTACTGTCCCAATCAAATAACCGGCACTTAAAGCTTCCATCTTTGAGAGAGAGGAGAACATCAAGCTTCACTTCTGCTTCAAAGCTTCCATTGTATCTATCTATCTAATATATACAGGGGTTGGACAATGAAACTGAAACACCTGTCATTTTAGTGTGGGAGGTTTCATGGCTAAATTGGACCAGTCTGGTGATCAATCTTCATTAATTGCACCAGTAAGAGCAGAGTGAGAAGTTCAGTTAGCAGGTAAGAGCACAGTTTAGATCAGAATATTACAATAACACAACATTATGGGACGTACCAGAGTTCAAAAGAGGACAAATTGTTGGTGCACGTCTTGCTGGTGCATCTGTGACCAAGACAGCAAGTCTTTGAGATGTATCAAGAGCCACGGTATCCAGGGTAATGTCAGCATACCACCAAGAAGGACCAACCACATCCAACAGGATTAACTGTGGACGCAAGAGGAAGCTGTCTGAAAGGGATGTTGGGGTGCTAACCCTGATTGTATCCAAAAAACATAAAACCACGGCTGCCCAAATCACGGCAGAATTAAATGTGCACCTCAGCTCTCCTGTTTCACCAGAACTGTCCGCCAGGAGCTCCACAGGGTCAATATACACGGCCGGGCTGCTATAGCCAAACTTTTGGTCACTCGTGCCAATGCCAAACGTGGGTTTCAATGGTGCAAGGAGTGTAAATCTTGGGCTGTGGACAATGTGAAACATGTATTGTTCTCTGATGATCCACCTTTACTGTTTTCCCCACATCCGGGAGAGTTACGGTGTGGAGAAGTCCCAAAGAAGCATACCACCCAGACTGTTGCATGCCCAGAGTGAAGCATGGGGGTGGATCAGTGGTGGTTTGGGCTGCCATATCATGACATTCTCTTGGCCCAGTACTTGTGCTAGATGTGCACGTCCCTGCCAAGGACTACTGAACCATTCTGGAGGACCATGTGCATCCAACGGTTTAAACATTGTATCCTGAAGGCCGTGCCGTGTATCAGGATGACAATGCACCAATACACACAGCAAGACTGGATTGGATTGGTTTGATAAACCAAAGATTGGTTTGATAAACATGAAAGTTAAACATCTCCCATGGCCTGCACAGTCACCAGATCTAAATATTATTGAGCCACTTTGGGGTGTTTTGGAGGAGCGAGTCAGGAAACGTTTTCCTCCACCAGCATCACGTAGTGACCTGAACACTATCCTGCAAGAAGAATGGTTTAAAATCCCTCTGACCACTGTGCAGAACTTGTACATGTCATTCCCAAGACCAACTGACGCTGTATTGGCCGCAGAAGGAGGCCCTACATCATACTAATAAATTATTTTTTCAGTGTTTCAGTTTCATTGTCCAACCTCTGTATACATATATAGTATTAGTATTAGTATACACTAATATATATATATATATATATATATATATATATATATATATATATATATATATATATATATATATATATATATATACTCTGTATTACTATGTACAGCCATCATGTATCCTCTGTGGTGCTTGTAGTTATTGCAGAAGCATCTGCTTTGGCTTTGGAAAAGCATATTGAGGACATATCCCAACCCGAAATCTGATCAATATTCATATCTTTTGCTGTGTTTTTTAGACTTTGTATAATGCAAATCTTTGACGGAGCATTTGTGTACAAGGAAGCCGTGGCCTGCTGAAAAATGGACTCTTGTTGGTTGCGCATGAACAGGACTAAGAGGCCCCATCAGGAAGAGTTTTCCTCAAAAAATCATATCCATAATTGATGAACACTGAAGGTAAGATGGTAACCTGCAGAGGGACAGCCAGGAGATTTATTCCGGGCCAGTACTCCTCCTGGCACACACTCGCACGCACACACACACACACACACACACACACACACACACACACACACCTGGCAGAAACAATAGGGGTGTGAAAAGCACTTGATTATAGGTTTTTGGCTGTAAATTATGAAGCCTCAAAACAAATTCCTTCTGACAGCCGGGTTTGACACACTCGCTGCTTCATTAGTGTTTAAAATAATACAGCGGGACAGTTCTGCTGCTCGTTGCCGAGCAAAGCAAATCTAGACGACAATGGAGCGCCGCTCAGGCTTATTATAACTCACAAAGACTGATTTCTCGTCGGCAGAGGACTTTTGTGTGCGAGTTGGAAAAACACCTGAAAATCTTCCCTGGTAATCCATTTGTTATTCAAATTCGGAAGGATGCTGGAAGATGAATGGTTGGTCGTTTGTCCACCTCCAGTGCTGTTATTGTGCATGACACTGGACTCAACCAGGTGTAGTATCCATGGCAACAGCAGAAACAGGAGGCATCATGGGCATTTGCCACGGGGCTTAAAGCGGGGAAACTTTGGTCCGTCTATTAAAAAGGGATCCGGCTTTCAGACTGTACCGACCATCGTGTAATGTATAATGCTTTACTTTAAAGCCTTGCTTTAAGGAAATTTTATAGCCACGACATAAACATATCATGGAAGACATCATATCATTGCTGTCTAATGAAAAACATGTGTCTCCATGTATATATATATATATATATATATATATATATACAGTTTTTCCAGTATATTTATTATTAAGCAGTCCAGTATATATTTTGCATTTAATACAATGAAAAACTCTCAAAATCAATCTGCGTGATGAAGCTAACCATACCAAAAGAATGAACTTATGGTTTTACGCTAAGCCCAACACTTTAAATGCAATAATGAAAATCGGAAATATGTCTAATATTAAAGATGATGCTTTTATTATATATTACCAGGTGATGTATCAACACCAGTATTGAGTATCAGGCTGACACCACATTTATTTACTTGTCCTCACACCCATGATAACTAATCAATACCAACATAGTGATTCCAGATTCCCTTCAGCCAGGAATACACGGTGTCAAGAGTGTAGACTTGGCCTCAACATTGGTAGTGACGCAACAATAAACCCAACCAACACCCCCACCAAGAAAAGTGATGTGGTTAGGCTTATTTACTTCACATTGGAAAGAAAATTGATGTTTGGTAGCAGGTTTTCATTCACTGGCTACTGGCTAGTTAGTTTAGTACCTATGCCTTACGGTCTGGGAGTGTATCTATGTATCTATAGCTGGAATCACTATGTTTGTATAGGTTGGTTTTCATGGGTGTGAGCACAAGTAAATGTCCTCACACCCATGAAAACCAACCTATACAAACATAGTGATTCCAGCCGATACTGTATGACATAAGCCATGTGCACACTGCCACAATAGTGATTAACTGTCACAGTGATGGAGGATCTGCTCGCACGGAGAAGTGTTACTGACTCGGTTGGGGTCGGACACCAAGTCACTTTAAACATTCCGCCTTGGCAGACTCCCTTCAGCCAGGAGTACACGGTGTCAAGAGTGTAGACTTGGCCTCAACATTGGTAGGGACACAACAATCCACCCAACCAACACCCCCACCAAGAAAAGTGAAAGATGTGGTTAGGCTTGTTTTCCTCACATTGGAAAGAAAATTGATGTTTGGTAGCAGGTTTTCATTCACTGGCTACTGGCTAGTTAGTTTACTACCTATGCCTTACTGATTCTCTTTTTTGGTCTACAAAGAATGAAACATGTTGGAACGACATGGAAAAGAATTGCACGTTGTAATGAAAAGTATGTCTAATATTAAGGATGATGCTTATACTCTGTATTGTATATTACCAGGAGATACCAGCATCCCATTGGTTTACTTGTACTTGTAATCATTAACGACACTGATACCAACATAGTGGTTCCAGCCAATACTGTGTGACATCAGCCACATATATTCAGCCACACTAATGATCAAATGTCTAAAGCTGGCAACGTTGGAAGGTCTGCTAACACAGAGAAGCGTTACTGGCTCTATGGAGGTCGGACACAAAATTACTTTATACACTGTGTCAAGAGTGTTGATTTGGCCTCAGCATTGGTAGGGACACAACAACCCACCCAACAAACATCCCTTTAAGTGGACATTTGCTGATCATGGTGGGCTCTTCTAGCGGACATTTTATGATCACGGTGGGCTCTTCTAGCGGACATTTTATGATCACGGTGGGCTCTTCTAGTGGACATTTGCTGATCATGGTGGGCTCATCTGCTGGACATTTGCTGATCACGGTAAGTTCTTCTAGTGGACATTTGCTGATCATGGTGGGCTGTTCTAGTGGACTTTTGCTAATCATGTTGGGCTCATCTGCTGGACATTTGCTGATCACGGTAAGTTCTTCTAGTGGACATTTGCTGATCATGGTGAGTTCTTCTAGTGGACATTTGCTGATCATGGTGGGCTGTTCTAGTGGACATTTGCTGATCATGGTGGGCTGTTCTAGTGGACATATGCTGATCACTGTGGGTTTTTCTAGTGGGCATTTGCTGATCATGATGGGCTCTTCTGGTGGACATTTGCTAATTGCGTTGGACTCTTCTTCTGGATCTTCTGGATCTTTCTGTGAACTGTATAAAGAAAAATTAACTCACATGTTCTTCATGCTTGCAAAAAGCTGGCAACGTTGGAAGGTCTGCTAACACAGAGAAGCGTTACTGGCTCCATGGAGGTCGGACACAAAATTACTTTATACACTGTGTCAAGAGTGTTGATTTGGCCTCAGCATTGGTAGGGACACAACAACCCACCCAACCAACATCCCCTACCCCCACCAAAAAAAAAAACTTAAAGGTGTTTTATGTTTATTCCTGCTAGAAATCTGACTGCCAGCCTATAGATGTGAGTAGGTAGGATTGGTTTGGTGGTTAATGTTAGTTAACATGGTTAATTAACATCAGTTAGGCTTATTTTCAGTTAGGACATTTGCTGATCATGGTGGGCTTCTCTAGTGGACATTTGCTGATCACTGTGGGATCTTCAAGTGGACATTTGCTGATCACTGTGGGCTCTCCTGATGGACATTTGCTGATCATGCTGGGCTCTTCTGGTGGACATTTGCTGATTAGGTGAGTTCTTCTAGTGGACATTTTCTGATCATGGTGGGCTCTTTAAGTGGACATTTTCTGATCATGGTGGGCTCTTCTAGCGGACATTTTATGATCACTGTGGGCTCTTCTAGTGGACATTTGCTGATCATGGTGGGCTCATCTGCTGGACATTTGCTGATCACGGTGAGTTCCTCTAGTGGACATTTGCTGATCACGGTGAGTTCTTTTAGTGGACATTTGCTGATCATGGTGGGCTGTTCTAGTGGACATTCACTGATCATGGTGGGCTGTTCTAGTGGACATTTGCTGAATACTGTGGGCTCCTCTAGTGGACATTTGCTGATCACTGTGGGTTTTTCTAGTGGGCATTTGCTGATCATGATGGGCTCTTCTGGTGGACATTTGCTAATCATGCTTCTTCTGGATCTTCTGGATCTTTCTGTGAACTGTATAAAGAAACACTTACCCACATGCTGTTCATGCTTAGATGATTACCTGAGACTTCCAAGTAAATCTGTTTCCAACAAAGCAGCTCATACTGTTTGAGGGGCTGCGCAGAGTTTGTTGAATGGAAATCTATTTGTACTTATTCTGCCCAATGAGTGTTGGGAGGGGCTCCAGCACCACCTGTGTAGATGATGAATGAAGTTTTATTTAATGAAGTTTTATTTTATTTTCTGGATTGGTGCTTATAATACTTAATTAAGAGTAAAATAAAGATAAATGTCAACATCTATAGACAGTTAATAACTCTAATAATCTTACTGATTACAATCAGAATTTTAGCTTCACTTTATTGGTCAGCTGAACAGCCTCTCACACAGTTAAATACAGAGAGAGAGTGTGTTCTGTGAAATGACAGCATGTAGGATCATCTGCTAGGTAAGACTGAGTGAAGGCCAGTGGTCAGGCTGGGTGCACTTACCATGCAGAGTGTTGAGCTTCTTTCACAATCAATGGATTTAAAGGGAGGTTCGTTGAGCAGGCAGGCTTCTATTGTCCTATAAAATCATTAGCTACCTGTTCGCTTCAGGTTTGCACAGCATTCAGCATCTAACTGCATCCAAAATCACTTACTATGCATATCACTGCATTACTGAATGCACCAGAGTCCACAGACTGTTAATGCAAAGAAGAAATCTAAGCATTTACACTACCGTTCAAGTTTAGGATCACTTTAGAATTTCATTTTATGCAATTTTCATGCATTTCATGCAATTTCACGCAATTCACAAACAATATTGTCCATTTCACAATTAATGTAAGTGTACCAGATGATTCTTAAAGAATAAAAATGTTTGTATTAAAGCCTATTTTTGTATAGAGGCTTATTTTGCATATAGTTCTATTATCAGTAATTCTCAGTCCTCTGTCTAAATCTCCTGGTACGGCCGACAATCCAAGTTAAGGATGTTATTGGACTAATTGGTTGTTAGGACACTCTTGCTCAATTGTGATCACAGCTGAAAAACATTCTACTAATAAGTGAGTATAAAAGGGAGAACAACATTCTAGGTTAGTTTAGTATCTGAAGATCAGCAGTTGATGGCTTGCTGACCGACTCACAATGACCAGAAAGAAACAACTTTCTTTAGAGACCCGTCAGTCCATTGTTGTGTTAAGGAAGAAGATACTCCATTAAAACAAGAACATTTCACTGTGATCCCAAACTGTAGGCTGTCTAGGTAGCAGCTGTGTAAGTAGCAGCGTTCTCTCCTCATCTCTCCTCATAAAACAGATTACTGAGACGCTCTAGTTAGAGAGAGACTGCGTCACGGCTTGTTCCCGCCCACTGCAGCACGCGACCGGTGGTTTAGCCGCTTGTTAAGCTACCAGCCGGCATCCAAAACAATAGCCCGAGGCTTAAAAATCTGCTAGCATAAATGCTAATGGGTGTAATCGAGTGTAAAACTGCTAAATGGTGAAGGACCATTTAGCAGGAGTTGATAATAAAATACTGTTTTGTGTGATTATATGACCAGAAACACATTAAAACTCCAGAGAGAATCAAAATAACTCACATTTTAAAACCACTTCACTGCTCGTAGATTAGCCTGCGTTGCATCATGGGATTGTCTTAGCGGCTGAGGAAGCGTTCGATGCTTCTTTAAAATCAGGTCTAAATAAGGTTCCTCAGTAGGCAGCATGTTTAAGGTATGTAAGAATTGGGACAGTCTACATGTGGGGATCGCATACTATGATGTGAAATGCTGCCTATGTCGGAGCTCACTAAGTTTTGAGACACGCCCTATGGTGGACTGTCACGCATGGCTTTAGGTCAACTTCCTGGCCACCATATACTGATTAAGTTTATTAAAACTTAAGTTCTTTACATGTTTTTTTAGTTGTTTCATCTAAACCCTAACAGGATTAGCAGGTAGCCAGTGCAGCTTTGGTATTGAGTTTAAACTTTGGAAGCTCTTTAATATGCTGTGTTTTATTTATTTTTTTGTTTTTTTTCGCTGCTGAATGCAGAGCCAGTGAAATAATTCCTCTTAATGCAAAGCGTAATTACTGCAGGGTCGCACTTGTTTACATCTTGAAGAAAATGGAAGAATGGACAGACTAATAGTGTAATTACAGGATTAGTCTGTCCTGGGTAATAGGGCGACAGCAGTACATGCGGCTAATTACCCCTATTTCTACTGCTGGGCTTTTATTATTCCTGATGTAAGACTTTGGCACACAGAGACTTCCTACTGCGCAGGACAGACTCAATGAGTCTTCTCACATCTGCACATGTGAGAAAAAGATGGTTTTCTGCGATAATCACCTCTTTGAGCGCAAAACCAACACGTTTTCGTTGCCGTCACTGAAGCGGTGCGGAGCTTCTGAACCTGAAGCTAAACATCTGAAAACCCTGCAGAATCTTCTGCCAAAACAAAAGCGCCGGTTCGGCTTTGCACTCTATTAGTGAATCACAGTCGCACTTCTGATTTTCCGGCGTGGGAGTGCGGAGAAGGAAAGCTGATCGCCGTCGCTGGGCTTAAAAAATGAGAAACAAGGATCCGGATTGATTTGGGAACAGCTTCAGTTCATCACATTAAACTTTTTAAAGGAAATGAACTCAGTCAGTTCATGTGATGATCATCAAGATCATGTGATGAACCAAATATTGTCCATCTATCTATCCATCCATCCATTATCTTCATTATGAGAGCTGAGTCATTGAGGCTGGAGCCAATCCCAGCGTCAGTGGGCTGTAACGGTTCAGACTCAGACCTGACGTTACGATCCATATGCAAGGCTTTATTACCTCAAAGGAGGATATGAAGTATGAACCCAAAGCACAGAGCTGGGCCCACTGAAGAGGGAGTCCCAGGAGACCAGGTGAGCTGGAGACTGAGGCAGCCTGGGGGAGCAGCTACTAGAGCAGGCGAGTTGGGTGGTGCTTCAAGGTGCGAGCACAAACAGTGGGTGTGTCTCAAAACCTAGCGAGCTCCTACATAGGCAGCATTTTATGTCATAGTATGCTCTCCCGATATGTAGACTGTCCCAATTCTTAGATACCTTAAACATGCTGTCTACTGAGGAACCTTATTTACACCTGATTTTGAAGAAGCATGGAACGCTTCCTCAGCTGCTAAGACAATCACATGATGCAACACAGGCTAATCTAGGAGCAGTGAAGTGGTTTTAAAATGTGAGTTATTTTGATTCTCTGGAGTTTTAATGTGTTTCTGGTCATATAATCACACAAAACAGTATTTTATTATCAACTCTGTAACGAGTCCTTCACCATTTACACTTTTATACTCGAGACATTCGTGGATTTTTAATCCTCGGGCTATTGTTTTGGATGCCGGCCGGTAGCTTAGCAAGCAGCTAAACCACCGGTGGCATGCTGCAGTGGGCGGGAACAAGCCGTGATGCAGTCTCTCTCTAACTAGAGCGTCTCAGTAATCTGTTTTATGAGGAGAGATGAGGAGAGAACGCTGCTACTTACACAGCTGCTACCTAGACAGCCTACTTAGACACTCACTAGGGTTTGAGACAGACCCACAATGTCTGATGGCCAAACAAACCTCACAGCGTGGAGGCCCGTGGGGAAGGTACGCCAAGAGTGAGCTCACATGACAGCAGAGGAGTATTAAGGTTTGCCTGTGTTGCATCATGGGATTGGCTTAGCGGCTGAGGAAGCGTTTGATGCTTCCTTAAAATCAGGTCTAAATAAGGTTCCTCAGTAGCAGCATGTTTAAGGTATGTAAGAATTGGGACAGTCTACATGTCGGGAGCGCATACTATGACGTAAAATGCTGCCTATGTAGGAGCTCACTAGGATTTGAGACAGACCCTTTGTGGTCATAATTTGGTGCATGCTTGAACTTTCTTTAGCTTCTGATGTTCTTAATCTTCTTCAAAACATTGACTCCATCTTGGCAATTGTCAGTGAGAGGGTGAGTATATTCCTATTCCTAGTGGCTGTAATGTCTTTTTGATCCTCTGAATTTAAGCTCTTGTTTTTCTTGTGTTCCCCTTTTCAGTATCCTTACAGATGTTGTTATGAAATTGGTCCTTGTCCTTCACAGCAGCTCTCCGGAGTTTGCAGTTAAGTTCTCGTGTAAGACCTTCTTGATTTTGCCTTCTCATCGCTTATTTGCAGTTTCCACCGTATCATCAGTCGCTCACTTTGATTTCTTTCTCGTTTCGCATTCTGCCCAGGTTCTTCGCTGATTCTTCTTTGATGACCTCTCTGAGTTCCGTCCACAGCTCCTCTGTTTTCTCCGTCAATCACGTCCGGCACTTGAAATCGATTGGTGATGTTTTCTTTGGAGGCGGTTGGTAAGTCCTTCAGGTCATATTTTGGAAGTCTGATGACTTGATTGATGTTCCTCTACTTCACTTTACAACTTCCGCAGTGGATGTTTTGTGATCTGTTCCACAATCAGCTCCATATTAATACACAGACCAATAGAAGACTCTGTAGCAGCTGTATATGAGCCTAAGCTCACCACTCCCAATGATAAGCACTAGCTGGAGGGGCAGCAGCCCAGTACTGGGTTGTGGAGCTGGGGAACTGTGTTCACTGGGGGTATGGAAATCCAATCCCATTCCTTTGGGATAAGTTGGAGTGACATTTGTCATCCAGAAATAGTTATTAAGTGTCAGTACCTGACCTTACTAATTGCTGGATGCAATCAAATCAGACATATTGTTCGTATCTTCAAAATGACAACTTTACAGGAGAGGGCAAAAACTGTCTTTACCTTCAATGTAAGTCAATGGAACCAGAATTTCATACAAGCTATTTTTGAGCATTTCTATTGGTCCATTCGTCATGAAATTGTTCCACAGTATAAAAGGCTGCTGTGGTGTTCAACTGATATACACAGTTAACCCGTAATTAGTTTCTGTGTAAAGAGTTTGTGTACTGATTGCTTAAAAACTAAAGTTTTATTTCATTACTTAAATATTTTAGTATGTTCTACTATTTTGAAAGAATAACTGAGTACACTAATATTTTTAAGTTGAACAAACTTAATACATCAGGTTTTAACTGGAACACGCCCCTGTAGCACCTTGCCAGATTCTCATTGGTCAGTTCAATCAAGACTAGTTTGAGTTGTTTAGTGGAGCTTGTAAAGGTTTTGAAGTCTTTTTCTTTTTTTACTATGAGATTTGGTGTTTTCTGTGTTTAACTTCTTTTCCTCGGACAGAAACTCTGTAGTGCTGGGATTTCTCTACAGTGGACATTTTCTCCATTGTTTTCTTTTCTTGAAGAACTACAGAGGACTACAATTAACCAAGCCGCCATCTTCCCTCTCTTTTTCACATTCTGGAACTTGGTAAGTTGTTTTCCGTGTTCAAGTCATGTAAAACTGTTGTTTTAAAAAAGTTAGAAAATATAATTTACTGTGTTTTTCTCACTTCAATGTGTAAACTGCATTTAAGAATTATTGTAAGCCAAACTGTATTCTAACTAGACCAATCAAAATCAGTCATCGTCACTACAGAACCCTTCAGGGGTCAGGATCATCCTAGATGATCCCAGTGACATAGTTTTAAATAAAATTAAACTAAATTTAATTGCTGTCTGTGTTTTTTTGATGTAGGAACACATCAGCTTTTTATGGAGACTATTTTTAAGTTTTTTACAACTTAATTTTGATTACAGGAAACTCAATGTTGAGTTGAATTAAATGGTCAGTAGGGTTGATTTTACAAAGTAGTTTAAGTACAAACAATTTAGATTTCATTGTATTCAATACAAAAGATTACTTTCAGTCTATTTGACATTTAAGTTGATTTTACTCAAACCATTTGATTTTCTCTAGTTTGCATTACTTAAATATTTTAAGACAATCACATTCCTCAAACTCTTTAAATACAATCAACTTATCCGGGTTTACAGTGTAGTGTTTAACTGTGGACAAAAATGGAGATGCATTGTTTTTTATAGGACTGCAATGATATGCAGCAGTAGACTTCTTGCATGGTCTGTCTTCAGTGTCACGTTATTCGTTCTGACACATCTGTTTTGAGGGTGTGGAAAAGCATAAATATATAAATATATTGCGTGAAGTCAGCAGTTTGGGGATTTTGTGTTCTGCTTCGAAAATAGTCGAGCTCGGTGAAACGCGTGTAAGCAATAGAGAGGGAAAAACTCTGAACCGGCACCTCTGCACTTGCAGCTTCCATCTTTCTTGTCTGTAATTGTCGCCCCAAGGCGAAAAAAATGCCCTCACTCCCTGAAACGCTTGTGTTCTGTAACCGTACTCCAAAGGGAGGGGTGGTGGCGCAGCGGTTCGAGTGCTAGGCTCCAGGCTAACAACCTGACGCTTCAGAGACTCGAATCCAAGTGGAGCCGGCAGGCAAACACACAGAGCTTCAGGTTCAACCGAGTCAACAAACCCCCTCCACCTGCCCACATTGTGTCCATCACCGAGACACTTAACTCGAAGCGCTGTGGAGAGGCCGACCCTGAACCCTGACCCTCTCCCACGGAGTGAGGGGTGGGTCGGCACCAGGAAATTTCTTTGCACACAGCGGTGAATAAAGTCAGAAGCAACTTCTGATCACACCGTAGTCCATGGTGTGGGATATGAGTGGTCAGAAAGGTGGTGGAGATGCTATCTATACTCATTTCTTATGGGCCAATGTCTTCACTGTTGATTGTACCTAAAGAGTTTGATTGATTGCCTTAAAATATTTAAGTAATGCAAACTAGAGAAAATCTAATGGTTTAAGTAAAATCAACTTAAATGTCCAATAGACTGGAAGTAATCATTTGAGTTGAATACAATGAAATCTAAATAGTTTGTACTTAAACTATTTTGTAAAATCAACCCTACTGACTATTTAATTCAACACAACATTGAGTTTCCTGTAATCAGAATTAAGTTGTAAAAAACTTAAAAATAGTCTCCATAAAAAGCTGATGTGTTCCTACGTCAAAAGAACACAAACAGGAGTTAAATTTAGTTTGATTTTATTTCAAATTACATCACTTATTTCAATTACAACCCTTGAAGGGTTCTGTAGTGACGATGACTGATTTTGATTGGTCTAGTTAGAATACTGTTTGGCTTACAATAATTCTTAAATACAGTTTAACATTGAAATGATAAAAACACAGTAAATTACATTTTCTAACTTTTTTAAACAACAGTTTTACATGACTTGTACACGGAAAACAACTTACCAAGTTCCAGAATGAGAAAAAGAGAGGGAAGATGGCATCTTGGTTAATTGTAGTCCTCTGTAGTCCTTCAAGAAAAGAAAACAATGGAGAAAATGTCCACTGTAGAGAAATCCCAGCACTACAGAGTTTCTGTCCGAGGAAAAGAAGTTAAACACAGAAAACACCAAATCTCACAGTGAAAATAGAAAAAGACTTCAAAACCTTTACAAGCTCCACTAAACAACTCAAACTAGTCTTGACTGAACTGACCAATGAGAATCTGGTAAGGTGCTACAGGGGCGTGGTCCAAGCTAAAACATGATGTTTTAAGTTTGTTCAACTTAAAAATATTAGTGTACTCAGTTATTCTTTCAAAATAGTAGAACATACTAGAACATTTAAAGTAATGAAATAAAACTTTAGTTTTTAAGCAATCAGTACACAAACTCTTTACACAGAAACTAATTACAGGTTAACAGTGTTGAGGAACTGTGAACTCTTCAAATAGCTTTTAGAAATCAAGCTCTTCTTACATTGCTTGAAAAAAGGCCAACTTGGCTGCCTGATCTGGCAACGCCAGACGCATGACTGGCTAGATTTTGTGCAGCCAAATTACCAACATTTGCCCTTATCATTCCTGGTCCAAATTGAAATTGAAACAGTTGAAAAAGGTTTACCGATTTCAGAATATAACTTACTCCTCCACGGTAGTCCAAGTCCACTTGTAATCAGCAGGAAATGGCCCCATCAGGTCGGTCAGTGGCCTCCAAACAAAGGTCCTGAAGAAGTTCTGTCTGCAGTGTCCAGTTCCAAGGGCGTAGGAGCGGGTTTGACATGGGGGGGGGGCAAGTTTGCTAATATGAATCACCCTATCCCCTGAAATATTACCTATAAGCTGATCCCACTGTAGGTAAGGTAGTAAATCACTGTATGTGTAGTGATGTAGAACAATTTGTGGAATTACAGTAAATTACAAATAAATAAACAAAACACAACATTATCTCTATGTGTGTTTATTATTAGATACATCCAATTAAAGCTCACTTTACAAACAAATAAAGATACTCTGGATTATATACACACATAACTAAAGAATAACTAAATAACCAAAAAAAATATTATTTTCTTTGGAGTATAATACTGAAATGAAATGATAAATAAATGTATGTTAAGGTTTCCTGACTAGACTAGACTAACATTAATGTTAGACAGGCTGTGTCCCAAACAGCACCCTCTAGAACATTACACACTACACTACTGACAGCACTTCTAATGATGGCGTCCTTTTATTTATTCATTAATTTATTTATTTTATTTGTTTGTTTTTTAATGTATACAGTGTAGTAGCAGTCTGCAGTTTGGGGGCGTGGCCAGAGAGTAATGTAACCTTACATTTCAGAGTGTTTTCTGACTAAAGTTAACATAAACGTTAGCTAACCCAAACCCTCCTTGTCTGTTACCATAACAACACATTATACTAAAGCTGGTTTATTACAGTATATATGGTCATCGTTACTATTCACTGCTCTTATCACTGACCTCACGTTTAAAGCTGGCGTAAACAATTTCTGAACAGGCATCTCAACACAAGCCTTAACTAAGTAAAAGACCACCTAACAACCAGAGCCTGTTGCTAACAACAAACACAGCGCATGAATTGCGAATGCTGCCAAAACACGCTTTTAAGATACATTGTTTTTAAACAGTTTCTGCTTTTCTGTGGTTTAATTTTTGTTTGGGACAAATCTACCAGTTTCTCATATTGGGTGGGACATGTCCCCCCGGTTCCTACGCCAATGCCTGCTCCTTTCCTCATTGTTTTCTGATTGGCTGGATCAAATGTAGTAGTGGGGGGTTGAATGCAGATACCACTAAACTCTAGCTATCCTGGACCAGGGCTGGAGATAACTGATCTAGGTACAGCCAAGTAAGCACTTGGGTTGGTTAAGACAGAAAACCTTATATGTTAAATTAGCTACCAACTCATTTCTAAAGGTTCTAAAGTGGAATCAACCAGCCAACCATTGATCCGACATGGATGGGAACAGTTTTATGAAACCAAACAGGCCTTCTGAAACCAGATACATCACTGACTGCAAATAAAAGCTGCAGTCTATAAAGGTCTCAGACATCTTCTGGCTGAAGCTAATAACACATAAGGAATGTTGTTAACAAGCTTCAAATACCCGGGTCTAATGTTCTCGCACACCAGCAACAGCCTAGTGCTGAAATACTATTAGGAATCCCATAGATGCAGTAAACCATAATGTTTGGGTGGTGCCAAAAATGAAATGGATGAGTGTGGGTCGCACCAACACTGCAGTCATGGTTGGGGGTCTGCCCACAGTCGAGCAGACGTACCGTAACTCGGCGTGCGAATTTCCATCCCATTCATTCTTAAAGAAACTTGAAGAAACTGTACATCCAATCTAAAAGCTGTATACAAGCCCGAATCACACAATCAGACCATCTGAATAGTTTCACAGCCTAAGCAGATCAAGGAACGAGGGATGAATAAACGACAAATAGAGGACTGTGGGTCAGTATGTATCTGGATTAGAGTTTGGAGATCTGCCCCGAGTGAGTACATGCAGTTTGGTGGCTGTAGGATAAACGAAACCATAATGTTTGGGTGGTGCCAAAAAAGAACAGGACTCTATGAGGGATAAAGGAGAGATGGTGGTCGGGGGTCTGCCCTGAGTCAGGGTATGCAAAGCAGTGTCTATCGGTCAAATATGTGCAAATGTCCACCCCATTCATTCTTAATAGGAAACTCCTGTGTGGTATTTTTTTAATTTATCAAGGTATAGACAGTGTAGATACAACAGGTCCAGGAACTTTATAGAGCTTGATGTTTCAAAATAAAGAAGGCTGGAGGCAAGACAGGGTGAGCGAGGTCCAAACAATCTAAGGTTTATAATCGTGCTGCATTATAGTGCAGTTTTAAACCCTACCTAAAAGAACTGAAGATGTACCCTTGAAGGTAGCCCACCAGTGACTGAAGGAGCATTGCTCCCGTGGGCTTGAACCTATTTCGAGCTGGGTACGACCATTGGTCCAAGGGTTGGATGTAATGCTATTCTTTGCTTATCAGGGTTGGTTTGAAATCAATTCAGGCACAGATCAGCTCCGTTTGATGCAGACCAGATGTAGTGATACACTTGACCCTGATCATGTGTCAAGGTCTGGGAAGTTTCCTGGAGAGTCTGTTTGGGGGTCCCCATTTCAAGGAGCATTAAACCCTTTGCCCACCCCCTCGACAACTGGACATGCCAAACTGGTGGTGGCGGCACATGAAAGCAGCCAGAGGGATAGATAAGTAGAGTCGTATAAAGACTTGTGTGGACCAGCTATTGGTCAGGAGTAATGATCTTCCAGGCAGAACTTGCAGTAAAGCTTATATTTCCTAGGTGCATATGACACTACGTAGCTTCCATGTTGGTTGAGTTTCAGTATAAGCCCCCCGAATAAGCCGTCGCAGCCCTCCGGTTTAAGGGTCCATGAAACGGTTCACCTTTTCTATCCTGTAGCCGCCCACGGGAGAAAACTCATCATATCTGTCACTGTTGTTCTGCTTTGTGTCTCTCGTTGAGTGTGTCCTCGCGGCCGAGCTGGAGGAGCATGAGCACGACTGATCAACCTCTCAATCTCCCGTCATAGAGAAAGGAGAGAGAGAGCGAGAGAGCGAGAGAATGAGGGGAGAAAAACAGGCCAAATTAATTAAATAGCAGGGAGACAGAGGCCCAGGACATAAAGGGCTGCTGTTAGCATTTTTCTAGCCCATTGATTCCCTGTTACACCTCCACATTATGGCTCCCAGTCTCGCCATAAATCAAGTCGGACCCCATTGTCCTTTTTTTTTTTTTCGAGGGCTCTCTCCAACGCTCCTCTGCGGAGGTGACCATAATCTACTGTTGGAGCTTAAAGCCGGCGCTAACCGGAGGGTGCGTGGCCTCGCCTGGGGATGCTGGGGAAGGTTTGACGGCGGCTGGGTGAGCCACTCAAAGCCAAGCAGTCCAAAAGTGGGGTGGGTGGAGGGATGTTGGGGGGGTTCTCCATTGCTGCCAGTTAATGATGGGTGTACTGTATGGCTTTCCGGCTCTTCTATTTGCCGTGACCCAGATAGCAGGCAGAGCATTCACTTTGCATTCACTTGCTTATCTGATGCATTTGTTCCAGGCCAGATGTGCCCGCTGTGTAACCTGGAAGATAGCTTTTAAATCTGTGTGTGTGTGTGTTTGTGTGTGTGTCTGTTTGTGGGTAAGAGTATGTGTTATTATGGGATGACAACGGTGAGTCTTGACTTTGTTATTTTCCAGCCAGATAAGAACATTCGAACCCTTTCATGCATAAATCATTAAAAATTTTATTCAGACATTTTTAAAAAATGCTTTTTCTTGCACAGATCTGCATAAACAATTATAGGGAATTTCATTTTATATAAAATTACATATTATTAACAAGTTATTGAACTATCCACATATGTGGACACCATGCATTAGCAGAGTGAAAAAAAACGTAACATTTTTAAAAACATCTAGTGTTTCCAACTTTTAAATCTATTATATTGTAAAACTAACATTTTATACAAACAAACAACTAATTTTTGTAAGCTCTGCCTCTCAGCACCCCACAGGGTGCGTTCACCCATTCGCATGCACACACACTTTCACTCACATTCACCCTACACCTGACGTGCACACCACTACATAACCCGTTGCTTTCAGTTACACTGTTTTCAGTTAGACTACTTTCAGTATCCTGAAAACTGTGAGGGTCAGTTCTTACCTGTCCATGGTCTCTGGGTCGGTGTGTTATTCCAAGGTCTATTCCCGGGTTCACCAAGCTTGGCCTTCCTACAGCGGGGTCCTACCAACCTCACTGGAACCCGAGAGAACCAGCAGACCTCAGCTCCGGCCTCCACGCTTACCTCCCGGACTTGTAACTCACATCCGGTACCTTTATTAAAACTATTACGCTTCACTCACTGCCTAATTTGTGCTGGATCTTGCCGGAACAAGATCCGGCACCTCTCATATTTCAGGTACCTGTGTTCCAGAACTTATTTATGCGGATCCACCACCTCATTGAGGTCTTTGTTTTGTAGGACACCAAAAACTATTCATCCAGTGGCATCTTTGGGATTTTATGGTTGCAGCTCCTTACTGCATTCATTAAAGCTAGGGTTATCTTATTGTATAGAATGCTACTATGTTAGATGGACACTTGAAGACACTGTTGTGTCTATGTGTTCCAGGACCTTTTCCATCACTGCCACTTGCTGGATCACCCCACCTTTAGTGTCCATTACCTGTTCTTTTACAAATTAAACACTGGTTTCACTGTGCAGTCTGTTTCCCCGGCCCTGCCGGCCGTCCACGAAGGACTCTTTAGCTTACGCTGCACAGTCACTTAAAGTCGCCATTAGATGCGCTGCTCTAATGTGTCCACACAGCTCTCACCTGGAGCCCACACACCCCGGAAGATCCTCTGTATCGGTTCTGGTTCCCCAGCACCACCTGGAGCCCACACACACCGGGAGATCCTCTGTATCGGTTCTGGTTCCCCAGCACCACCTGGAGCCCACACACACCGGGAGATCCTCGGTATCGGTTCTGGTTCCCCAGCACCACCTGGAGCCCACACACACCGGAAGATCCTCGGTATCGGTTCTGGTTCCCCAGCACCACCTGGAGCCCACACACACCGGGAGATCCTCTGTATCGGTTCTGGTTCCCCAGCACCACCTGGAGCCCACACACACCGGGAGATCCTCGGTATCGGTTCTGGTTCCCCAGCACCACCTGGAGCCCACACACACCGGGAGATCCTCGGTATCGGTTCTGGTTCCCCAGCACCACCTGGAGCCCACATACACCGGGAGATCCTCGGTATCGGTTCTGGTTCCCCAGCACCACCTGGAGCCCACACACCCCGGAAGATCCTCGGTATCGGTTCTGGCTCCCCAGCACCACCTGGAGCCCACACACACCGGGAGATCCTCAGTATCGGTTCTGGTTCCCCAGCACCACCTGGAGCCCACACACACCGGGAGATCCTCTGTATCGGTTCTGGTTCCCCAGCACCACCTGGAGCCCACACACCCCGGAAGATCCTCGGTATCGGTTCTGGTTCCCCAGCACCACCTGGAGCCCACATACACCGGGAGATCCTCGGTATCGGTTCTGGTTCCCCAGCACCACCTGGAGCCCACACACCCCGGAAGATCCTCGGTATCGGTTCTGGTTCCCCAGCACCACCTGGAGCCCACATACACCGGGAGATCCTCGGTATCGGTTCTGGTTCCCCAGCTCCACCTAGAAGTCCTCCTCTCCTGATTCCAGTGGACTCTCTTGGCCTCACGGACATTGTTTATTGTTTTTCACTGCTCTGAGAGCATTAAAAGCCTTGCAAATGGAACCTCGGTCTCGAACTGCCTCTGAATTTTTATTTTAAGCTTCTTTTTTGTAACTTTTAAATAGAAAAATGCAAGGTTTCCTCCTCTTTTTATAAAATAAAATAATTTAAAATAAAAGTTTTGTTAAAAACATGCTGAAAGCACCATTAATAGAAATATTAATAAATCTGTTCAGGCTGGAATTTTGCTGCAAAACCTGTATATAGGCGGGAGGCGGTGGCAAGACATGTTTGTTACAGTACTCTTACTTCTTGCTGTGAAATCCCTAAAAACAGTCTGGACAGAGGGAAACTTGATATTGGACACAGATGTCATGCAACTATCAATTTATATAAATGTATTACTGTTATACATCTGCAAAACATATAAAAAATTATGCATTTTTATATTTATAGCCTTTTGTTGCATGATGTCCACATATGTGAAGCTGGTTTCTGAGCCATAAAAACATCTAAAATAAGGGGAAAGAAATTTAATATATCAAATCATGTTCATTGGAGTCTGTTTGACACACAAATATTTTTTTTACTTAATTAAAAAAAACTTTGGACAGATATACTAGAGACAGTATATCTATTGTCAGAATTGTCAGTCATCCTAGATTCTAAGCCTCAGCACTTATGATTCTGCCCTCTAGTTGTTTGGAGGGTGAACTGCATTTCATATGCTTTAAATTAAACTATTATTAACTGTGGACCGTGGACACCATGCATGAAAAGGTTAAAGTGTATAAAAAGAGACCTTGTGTAGCAAAAACTGGACCCCTAGCAGAGCAGATTCATACAGTTCCTACAACTCTACACATATATAATGTTTTTGTGGCTTTCTCTGGACCCACTCATCCATGTGGAAGACACTCTCAACTGATTCGGGTCTGAATCCATCCTTGCAGATCACGTACACCATACATGCTGATGGTCTTCTCTGGGGCGGGTGGGATCTTCCAGCAAGACAATGAGACACGTCACACGACTAGAAATGTCCCACATTGGTTAGAAGAGCTGACCAAGACGTTCAAGTACTACCTTGGACTCCTATTTCCCCAGACTTGAACCCAACTGAGCATCTGTGGGACCACCTGGATGGTGGTGTTGGATCTATGGATCCTCCTCCATGCTCCCTCCAGCAGCTGTGGGATGCACTGCAGTCAGCATGGCTCCAGATCTCTGTGACCACCTAGAAGGAGCTTATTGAGTCTCCCAGGCCGTCTAGACACAGAGGGAGGCAGACACTGCTGGACTAGAAACTATTGTTTTTATTCGTTTTGGAAAAAATATTTATTTACTGATCCAGAACAGATGGAGAAAATCTCTGAGACCCGGAGAAGAACCTGATCTCTGATTGGCAGATACTAGAATTTACTTACAGCAGAAAATCAGGAGGAACTGAATAACAGCTTCGTCGGCATGTTAGCGTCTGTGTTGAACTTTATTCTCTTTTTTTTCGTCTTGTATTATATTTTTGCCTTGTTGCTCTTCTTTTTTATTTTCTTCTTCTTCTTCTATTGTATCTTTGTCTTCCTCTTTTTTCCTCTGTTTCTTCTTGTTCTTTTTCTTTTCTTTTATTTTTGTCTTCTTTTTTCCTTCTTCTTCTACTATTATTTTTTTCTTCTTCTATTATTGTTTTCTTCCTCTTCTCCCTCCTTTTCTTCTTCTATAATTTTTGTCTTTTTTTTCTTCTTTTACTATTACTTCTTTTTTCTTCTTTTTCTTCTACTACTTCTTCTTCTTTTTCTTCCTTTTCTTCTTCTTTTTCTTTTACCACTATTACTTTTTCTTCTTTTTCATCTATTGTATTTTTGTCTTCTTCCTCCAATTTTCTTTCTTTCCTTCTTTTTCTTTTTTTGTCTTTTTTTTCCTTCTTCTACTATTACTTTTTTCTTCTTTTTCTTTGTCATCTTCTTTTTCTTCTTCTACTAAATCTTTCTTCTATTATTATTTGTTTTCTTCCTCTTCTCCCTCTTTTTCTTCTTCTTTTTCTTCTATAGTTTTGTCTTCTTTTTTCTTCTTCTACTATTATTTATTTTTTCTTCTTTTTCTTTGTCTTCTTTTTTCTTTTTTTTCTTTCTTTGCTTCTTCTTTTTCTATTATTTTATTTTCTTTCTTCTACTATTACTTTTTCTTTTTTTCTTTGTCATCTTTTTCTTCTACTATTTCTTTTTCTTCTTCTGTTATTTGTTTTCTTCCTCTTCTCCCTCTTTTCCTCTATTATTTTTGTCTTCTTTTCTCCCTTTACTTAAGTTTTTTCTTTCTTTTCTTCTTCTTTTTCTTTACCACTAATACCTTTCTTCTTCTTCTTCTTGTTCTTTTTCTACATCTACTACCATTTTTGTCTTCTTTTTTCCATCTACTATTCATTTTTGCTTCTTTTTCTTAATCATTTTCTTTTTCTTCTTCTTCTACTTATTCTTCTGTAATAACTGATGGAAAATGGCTCTAGCATTGTCTGTATGTTAGTATCTGTGGTATCAGTATCTTTGATTGTTTGCTTGCTGAGATGTTTGGATGAATGACTTCATTATAAAACTGAACGATTCAGACACTGAGAGTAGAAGAGCAACCTCAAGTATCTACAGAGCTTCTATCATTCCCTCAAACCTCTTCATCTTCATCCATAACCCAGAAAACGCCACACCCTGAACAATGAGCACTCCTAACACTAAACATTCTGAACGAAGCACTTCATTGACGGGTTCTGCCTGCGCATGTAAAGCTCTCCAGTAATGGCCTCTTCACCGACGTTCCTCTGGAGCTCTCTTCCTCTTTCACCTCTGCACCTCCTCCAGCTTCCTGAAGGCTCGGTAGTCTCAATGAAGGGTCAGGTGCGGTTCAAAAACATGTCTGGAACTGCTGGAGCTGCGAGAGGTTTTCCTCCCAGCTGAGGAGAGCCTGCAATTACCACACAAGAGCTTCTGAGAGACTCTATCCGTGCGAGGATTTGGGAGGTGGGCCGCGAAGGTGGGGGCAGACGCTCAGTCTGAAAAATGTGAAACTGTTTAACTTCAAAAGTTCTTTTTTTCTCCTTTCTGCTGCCAAAGGGAGCGCATTAAAGGGCCGCCCAATCCCCCCGACCCCCCGGTTGTTATTCCGCAGGGGAGCGAAGACTTCTCGGTACTAATCTTGCGGCGAGCTGGTTTATGCTAATAGTTTAACATCTCTGTGTTTAAAAAGTTCTGCCGGTGAACGTGGAGCTCATGAAGGGACCGAGAAGAAGATGTTCCAGCCATCTGTTGACTCCCGCTTACTTTTTCCTCAGCTTGGTTTGTGTGAAGCTCCTCGAGCGGCGGATGGGAGGAACTCCTCTGGGATTCGTCTCTGAGAGACTTGTATTGTGTGTTTGCTGGGAGTAACGGCGCTGAGGCGCTGGCGGCGTTTGAAAGCTCAACCTTTTCACTGTTAGTTGTTTTGAAATGTTTGATTTTATTCACTGTTACTTTTCAATTAAGTCTTCAGACAAACACCTGAAGAAGCTTCTGTTTGCTTATTCGCTGATTCTGGGAGGACTTCATCAAAGCCTCCTGCGTGGCATGAAAAGCAAGTTATTGTTAAAAAGCGCAGATTGAAACTCTTTTGGTTTAAAGGAAGTTCAAACATCTGAAAGTCCTGACATCACAGCAGGGGGATTAAACGAGTGGGGTCTGCTGTTATTTCCCAAAGCAGTGCTGTAACTAATAGTGTCAGGAATACGTACGTGTTAGTGTTTAAAAAATTAATCTTCTGAGTCTCCAACCTTTTAATCTGCAGGTTCATTATTCCTTCAGTAATTAGAGACTCACTGAGCCACAGTAATCTACAGCTACTGTAATCTCAGTCATATTCTTCTACTTCTGCTTTTTCTACTTCTTCTTTTCGTCATTGTCTAATTCTTTGTAGTTTTCTTCTTTTTTTCTTCTTTTCCTTGTTCTTTATTTCTTCTCTTTCTGTTTTTCTTATTATATTTTTCTTCATTGTCTTCTTTTTTCCATCCTTTTCTTTGTTCTTTTGTTCTTTTCTTAGTCTTCTTCCTTTTCTTTTCTACTTTTTCCATCTTGTTCTTTTTCTTTGTCCTTTTCTTCTTTTTATTGTTCTACTTTTCTTTTTTCCATCTTTTTCATCTTTCTTTTCTTTTCTGTTTTTTTCCATATTCTTTCTTCTTCCTTTTCTTTTCCTCTTCTTTTTCCATCTTGTTCCTTTTCTTTGTCCTTTTCTTTTTATTGTTCTACTTTTCTTTTTCTTCTTTTTCCTTTTCTTCTTTTCTTTTAGTCTTTTAATTTTTTTTTCTTTTTCCTTTTCCTCTTTTTCTTTTTTGTTTTTTCCATCTTTTACTTCTTTCTTTTCTTTTCTCTTTTTTCCATATTTTTTCTTCTTTCTTTTTCTTCTTCTTTTTCCATCTTTTTCCTTTTTTCTTCCTTTTCTTCTTTTTCTTTTCTGCTTTTTTCCATTTGTTCTTTTTCTTTGTCCTTTTTTCTTTTTCTTGTTCTTCCTATCTTGTCTTTTTTTACCTTTTCTTCTTTTCTTCCTTTACTTCTTCTTTTCTTTTTTTCCCATTTTTTGTGTTTATTCTTTCTTTTTTCATTTTGTTCTTTTTCTTTTACTTCTTTTTCCTATTTTCTTCTTATTTTTCCCCCCATTTCTTATTTTCCTGCAGCGTTTTTTGTCGTCCATAGCATCTCAATCCACTTAACAACACCTTAGCAAACACCTGAGATACCATAGTAACTGCCTAGCAACACCTTAGCATCTACCTGGGATACCATGCCACAGCAACTGCCTAGCAAACACTTAGAAACCACCTGGGATGCCATATTCTAGCAACTGCCTAGCAATACCTTAGCAACCACTTGGGACAACATAGCAACCACCGAGAATCATCTTAGCATCCTCCCCAGCTATTGCCTTGCAATACCTTCACAACCACTTAGGAAACCATAGCAACTGCCTAGCAACCCCTTATAATCCATCTGGGATACCGTATGCTGCCTAGCAAGACCATAGCAACCAACTGGGATACCAAATGTTGTTGCCTTGCAATGCCTTAGCAACTGTAGCATCATGGTAGCAACCACCTGGGATACTTTATCACCTAGCTACACCTTAAAAACTACTTTGGCCTTAATAGTGTCAGTGCTATATAGAGCCTGATTATGTGGACTGTGAGGAAGATCCTGTGGACTGTGGGGTAGTTTGTTTGGACTGTCTGGTAGATTGTGTGGACTGTGAGGTATCCTGTGTGAACTGTGAGGTAGATCATGTGAACTGTAAGGTAGTTTGTGTGGACTGTGGGTTAGTTTGTAAGGATTGTCAGGTAGATTGTGTGGACTGTGAGGTATCCTGTGTGAACTGTGAGGTAGATTGTGTGGACTGTAAGCTAGTTTGTATGCACTGTGAGGTAGATCATGTGGACTGTAAGGTAGTTTGTGTGGACTGTGGGGTAGTTTGTTTGGACTGTCGGGTAGATTGTGTGGACTGTGAGGTAGATTGTGTGGACTGTGAGGTATCCTGTGTGAACTGTGAGGTAGATTGTGTGGACTGTGAGGTATCCTGTGTGAACTGTGAGGTAGCCTGTGTAGACTGTGAGGTTGTTTGTGTGAACTGTAAGGTAGTTGGTGTGGACTGTGAGGTAGCCTGTGTAGACTGTGAGGTTGTTTGTGTGAACTGTAAGGTAGATTGTGTGGACAGTGAGGTAGTTCGTGTGAACTGTAAGGTAGCCTGTGTAGACTGTGAGGTAGTTCGTGTGAACTGTAAGGTAGCCTGTGTAGACTGTGAGGTTGTTGGTGAACTGAGTAGTAAGTCGTGTGGACTGTAAGGTTGCTTTAATGTACTGTGAGGTAGATTGTGTGAACTGTGAGGTAGCCTGTGTAGACTATGAGGTAGATCATGTGGACTGTGAGGTAGTTTGTGTGGACTGTCGCGTAGGTTGTGTGGACTGTGAGGTAGCCTGTGTGAACTGTCAGGTAGCTTGTGTGGACTGTGAGGTAGTTTGTGAGGTAGCCCGTGTGAACTGTGAGGTAGGTTGTGTGGACTGTGAGGTAGCCTGTGTGAACTGTCAGGTAGCTTGTGTGGACTGTGAGGTAGTTTGTGAGGTAGCCCGTGTGAACTGTGAGGTAGATTGTGTGGACAGTGAGGTAGTTTGTATAGACTATAAGGTAGATCATGTGGATTGTGAGGTAGTTTGTATGGACTGTGGGGTATGTTGTGTGGACTGTGAGGTATCCTGTGTGAACTGTGAGGTAGATTGTGTGGACTGTGAGGTATCCTGTGTGAACTGTGAGGTAGCCTGTGTAGACTGTGAGGTTGTTTGTGTGAACTGTAAGGTAGTTGGTGTGGACTGTGAGGTAGCCTGTGTAGACTGTGAGGTTGTTTGTGTGAACTGTAAGGTAGATTGTGTGGACAGTGAGGTAGTTCGTGTGAACTGTAAGGTAGCCTGTGTAGACTGTGAGGTAGTTCGTGTGAACTGTAAGGTAGCCTGTGTAGACTGTGAGGTTGTTGGTGAACTGAGTAGTAAGTCGTGTGGACTGTAAGGTTGCTTTAATGTACTGTGAGGTAGATTGTGTGAACTGTGAGGTAGCCTGTGTAGACTGTGAGGTTGTTGGTGAACTGAGTAGTAAGTCGTGTGGACTGTAAGGTTGCTTTAATGTACTGTGAGGTAGATTGTGTGAACTGTGAGGTAGCCTGTGTAGACTATGAGGTAGATCATGTGGACTGTGAGGTAGTTTGTGTGGACTGTCGCGTAGGTTGTGTGGACTGTGAGGTAGCCTGTGTGAACTGTCAGGTAGCTTGTGTGGACTGTGAGGTAGTTTGTGAGGTAGACCGTGTGAACTGTGAGGTAGGTTGTGTGGACTGTGAGGTAGCCTGTGTGAACTGTCAGGTAGCTTGTGTGGACTGTGAGGTAGTTTGTGAGGTAGCCCGTGTGAACTGTGAGGTAGATTGTGTGGACAGTGAGGTAGTTTGTATAGACTATAAGGTAGATCATGTGGATTGTGAGGTAGTTTGTATGGACTGTGGGGTATGTTGTGTGGACTGTGAGGTAGCCTGTGTGAACTGTGAGGTAGTTTGTGTGGACTATTGGCTTTTCTAGCTAACATTTCCATGAAACATGTGGACAGAAGTGACCTGCCTGCTATTCCAGCTAGCGCTGGCGGCTATTCTACTTTACTGCTGCACTTCTTGCACCTTTTGCTGACGCCACAATATTAAACTCTGACTCTCAGCCGGCCTCAGTGAGAAGTTACATGTCCCTATAGTTTAGATGAGCCATAAGTGACATAAGCGGTTCCAGCCTGGTCAGGTCTCAGGTTAGGTGGAGCTAATGAAGCTAAAGTTAATGAAGCTGCTAGTGAAAGTGAAGCTAATAAGGCTAATGGTGAGGTAACCATGTTTACATCCGGTGAAAGGTTACTAGTGCCAATAACTCCTGTGAGTGTCAGCTAGCTCACTCGCTAACGTAGTTGTGCAAACAGCTAATGCTAACCGTAAATCCAGCCATAAGCTTTGTATTAGCGAGGTAATGAATCCCGCCCACCCAGCTGGGGCTTCGCGTTGGAGACTCTTTTGTCTCCAAGCTAACGTTAGCATGCATAGTTCATCTCCTCCACACACCTTTCGACCCCTCGCAGGGCCGAACAGCGTACCTGCTTCCCGCCGACCCATTGTTCAGCTTCTAAAGCGAGCGTTCCGCCCTGACCGCTGAGCCGTGTACCCACGATTTAGGCCGTCTGCGGATCTCACCTGGTTCCATCCGGCCGGGACCGCTTTCCCAATCCCGCTTCCCATCGGGGGACTTTCAATCGAGGGCATGGCGGGGCGCCCGCCTCATTTTGCAGCGGGGGGCTTTATGAATGTACGGCGAAGTAAAGGACAGAAGGTTAACTGAGTAATTCGCTGGTGTTATGGAATGCCTGGCTATTCTTTCCGGTGTTGCTGTTGACTCGTTTGTTTTTTTTTTTAATAAAAGCACTTTTTTAATGCAGCATAAACAAACAAACAAACAAACAAAACATGCGTGGGAATTCTGTCCCTATCGCTCTCTCAACAGGGTCACTGTCTACCTCTGAGTGGCTCAGGGATGGGCAGTCAAGGACAGAGCTGGCCATAGCGGGGGCCCTGCTGTCAGCAGTAATGCATTCAGGGCGAAGCTCGGTAGCTCGCAGGTGCCGGGCGAGCGTGCCCCGTCAGCACTTTATAATCAAATCCAATCTGTTATTAAAAGATGCTCTTGACACTTGACTCCATCAACGGGGAAAACAAAAAGTTGGTGTAATGCAATTGAGGAAAGGGGGCAAGGTTGGCTCGGGTGGCAGCGAAACTCTCAGCGGAATATAATACTGCCTCTTCAGCGCTCGCGCCAAATCAAACTGTTTTCCCCGAGTTCATGACCGTCGCTCCAGTATGTTTCAAAAAGGGTCTATCTTAACCCTTGTGTCGTCTTGTGGGTCAGGTGACCCCGCTACCATGTTCAGCTGTAGAAGAAATACCTTAAACTTTCTTTTTCCAACTTGAAATTTTAGAATTTTTCCTAAAGGGACCCCATGATTAAAAAAAAGTGATACTTTGTTTTTGTTTATGTTTCCATGTGGGCTGTACACCACGAGGGTTCAAAGATTGTCTTATGGGTCATTTTTGACCCGTGAATTATAAAAGCATTTAAACACCAGAAAAAAGTTCAAAGGCCAAACTCTCTAACACACACACACACACACACACACACACAAAGAAACTGGAACTTGCATTTGCATGGAATATGCAAGTGTACACAGAGAGGCTGCTGAGTGGAGCACCAGAGAAGAACCAGGGGGTGCGGGTTGTGCTTGATTTGACAGTTAGACTGAGGGGGCACCTCCTATTTCACCTCCTACATGTGCTAAATAGAGTTGATGTTGACAATTGTTCACAAAATCAAGCAACATCTTGTTGTTTTATTGTGTTAGGAAAGAATTATTTCACTTCCTAAAAATTTAAAAGAATATACTGTTTGTTGACTGTTTTTTCCCTTTCAATATAATTAATTCAGAAGTAGTTACTTCACATTTATAATAGCATAATAAACCTTTACTAAATAAATAAAAACTGTTGGTTTGTGGTTAAAAAAAAAAAGTGTAATACTGTTCATTGCTGATGGGCTTTTTGTTTTGTATAACAAAAAATACATGATACTAAATGAATTAAATTGAGTTGAATTGATAAATAACAGATTGTTTCATCATGCAAAATCAATTTTGGATTTACAATTCAATTAAGCTGCTTTATTTTGGAGCTTTGGTAGGGTGGGTAATTTTTGACCCGTAGGACAAGGGGAGTAAACAGAATGTTAAGATCGCACGAGGGTTAAGATCTAGAGCCTAGCGCTTGGAAAAGCACTTCTTCCTCCATTTAAAACTTAGGCTGCGCTTGGGCGCTCATCAGACGCCGGTACAGGCCGGACGGTTTGGTAGCGAAGACGGCGCGGCGCTTGCTGAAAGATACGCCCACGCTGCGGTGAAAGAAAACAAGAGCGGCGGAGAGAACACACTTCCCGAAAGTTCTACAGTCCTTAAAATATAGAGTCTCTCGCAACGCACGCCGATCACACGCTGCAGTGCATCAGGTACGTATGTTTTTTCATGTTAACCACAAAAGTTATGATTTTTAAAAAAAAAATTTCTGGCAGAGAAGCTACTAAGTCAGCTTATACATCATATCTGGCAACGTCACGCATCACCGAGAACTACACACTCAGAAATGCGACGGCAGTTCAGGTGCA
Source organism: Megaleporinus macrocephalus (assembly GCA_021613375.1). NCBI lineage: Eukaryota > Metazoa > Chordata > Actinopteri > Characiformes > Anostomidae > Megaleporinus > Megaleporinus macrocephalus. The sequence continues at coordinate 38,613,480 of CM038719.1, read as the reverse complement.
GTTTAACAAGTTGGAAGGTTCCGGCGTTCACAGTTTGCTGACAACACTCGAACACAGGCTCCGACCACTGTCTGTCAAAAGTTTGGGGACACCCTGTGGAGGGTTTGAGTTTATAATAGAAAAAAAACCTGATTAGTTTGTAAAAAGAACATGTGTAGTGTTTCTTTGTGTTAAAAAATAAAACAGTGCCCCCTAGTGTGTGTGTTTACTAGTGTGTGTGTTTACTAGTGTGTGTGTTTCACTGCCCCCTAGTGTATGTGTTCACTAGTGTGTGTGTTTTATCTCCCCATAGTGTGTGTTCACCAGTGTAGGTCTTTTACCGCGCCATAGTGTATGTGGTGTAATTATTGTGTGTGTTTCACTGCCTCCTAGTGTGTGTGTTCACTGGTGTGTGTATTTCACTGCCCCCCTGATGTGTGTGTTCACTGGTGTGTGTATTTCCCTGCCCCCCTGATGTGTTTGTTCACTAGTGCGTGTGTGTTCATTAGTTAGTCTGTTTCATTGCCCCCTAGTGTGGGTGTTTCACAGCCCATAGTGTGTGTGTTTATTAGTGTGTGTGTTTCACTGCCCCCTAGAGTGTGTGTGTTCACCGGTGTGGGTATTTCACTGCCTCATAGTGTGTGTGTTTATTAGTGTGTGTGTTTCACTGCCCCCTAGAGTGTGTGTGTTTCGCTGCCCATATTGTGTGTGTTCACCGGTGTGGGTGTTTCACTGCCCTCTAGTGTGTGTGTTCATTAATGTGTGTGTTTCACTGCCCCATAGTGTGTGTGTTTCACTGCACATAGTGTGTGTGTTCACCGGAGAACATGTGTAGTGTTTCTTTGTGTTATAAAATAAAACAGTGCCCCCTAGTGTGTGTGTTTCACTGCCCCCTAGTGTATGTGTTCAGTAGTGTGTGTGTTTTATCGCCCCGTAGTGTGTGTTCACTAGTGTAGGTGTTTTACCGCGCCATAGTGTATGTGTTGTAATTATTGTGTGTGTTTCACTGCCTCCTAGTGTGTGTGTTCACTGGTGTGTGTATTTCCCTGCCCCCCTGATGTGTGTGTTCAATGGTGTGTGTGTTCATTAGTTAGTCTGTTTCATTGCCCCCTAGTGTGGGTGTTTCACAGCCCATAGTGTGTGTGTTTATTAGTGTGTGTGTTTCACTGCCCCCTAGAGTGTGTGTGTTCACCAGTGTGGGTATTTCACAGCCTCATAGTGTGTGTGTTTATTAGTGTGTGGGTTTCACTGCCCCCTAGAGTGTGTGTGTTTCACTGCCCATAGTGTGTGTGTTCACTGGTGTGGGTATTTCACTGCCTCATAGTGTGTGTGTTTATTAGTGTGTGTGTTTCACTGCCCCCTAGAGTGTGTGTGTTTATTAGTGTGTGTGTTTCACTGCCCCCTAGAGTGTGTATTTTCACTGCCCATAGTGTGCGTGTTCACCGGTGTGGGTATTTCACTGCCTCATAGTGTGTGTGTTCATTAGTGTGTGTGTTTCACTGCCCCCTAGAGTGTGTGTTTTCACTGCCCATAGTGTGTGTGTGTTCACCAGTGTGGGTATTTCACTGCCTCATAGTGTGTGTGTTTATTAGTGTGTGTGTTTCACTGCTGCATAGTGTGTGTTCACCGGTGTGGGTGTTTCACCGCCCCCTAGTGTGTGTTCACTCGTGTGTTTGTGTTTCACTGCCCCTAGTGTGTGTTCAGTAGTGTGTGTTTCACTTTCCCATAGTGTGTGTTCACTTGTGTGTGTGTGTGTTTCACTGCCCCTAGTGTGTGTTCAGTAGTGTGTGTGTTTCACTTCCCCATAGTGTGTGTTCACTTGTGTGTGTGTTTCACTGCCCCTAGTGTGTGTGTTCACTAGAGTGTGTATTTCACTGCCCCTAGTGTGTGTGTGTGTGTTCACTAGTGTGTGTACTTCACTGTCCGATAGTGTGTGTTTACTAGTGTGTGTATTTTGTACTGCCCCTAGTGTGTGTGTTCACTTGTGTGAGTGTTTCACTGCCCACAAGTGTGTGTATTTACTAGTGTGTGTGTTCACTAGTGTGTATGTTCACTAGAGTGTGTATTTCACTGCCCCATAGTGTGTGTATTCACTAGTGTGTGTGTGTTCACTAGAGTGTATGTTCACTAGAGTGTGCATTTCACTTCCCCATAGTGTGTTCACTTGTGTGTGTGTTCATTAGTGTGTGTGTTTCACTGCTGCATAGTGTGTTTGTTCACCGGTGTGGGTGTTTCACCGCCCCCTAGTGTGTGTTCACTTGTGTGTGTGTGTTTCACTGCCCCTCGTGTGTGTTCAGTAGTGTGTGTGTTTCACTTCCCAATAGTGTGTGTTCACTTGTGTGTGTGTTTCACTGGCCCTAGTGTGTGTGTTCACTAGAGTGCAAACTGCAAATGCTTCCAAATTTTTATAACATAAATCTCATAATAATAATATGATATAATAATAATATATGAAAATAATAAGTAATTAACCAACACCAACACCATTTCCCCCGAGGCAGTGAGGGTCGAAGACTCGTGAAACGGCCTCAATGTACCCCAAATCTCGAATCAGCAACCTCTCGCGCTCTTGAAGTCAGTTTAAGCTTTCATAACTCCAGAGACCGTGAAAGAAATGGAGATCTTCGGAACATTGATCACTCGGGAACTCGGGAGAACATCGATCACTCAGCAAGTTCAGAAAAATAAATGCACTTCTCGGAGAAGACAGCAATTTTTTTAGGCCAATTTATTACTCGAATTTCAATACGGTGACAAAACAGTCTGCCACGTTATTCATCAACCCAAAAAAAAAAAAAAAAAAAGCAATTGGGTTTCTATGTAAGAATCAACGAAACAATAAACAGAGCAGATTGGCCGCATTTCTCTTTTTTTGTTCAAGCACAACAAAAAAACAAAAACAAAACAAAGGCAGCCAAGAAGCCATGACGGTGACACATGCTCCGAAACGGCTGTTTAAAGTCAGACAGAAGCGTCGATAGCGCTCAGCACCTGCGTCTATTTATTCACGCGTTCCTTTATTTATTCATTCGCGTCACACTGCCCATCTTGGAGGGAGAAACTAAAATCGGGAGGAAAAATCAATATGATAAACTGCTACTTGTTTTGTCTCCAAATTGTTTCGGTTTGGAAATCGATACGGTGGCCGAGGTCATTCATCAGAGTATGAGAACAGTGGGGGGAGCCTCATGAGATAATATTAAGGTTCAATGTGTTTTTTTTTTTTAAAAAGGAAGAAAAGAAAAGAAACGTCCTGAGTGCGGAGGGTATACGGCGGACGTGTGGGAGAGTGAAAGCGAGAGAGTGTAACACATGAATGATGGAGAGTAGGAGGGTTACGAAAAAAAAGTGAGATGGGGTTGAGAGAGAGAAAGAGAGAGAGAGAGAATGAGGCTAGTGGAAAATAGAAGGCAGTGTTGGAGCACTGATGGATGGGTGGTGGAGAGCAGGTTTATCAGCCCCTGACAGACACAATAAAAAATAACCTTCGCTGTATGGGCCCTGCTCAAATTAATATGGAGCAGCCAGGCGACGCCGGCACGGAGCCATTAGGTGCACATTGACAGCGTCATTAAGACAATGGGCAGATTATGGGGGTTACTGATGACACGTGGGCGAGCGAGGAACGGGAGCGTGTTTGTCACTTGACCTCTGGAGAACACTCCCGCTGTCGAGGCAAAACGGCCCGATTCAAGGCCTCCGCTCCGCCCCCGCCGGCCCCTCCGAACAGCGTCCATTAATTCACGCCAGAGTCAGAGTCTCCTGTAGACTCATTTCCCCTGGTATCTGTCACCGTCAGTTCTTGAAGGTGTGGTTCTTGTGAACTCATGAATCCCGACGTGTACCATACGGAAGTTGTACTTGTAGATCTTACTGCTAGGTCTGGAAATCTTGGAAATCTTGGAAACACCTTTGGACTGTTGCTTCTAGCCCAGCTGTTAAAAGGCCAGGGTCAACCTGAAGCGGAAAGGCAAGCTAGCAGAAACACATCTGAGTGACCTCACCAGCCGATCCCAGGAAATTTGTTCAGTACTTCATGTGCCCAGTTGTACCACTTGCATGGTTGACCAGGTCCATCTATCCATGGTGCATCCTTTTTGTCTGTTATTGGCCCAGATCTTCTTAAGCAACTGAACTGGAGGCCCCAGATATCTAAAATTACTGGTATCATTCCATGGAATTCTATTAAATTAACAGGGACCATCTAACCTTGGGTCATCTTTCTTGTCTACTATTGGCCCCAGATCTTCTTAAGCAGCTGAGCTGGAGGACCCAGACTTTTAAAATCACTGGTAACATACCACAATCTTAGATTGGGTGACATCACCAGTCGATCCCACAAAAATATATTCAATTTGTGTGCCCAGTTGTACCACTTTTATGGTTGACCAGGTCCATCTATCTATCCATGGTGCATCCTTTTTGTCTGTTATTGGCCCAGATCTTCTTATCAACTGAACTGGAGGCCCCAGATATCTAAAATTACTGGTATCATTCCATGGAATTCTATTAAATTAACAGGGACCATCTAACCATGGTTTATCTTTCTTGTCTACTATTGGCCCCAGATCTTCTTCAGCGGCTAAGCTGGAAGACCCAGACTTTTAAAATCACTGCTAACATTCCACAATCTTAGATTGGGTGACATAACCAGTCGATCCCACAAAAATTCATTCATTTCATGTGCCCATTTGTACCACTTGCATGGTTGACCAGGTCCATCTATCCATGGTGCATCCTTTTTGTCTGTTATTGGCCCCAGATCTTCTTAAACAACTGAGCTGGAGGCTCCATATATCTCGATCCCACAAAAATTCATTCACTTCATGTGCCCATTTGTACCACTTGTATGGTTGACCAGGTCCATCTATCCATGGTGCATCCTTTTTGTCTGTTATTGGCCCCAGATCTTCTTAAGCAACTGAGCTGTAGGCCCCAGATATCTAAAACTACTGGTATCATTCCATGGAATTCGATTGAATTAACAGGGACCATCTAAACATGGTTCACCTTTGTTGTCTACTATTGGCCCCGGATCTTCTTCAAGCAGCCAAGATGGAGGACTCAAGACTTTAAAAACCACTGGTAACATTCCACGATCTTAGATTGGGTGACATCACCAGTTGATTCAAAAATATATATTCACTTTGTCAAAGTCCCCAGTTGATGCCAACAAATATATCAATTTGTTCATGTGCCCAGTTTAACTACTTGTATGGTTTAAAAGGACGATGTTTTATCTACTGTTGGCCCCAGATCTTCTTCAGCAGCTGAGCTGGAGATCTAAAATATCTAAAATTACTGGTATTATTCCATGATCTTAGGTTGGGTGACATCACCAGTCGATTCCAAAAAATATATATTCACTTCTTCATGTGCCCAGTTGTACCACTTGTATGGTTGACCAGGTCAATGGTGCATCCTTTTTGTCTGTTACTGGCCCCAGACCTTCTTAAGCAACTGAGCTGGAGGCCCCAGATATTTAATATTACTGTTATCACTCCATGATCTTGAATTAAGCAAAGTCACCAATTGATGCCAACAAATGTATTCACTTCTTCATGTACCCAGTTGTACCATTTGTATAGTTGACCAGGTCCATCTATCCATGATGCACACTTTTTGTCTGTTATTGGCCCCAGATCTTTTTAAGCAACTGAGCTGGAGGCCCCAGATATTTAAAATGACTGGTATCATTCCATGATCTTAACTAACAGGGACCATCTAACTATGGTTCATCTTTGTTGTCTGTTATTGGCCCCAGATCTTCTTAAGCAACTGAACTGGAGGTCCCAGACATTTTAAATCACTGGTAACATTCCATGATCTTGAATTAAGCAAAGTCACCAACTGATGCCAACAAATATAATAATTTGTTCATGTGCCCAGTTTAACTATTCGTATAGTTGAAAAGGACTATGTAACCATGATTCATCATTTTTGTATCTACTGTTGGCCCCAGATCTTCTTCAGCAGTTGAGCTGGAGGCCCTGGACTTTTAAAATCACTGGTAACATTCCATGATCTTAGATTGGGTGACACCAGCCGATCCCAAAAAAATAGATTCATTTTTTCATGTGCCCAGTTGTACCACTTGTATGGTTGACCAGGTCAATGGTGTATACTTTTTGTTAGTTACTGGCCCCAGATCTTCTTAAGCAACTGAGCTGGAGGGCCCATATATTTAAAATAACTGGTATCATTCCATGATCTTGAATTAAGCCAACTGATGCCAACAAATAAATTCACTTCTTCATGTGCCCAGTTGTAATACTTAAATGGTTGACCAGGTCAATGGTGCATACTGTTATTGGGCCCAGATGTTCTCGAGCAGCTGAGTTGAAGGCCCCAGACATTTTAAATCACTGGTAACATTCCATGATCTTGGATTGAGCAAAGTCACCAACTGATGCCAACAAACATATTCATTTGTTCATGCGCCCAGTTTAACTACTTGTACGGTTGACCAGGACTATGTAACCATGGTTTATCCTTTGTTGTTTATTATTGGCCCTAGCATCTTGGGTTGGGTGATGTCATTAGCCGATCCCAACAAAAAATATTAATTGTTCATGTGCCCAGTTTTACCACTTGTAAGGTTGACCAGGACCATCTAACCATGGGGCACCCAAGAAATATATTCATTTATGCATGTCACCAGTTTTACCATTTGATCGACCAAGTCCATCTAACCATGGTTCATCTTTTTTGTCTATTACTGACCCCAGATCTTCTCATGCAGCTGAACCGGATGATATAGCTATCAAATACATATTTGAAATCACTGACAACGTCTCCACTTTCTTGGATCGGGCAACATCACCAGCCGATCCCAACAAATATATTAATTTATTCATGTGACCAATTTAACCATTTGTATGGTTGACGAGGTTGACAAGCATCTACTAATGCTGCATCCTTTTTGTCGATTACTGGTTCCAGATCTTCTCAAGCAGCTGAGCTGGAGGCCACAGACATTTACAATGACTGGTAATGTTCCATGAACTTGGAATGAGTGTTATCATCAGCCGATCCCCACAAATATATTCACTTGGTCATGTCTCCTGTTTTACCATTTGTATGGTTGACTAGGATCATCCAACCAACCATGGTTCATCAGTTTACTTGTCTGTTACTGGCTCCAGATCTTTTTCATCAGCTAAGCTGGAGGCCACAGACATTTAAAATGACTGGTAATGTTCCATGATCTTGGATTGAGTGTTATCATCAACCGATCCCAACAAATATATTCACTTGGTCATGTCTCCTGTTTTACCATTTGTATGGTTGACCAGGATCATCCAACCAACCATGGTTCATCAATTTACTTGTCTGTTACTGGCTCCAGATCTTTTCCATCAGCTAAGCTGGAGGCCACAGACGTTTACAATGACTGGTAATGTTCCATGAACTTGGAATGAGTGTTATCATCAACCGATCCCAACAAATATATTCACTTGGTCATGTCTCCTGTTTTACCATTTGTGTGGTTGACCAGGATCATCCAACCAACCATGGTTCATCAATTAACTTGTCTATTACTGGCTCCAGATCTTTTCCAGCAGCTGAGCTGGAGGATGACGGGAAGGCACTGGAAGATGATGGCGATGGGCTCTTTTGCCCCAGGTTATTGCTCACCGGTCTAAAGGACCATGAAGGGCTGCTGAAATTAGCTGGCCTTTCGACCTTGGAGCAGAGGCTCTGTGCTCGTTACCAAACAGTGTTCAGCACCTGTTTCTGTGGTTTTCCGCTTTATATCCGCCAACCACAACCGCCTGTACTCTCGCTTGCTGCCTTGTGTTGGCTCGGCCTTGGGTATCATGAATATTATTCAGATGTAGTCCTCCTCCAGAGGTCACTGGGTCGAGATTTCCTTGTTGTTCCAGGTGCCATTTTCAAAGGCATGGAATAGGAACTAGTTTTATTTTTGTTTTATGAAAGATGAAGTGAAAATGAAATGTGGACCAGTGTATAAACAGTGGTGCCAAGCAGCATTTGGGCATTTGGGCCATAAAAACGTATTAAGTGTTTAGAAACGGACGCAAATGGAATTTCTGGACTATACAGTAATTCTTTCCAGATATGAAGGCTTTCAAAAGGTGGCCTTTCAGATTGTTGTTGTTGTCTGAGTAGTTTCTCTGCATGCTTCATGATCTCGCCAATGAGCATGTGCTCACGGATGTCGTTGTAAGAAAAACAGCCCTGGACGTTGACATGTCCACCTCTGGATTGTTGGAATTCACCTCCAGCCTTTCTCCACACAAAGACTTGACTATCAGTTTAATGCTGTTCTTAAGTGTTTAAGTTTGTAGCTCAACTGTTGATGCATAATTTGTGCTGGTCATCTTCCATCAATGGGCAGCTTCTAACCACAGAGCCACATTCGGCTGGTCATCAAGTTAAACCCCCATGCCACTGGACCTGATGCAGTTGTACCAGCACCACAATGCCCTACCATGTTACTGCTAGTCAGTGCTGTGTTGTGAATTGTCTTCAATCCAAATGATATCTGGTTACCAAGAATCCTGTGGTTAGAAACTGGGTTTCAAGTTGGGTTCAACAGATGGCCTACAGACTGGAATGGTACTTCATATCCATATGGTGGATCCATGAGGTAGGCATAGACCAGGAACTGAAAGTACAGTAGATGTTTCTTATTAAGTGAATATAAAATGTATAACAGCTGTGAAAGACACATCAAATTCAAAAGAAGGACTTCAGCAAGAAACTCTGAGGCTTAAATCTTCTTGAATAATGGATTGCTTTGCGGCAAAGAGTAAAAGCAAAGACTTTTAACATGAAGATCCTGCAAAAAAAGCAGATTACCCAACTGGCACAAGGTGCTACCAGCTTGTACACGTAACAGAAATCTATCTTCATGCTCGGCAGATGTTCCCTGCCCTGATATTAGTGTGAGCGATCTGGGATGGCGCTCATCCGATTAGATGAACTTGGGGCAGGTGAAGATTCTTAGGTGAACTTATTAACGCCTACTAATAGACGTGGTGTAAAACGAAGCCCCGGTTTAGATTTGTGAGGAAGCTTCTCAACACATGCAGCTCTTCACTGTGCGGTTTGTCTGGCCCGTAGAAGAAATAACGAGGGTTAACGTTTCATCACAGTGCCATTCACACTACAGCGCCCGCGCTCTGATGTCAGATGCTACTGATGTACAGCGAAAACTTTACGCTAGCACCCTCGACCAGGTAAGATCAGTCCTTAGCGTCTAGTTTGGAGGCCTCGCTATCGCTGTCACTGCTGGCTGTTAGAATAATGACCCCAGCAAGTCATTATTTTGGGCCAAAAGAATAAAGAAGTCGAAGAAACCTCGGTCAACTACGCGCCTCGTCTCGGCTTCAATCGGTGGGCAGGCAAGACACTTTTTCCCGACGTCACCGAAATTACTCTTGTGATCTGTATGTGCACTTGTTATTCAGCGTGAGCGGAGATAAATTCATATTTGAGTCTTTTTTTTGGCGGGAGCTGTTTTTGTTAACAGATGTTCACAGCATCGGAGGCTAGCTGTCAGAACGCTATTTTGCATGTTTGTTCCTGCTGTGTTCACTTAAAGTGATAGCCTTAGAAAAAACATGTACATAATTTATCTCCGTCCCAAACGCAATCAACCAGCGAAGATGTTCAGTGTCTGGCGTTTGCTTCTGCCGAAGTTTTGCAAAGGAGCTATTGTCTTCAAGAGCTCATAAGCTTGATTCCCGGTGATGCCACAGCAAGAAGACCAACGGCTGCATTGATGTTAGCCATCAGTGGGAGCAGCGTTGGTGGTTAGTGTTCTTCTCCAAGCATTTTAAGTTGTACAATGACGTTGCATGGTTGGTGTCATTTGCCTCAGTGAAAGTGTGCTAGCCTGTGAGCATGGGTGGAGCCAAAGCAGGGACCGGGGAGGCACTAGAATTGATTGCAATTGATTCCAATTGATTGTGTTTCTGAATATTCATTGTTGTAGTCTGTGGACCCCCTACATTAGCTTTGGCCACCCACTGGCCACCTCAAGGATAAAAGTCTAGCTCCGCCACTGCCTGGCTGCTTCAGTGAGGCAATGCCCCACCAACCAACCATCGTGATCCATGAAACTATCTTAAAAAACTATCTTAGCACTCATAGACACTATTGACACCTTAGCACTCATAGACACTATTGACACCTTGCCAGACATCCTGTACATTTGCACTCCTGGACACTATTTGACACTTTGCTTTACATCCTGTACATTTGCACTCCTGGACACTATTTGACACTTTGCTTTACATCCTGTACATTTGCACTCCTAGACACTATTTAACACTTTGCTCTACATCCTGTACATTTGCACTCCTGGACACTATTTAAACGCTATTTAATTTTTATATACCTTATTGTTTTTTTGTACTATGTTTGTAACTGCTGCTGGCTGCTAAATTTCCTCCGGGATCAATAAAGTCTCTATCTATCTATCTATCTATCTATCTATCTATCTATCTATCTATCTATCTATCTATCTATCTATCTATCTATCTATCTATCTATCTATCTATCTATCTATCTATCTATCTATCTATCTAAAACGTATGTCTTGGCCATGCAGTTCATACCAGCATTCTACATTAGCCTTATACAGTATTGTATAATAATATATACCCTGTATAAATGTGGACTACAATGTGATCAGATCGTTATTTAACTACCAATAGTAACAGTAAATGTCTTTGCCAATAGTATGTGTGCCTCTAGATTAGTTTGGTACAGGTGGTCATTAAGGGCTGAAGGTTTAATCAACATGTTTTTTTTCATTCATGTCATTCTAATATTCTAATGTTCAAAATCCAAATAAAGGGCGCCAAATAAAGGTGAGGAGCCAGTTTTGTGCCGGTTTCAATGATACTACAAGAGAAAGCTACAAACAGAAAGTAACAGTAGATGTTAGACATGATCCAGATGTTATGAAGAAAGATTTGAAGTGAACTGAAAGATGAGCTGCTATCGAGGCAGCAGATATAAGGACTACCTCTAGTTTGTAAGCGGTTGGCCAAGGTGTTCATCCCCAGATCCACTGTACACAATACAACACTACTATTGAACACACCATCAGGTCCGCTTTCCAGTTCCACTTGAAGCACCATTTAGAACTGGAGGAAGGGGAAATCTGGTAGTGTGTTCTGCTGGAGTGAGTATTGTATTGGGAACAGTTGGTCTGTGGGTGCTGTTGAGTGACTATTCATGGGTGACCTCTTTTTTCTACCTCAGGAACAACAACTTTTGGTATTCGATAAAAGCTCCTCATGTCATGGCTCAATGCAATGAGGCCTCAGCGAATAAAGGAAGCCACTGCTCTCCAGAAAGAACATTTCTGCCAGTTAGGAATTTCCTAAAGACCACCTGGATGAGCTGGAAGACTACTGCTCCGCCATGACAGATGTTATTGTAACCCACATAAAATATGGAGTTACTAAAATCCCATATGATTAGAAGTGCAATAGCATGTAACATCAAAAAGAGGGCGTCACACATTGGTTGTGCGACAGTAGTAGTTGAGGAAGTAGCTTCTATCATTCTTTTCCCCCCTTTTGTCTCAATGAAAGAACCTGCTACAGCGGAAGACTCCTGTATCTCAGCTGTAAACGTGAACGTGAATCGTGTTCCCTAGAGCTAAACAATGTGTTGGAAACCTCTGTGATGGCGAGCCGAGCCCAGTGAGACTGCCGATGGTTGTTGAAGTGGTGTGGCCTACGGTTCAGAAAGCCTCTTGGATTTCTCCAACTGATTACCCAATGGCAGATAAGATCTTAAGCACACCATTTATTCTACCGGGGTAGATAGGTCTTAGACATAGTCAAAAGGAACAGCTTCAAAGGAAGTTTCTTTGCACCAGGACACAACCTGAACCCTATTTAGGATCCCGAACTCTGCCCGTTTAAGGGGACAGTGTGTTTTCACATAAAAATCCATTTCCCAATTGTCCATTTTTCTATTTTTTCCATAGAGCTCTATTTTATTTCTTTATTTTCTTTTATTTAATAAATCAGCGCTGAATGTCTTATTGCATTGCTTGTGAAGCAATAAACGTGTTAATCCTTCAACTTCCCATCAAGGTTCTCTGTGACTTTAGATTTGACTTTTTTTAGATGTTAGTGTCACCTATTACTAGTTTTAGTAAGCACAGGTGCTACATTATGCATGTTTGTGCAAAACTGAACCCTGCATTTTGGAATAAGGACCTCACCCCATCAGTGAAGCATGGTGGTGGTAGTATCACAGTTTGAAGCAGTTGTGCAGCCATTGGACCAGCACGGCTTGCCATTATATAATAGAGCTATGAATTCTGGATAGTATCAAGGGAACTCTAGGGCATCCATCTGCAACCAGAACCTCAAACATGAAAGAATGGCTTCCAAAATAATGGAGGTAAAGCCGCTGGTCAATTTGGTTACAGTCGTTGCTGCTCAGGTCATCGTGTAAATGCTAAAATATTAAACCCCATTGCAGCTTATTTGGAAAACGATATATCTGACTTAATTTAGCAGAACTACCTCTTAATAAATATATTTAAGGATATATCTGAAGATCTACAGTACCACCAAAGACAATCAAGGTACCATATGAAAGCTTAGAATCTCTACTTTTCGGTCTTTATTGTCATTCAGAAAATAAATATTTTGGTCAAAAACTAGCGTTACAAAATATTAGGTACACTACGAACATTTTTTTTTTCGTAAAGCCATCTTTTGGCCAATCTGGACATATTACACATCAAACGAATGGGGAGACCCTCAGGATTACGATGGTGTAAGCTATTATACTCTGAAATGTAGCAGTATTTAAATAAAAAATAAAGAATAGCTTTTCCGAACAGTAACACGCCCCCTAGCGCCGCCACTACTTCTGCGCTTCTCCGATGCGTAAAGGCTCTCAGCCGCCATAGGGACACACAACCAAACCAGAAATAAAACCGCCACATACCACATACCGTGTCAGCTTCAAAACGAGACCAAACTTGTGTTTTTCCATCAATCCGAGCATTAATAATCTGCCATTTTGTGGAAGGAGTACTCCGGAGATCCGACAGGTCAGAATAAAAGCCTTCGAATTAAAAAATTTATTAAAATATCTTACAGTTCGAAATCCGCATTTTCACCACTTTCCCCTTATAGTCCCGCCCTTCCTCTTTCCAAAAACGTGTCAAACAAGTCTGTGGACCAATCAGGCGCGGAGATATCTGGACACGTAACCGAGAAGGTGGGTGGGTTAGAAAAACGGGTGGGTTTTTGAGACTCAGCGCGCATTCAGTGCGCAGAGGGCAGAGAGAAAACGCGCCACGCAGGCGATACACAGACACAAAACAACAATCAAAACATTAACTATGAACCCTAAACAAAGTCCCAAACCAAAGAAAAAGATATTTTATGATGTTTAAGAGTGATTAGTAAAGCTCAAAAGGAAGAGTAGCGGCGGCGATCTACTGAAATCGGGCAGCAGAGAGAGTTTTACACCAGATAAACAGCTCCAAACCATACCAAAATAAAAGCACAACATGAGGATATAAACTGACTGAGTTTTTTTCCAAGAAGATAATTTAGTTATGGACTTATAATAAACATGTAAAATTTGGTAAAAATGGGCTAAAAATCATACATGACATTATTTTGTCAAGGAAAGTGAATAAACACATTTTCAGATGTGGGAGTTATAAAAATATAACATATACACATATATACATATTTTTTTGCAGTAAAATCAGCTGTTTTCATTTTGGGGAGGTTGGGGGACCTTGGACACCCCAATAGACCAGTGGGGGGGACCCCCTGTTCACTCTCTACTCCAGCTTGAATAACTTCAAATCAGTAAAAGAAATCAACTTTTTTCTGGTGACTGTAGACACATGCAGAAAGACTTTTCTAAAGGAAAAAGTCTTAGGGCACATAAACTCTATTTTTGGTAGGCACTAAAATTAAAATTTTAAAATAAAAATTAGAAAAGCACCTGTTTTTTTTTGTTGTTTTCAGCATATTTGGAGCATTGCAGATTAATTTCAATGCCTTTTAGTGCTTCTAGTACAAATTTGAAGGCTTTTCAGGAACATTACATCCTGAAAATTACACTAATTTATGCAGTGTTTCAGTGAAAAGCTTCAAGATTTGGGTATGTATTTTCAGGCGGAAATTGGTAAAAAGGGGGGGGCGGTTAAGAGGTTAAATGTGCTATGAATTGTATTTTCAAGCCTCCAGCTTGTCATCCTGTCTGTTATATGCCTGGAGCTGACCGAGTGGCCTGCCATTAGACTGCTGTTCCTGTTGATGTAGCAAGAAAAGCATGTTCTCAGTTCAAGGGCACTTTGAGCCTTCGCCTCTCATCACCTTGCACCATTGCTTACTACTCAGGGGCCACAGCTTGCTGCAGTCAGGCAACATTTCTTACTTGCAGGGCTGGTTCTTCCTATACTATGGACCCCAACCAGCCGAATGCAGCCCCCATGGCAATATCTTTTATACTAAGCCATTACACATGTCTGAGTACTCTAATGGGCCGATGCAATTTGTGATGTTTGGTCAAACTGTAATTGGTCACATGTAACAACAACAAGCTATGAGATTTTTGCCCACAGACAGAGTAGTGATAGATGTGAGAGGACAGATTTGGAGAGCCATTACCTGCTGGGTGCTAAAAAAACGTGAACAAAACAAAAAAACAAGACAATAAGATGCAAGTAGCTCTGTCCAAAGAAGAACATCTATCCATTTCCATGTATAGCTAGTCTCAGTGTGTGGCATTGTTCTTAGTAAGACTATTCTCAAGTAAGCTGTTCTCAGTAACCCTGTTTTCAGTAACGTTGTTTTCAGCAGACTGAGACTGTAACAGATCCTACCTGTCTGTGGTCTTCAGGCTCTTGTGCTTTCAAGGTCTTTTCCCAGGTTCTTCAAGTATTGGCATTTCCACAACGGGGTCTTGTCGGCCTCCCTGGAACCTAAGAGAACCCGCAGACTCCAGCACCAGCCATATCACCCACCTCCGAGCAGCAGAGCCCCACTAAGCGTAAAGGTCGGTGCCACCACAGAATCCACAAACTCCAAGCTAAAGTACGGGTTCGTCTCCCCGGCTCCTGCCTGTCCCCTTTAAGACTCTTCTACATTGGGTGACTATGCAGCGTTTTCCCCGGCCCTTCTGGTCCTCCTTGAGACTCTTTCAGTTCAGCTGCGCAGTCCACTGCTCTGAACTGTCCCCACAGGGCTGAATCTGGGCCATCCCTCACCGAGGAACATGAGTGCTGCTCTGGTTCCCCAGGACCATCGGAAGCAAGCAGGAGAAGCGAGAGGATATCTCCAGCTACACCGGCAATCCAGTCTCTTCAACCAGCATGCCTACTGGGTTAGCCGGTGGCTACCTCTAGCTCACCTGCTACCAGCCCTTGGACTCTCTCGCTTCCGCGAGCCATTTGAACTGTTTTCGGTGACCTTTTGAACTGCTAAATCACATTAAAGCCTTGCACAGGGAACGCATGTCTCCTCTCAAGTCTGATCCCTTACACTTACATTGAAAGGAAGTAGGTTTTTTGTCCTGTCCTGTAAAGTTGTCAGTTTGGAGGTACTTGTTTTTCTTTGGACAGCGATGATATAAGTCATCATTATCATGAATCTGCAATGGCTCCCAGTCAGAGGAGTCAAGTAAAAAAGTACAAATACTTTGCTACCTTACTTACGTAGAAATGTTGGTTATTTATACTTTACTGTAATTATTAGTAATTATTTTTTAGCTGACTTTTTTTTACTTCTACTCCTTACATTTACACTCCATTATCAGTACTTTCTACTCTTTACATTTACACTCCATTATCAGTACTTTCTACTCCTTACATTTACACTCCATTATCTGTATTTTCTACTCCTTACATTTACACTCCATTATCAGTACTTTCTACTCCTTACATTTACACTCCATTGTCAGTACTTTCTACTCCTTACATTTACGCTCCATTATCAGTACTTTCTACTCCTTACATTTACGCTCCATTATCAGTACTTTCTACTCCTTACATTTACACTCCATTATCAGTACTTTCTACTCCTTACATTTACGCTCCATTATCAGTACTTTCTACTCCTTACATTTACGCTACATTATCTGTACTTTCTACTCCTTACATTTACGCTCCATTATCAGTACTTTCCACTCCTTACATTTACGCTCCATTATCAGTACTTTCTACTCCTTACATTTACACTCCATTATCTGTACTTTCTACTCCTTACATTTACACTCCATTATCGGTACTTTCTACTCCTTACATTTACACTCCATTATCGGTACTTTCTACTCCTTACATTTACACTCCATTATCAGTACTTTCTACTCCTTACATTTACACTCCATTATCAGTACTTTCTATTTCTTACATTTACACTCCATTATCAGTACTTTCTACTCCTTACATTTACACTCCATTATCAGTACTTTCTACTCCTTACATTTACACTCCATTATCAGTACTATCTACTCCTTACATTTACACTCCATTATCTGTACTATCTACTCCTTACATTTACACTCCATTATCAGTACTTTCTACTCCTTACATTTACACTCCATTATCTGTACTTTCTACTCCTTACATTTACACTCCATTATCTGTACTTTCTACTCCTTACATTTACAGTCCATTATCTGTACTTTCTACTCCTTACATTTACACTCCATTATCAGTACTTTCTACTCCTTACATTTACACTCCATTATCTGTACTTTCTATTTCTTACATTTACACTCCATTATCAGTACTTTCTACGCCTTACATTTACACTCCATTATCAGTACTTTCTACTCCTTACATTTACACTCCATTATCAGTACTATCTACTCCTTACATTTACACTCCATTATCAGTACTTTCTACTCCTTACATTTACAGTCCATTATCAGTACTTTCTACTCCTTATATTTACACTCCATTATCTGTACTATCTACTCCTTACATTTACACTCCATTATCAGTACTTTCTACTCCTTACATTTACAGTCCATTATCTGTACTTTCTACTCCTTACATTTACACTCCATTATCTGTACTTTCTACTCCTTACATTTACAGTCCATTATCTGTACTTTCTACTCCTTACATTTACACTCCATTATCAGTACTTTCTACTCCTTACATTTACACTCCATTATCTGTACTTTCTACTCTTTACATTTACACTCCCTTATCTGTACTTTCTACTCCTTACATTTACACTCCATAATCTGTACTTTCTACTAATTACATTTACACTCCATTATCAGTACTTTCCACTCCTTACATTTACACTCCATTATCGGTACTTTCTACTCCTTACGTTTACACTCCATTATCGGTACTTTCTACTCCTTATATTTACACTCCTTTATCGGTACTTTCTACTCCTTACATTTACACTCCATTATCTGTACTTTCTACTCCTTACATTTACAGTCCATTATCTGTACTTTCTACTCCTTACATTTACACTCCATTATCTGTACTTTCTACTCCTTACATTTACAGTCCATTATCTGTACTTTCTACTCCTTACATTTACACTCCATTATCAGTACTTTCTACTCCTTACATTTACACTCCATTATCTGTACTTTCTACTCTTTACATTTACACTCCCTTATCTGTACTTTCTACTCCTTACATTTACACTCCATAATCTGTACTTTCTACTAATTACATTTACACTCCATTATCAGTACTTTCCACTCCTTACATTTACACTCCATTATCGGTACTTTCTACTCCTTACGTTTACACTCCATTATCGGTACTTTCTACTCCTTATATTTACACTCCTTTATCGGTACTTTCTACTCCTTACATTTACACTCCATTATCTGTACTTTCTACTCCTTACATTTACACTCCATTATCGGTACTTTCTACTCCTTACATTTACACTCCATTATCGGTACTTTCTACTCTTTACATTTACACTCCATTATCGGTACTTTCTACTCCTTACATTTACACTACATTATCTGTACTTTCTACTCCTTACATTTACACTCCATTATCTGTACTTTCTACTCCTTACATTTACACTCTATTATCAGTACTTTCTACTGCTTACATTTTACACACCATTATCAGTACTTTCTACACCTTACATTTACTCTCCATTATCAGTACTATCTTCTCCTTACATTTACACTCCATTATCAGTACTTTCTACTCCTTACATTTACACTCCATTATCAGTACTTTCTACTCCTTACATTTACACTCCATTATCAGTACTTTCTACTCCTTACATTTACACTCCATTATCAGTACTTTCTACTCCTTACATTTACACTCCATTATCAGTACTATCTACTCCTTACATTTACACTCCATTATCAGTACTTTCCTCTCCTTACATTTTAAACATAGTCTTGTTATTCCTATTTCATTTCAGCTTGTTTTCATTCATGTACATTTACATTCCAGTAAAGATTATTTATAACATGTCTTTGAAGTTTGACTTCATTACAATACTTATAGACAACTAGTCATCATATCTTCTGCTCCATGAAACACATGTTGATGCTCAGTAGTAACAGATATGCTTCTTTAATATATTTACATTGTACTAAACTACATTCATGTTCAATGGGCGTTTATGCGGCTGAAACAGGAATGGGGTATTTGGGGAGGTGGTCTAGTGCACTATAGACCCCTGTGGTGCGGCCTAAGCTTTCGTCCTTAATGGCATTTTTTTTACCTTACATTACATACTTTGTACTTTAAGTAGTTCTGAAAGCAGTACTTTTACACTTTAACTGAAGTAAAAAGCTTCAGTTGATACTTCAACTTCTACAGAAGTATTTTTAAACTGAATACTTTGGACACCTTTGCTCCCAGTGTAGTGCATTAAATACTGACAAGAAGTAACAACCTATGCTAAAGTCAGAACCCAAGCGTACATAGCTCTCTATAGACATTTCACATTTACACTACTGTGCAAGTCTGAGGCACCTAAGCTGATTGGTTAAAAGTCTATATCTTATCAATAAATGTATTTACACCACCAGATCTGATTAGAATAGGTGTAAATAATCATACCTACAATACAAAGTAACATGAATATGTTATTGTGAGAGGAGTAGATCAGATCTTGAGCTCCAGTTTGAAGAACAAAGTGTAGTTCCAGATTTCTCCTGGACGCCCCAGACATTGTATGAATGTATTCAGTTCCTTCAGCAGGATTAGGGTTAGGGTTCTCATACACTGACTCGGGGCAGACCACTGACCATGACTGTAGAGTTGGTTTGACCTGCACGGTTTTATTCGAACTACAGCCTCCAAACTGCATGTATTCAATCAGGGCAGATCCCCAAATACTAATCCACAGAGATACTGACCTGCACTCCTCTATCTGATGTTTATTCATCCCTCGTTCCTCCCATAGGATCCCAATCATTTTCGACCAAACCCTAACATTACAATTTCAGTCAACCTACAGCCACCAAACTGCCTGTACTCAATCAGGGCAGATCCCCAAATACTAATCCACAGAGATACTGACCTGCACTCCTCTATTTGTCGTTTATTCATCCCTTGTTCCTCCCATAGGATCCCAATCATTTTCGACCAAACCCTAACATTACAATTTCATTCAACCTACAGCCACCAAACTGCCTATACTTAATCAGGGCAGATCCCCAAACTCTAATCCACAGACATACTGACCCGCAGCCCTCTATTTGTTGTTTATGTGCAACCATCCTATGTCTCCTTCAGGAAGTGCACTCTAGAACCAAAGCATAGGGGGTAATTGGGCATGTAAAACCACACTGGGGCAACCCAAGTCACATATATCTTCTATGTAGAATCAAAGAACAATTTAAGATGCTGAAGAGTCACAGTAATAAAATATGGCATGTAAAAATTAAGTATGACTGGTCTGATTATGAATTTGCACCACAAGCAATCTGTTTAAATGCCCACCTCAAGGAGCTAGCACTATCCAATACAGCTTGTGAGAACCGCACTGACATCCCAACCACATGGAAGCCAAAGCCCAGGCACCCAACGCAATCCATCTACGCCTGCACCGTCCTCAGGTATTCGTTACTAGCAGAACAGTAACACACTTGGCTGTGGGAAACTGTCCCGATTGGTCCCTTTAATACCCCCGCTGTGATTCATACCCTTCCCCCCGGTGACTAATGTGGCGGAATAGCGCTCTGAGAAGCAGGCTGCCGCCCCAACTGTGATACATCTTGGGAACTCCGCTTGATCCGTAGAAGGCCTAGATGTGTACATGTACGCGCCACGACACCTGGAATCACTGGCACCCATGAAGAGGAGGGCTCATTAGTCACTCGGGCGGGGGGAGGGAGGGGGTTGTCAGGCAAAGCTGGATGGCTAGGCCCTCAGATACATCAAGTCAAGTACCCTCGCTGGGCTCTCTCCTTCTCGCCTCAAAGGATGGAGTCGATAACCCCCGGCCAGGCTGAGGTTTGGAGGCTGCGTCCGCGCTTCTCGGCGAGGCAGCAGCGAGGCAGCCGCGATAAATAAATGAATAGGGAGAGATGCTAAGACGACGTTTGCATAAATAAGCCGGAATTCTGCCCCTGCGGCTTTGATGTGAGCTGACGGCAGCCGGACAGGTAGGCAGAGCGGAATCAAAGTCAACACAAACACACACCCCTCCCCCAACACACATACACACACTGGCCTCTCAATATTTCATAAGCCACCTGACCACTGGCGCACCGCAGGGCTAGCAGGCCGGCTCCCAGCGTGATCGATGCGTGTTGATTATTTGGCCATCCGAATTTGTTTTGAAGTGCTCATCTCCCAGACAACTCTCTCCTCTTCTCTTCTCTTCCCTCTGTCTCTCTCTCGTTTACAGCGAGCCTCGAAAACGATGAGATGAATACGAGTCGGGCTGACCTGCTTTGACTTTCTGTACAGTCGTCGAAAAGGCGAATGAAAAAAGAAGCTACGCGACGTGCGCCCTGGGAAACATAACTCAGCTCACTGAAGGAGACAAAATAATCTCTCTCGCTCTCTCACTCTCTTTCTTCCTCTCTCTCTCTCTCTCTGAGGCTCGGGATGGAAGAGAGCTAAAGCTAATATATGGGGCAACGAGTGACATATAGCACCTAGTTGTCTCTCCATTTTTTGACGCTTGCTAAGCTCGACGCGTCTCACGGAAGGCGTCCGATAGGTTTTCATTTCAATTTGAAATGAGTCGAGTCATTGGCCATCTGCACGATCTTTCGGATTGTTTACCATGACCGAGAACCAGCGCTCCCCCGTTCCCTCTCTCCGTGAAAAAGGAAAGCAGAAAGCACTTTGCCGCTGACCTTTCCCCGAGAGCGCTAGCCCAAATTGGCTGATTGCTTGCTGTGTGGCCGGACAGGTGACAGGTGGCGGCACCTTCGAGATCAGAGGGCGAAAATCTTTTCGGTCCAGTCTGGCTCTCGGCACCAACACTCCTCCCTCCCGCGGTGATCAGAAAGCATTTCCAGGCCGTGCACAAACATAATCATATATTTATGGCATTATCGCCTCCCGGGACTGCTGGGATTCTTGCTCTGCCTTTGATCTGGAGTCCTACTGGGCAAACACCCGAGAGTACAGGTTCACGGAGAAATGCGCCGTGTATCTCTTGTGAGTGTGTCCGAAAGTTCAGCCAGAGTTTCTTCTGGAAACCAAGGCAAATAATAGCGGGAGCTCTGTCCCAGCTTTGCTGAGGACTCTACTTTTATTGCATTCGATGATCGCTTCCCAACTCTGGGACTGGAGTAGCCCTGGCCTGGGTGGTTTCGTGACCATCAGGACCTTCTCCTCATCTAACACCAACCTGTTCTCCTCTTTGATCTTGCCATCTACCGCAACCTCAACTGCACCACTGTGTCATCCAGATGTACCTGCATTAAGATATGATGGGACTGTTTGAGCTCAACCCCACTTTCCACAAAGACTGATAGAGTCTGCCATAGTCAGAAACATCCAGACTTCAAACAGAGAGCTCTATTTTTTAATTTAGCTTAATAAACTAGAAATACTGTTTGACCAGAGGAGTCTTGGGGTCTGTCTCAAACCCTAGTGAGTGTGTAAGTAGGCTGTCTAGGTAGTAGCTGTGTAAGTATCAGCTTTCTCTCCTCATCTCTCCTCATAAAACAGATTACTGAGACACTCTAGTTAGAGAGAGACTGCATCACGGCTTGTTCCCACCCACTGCAGCACAGGACCGGTGGTTTAGCTGGTTGCTAAGCAACCGACCAGCATCCAAACCAATAGGCTGAGGCTTAAGAATCTGCTAGCATAAATGCTAATGGCTCGAGTATAAAACTGGTAAATGGTAAAGGACTCGTTACAGAGTTGATAATAAAATACTGTTTTGTGTGATTATATGACCAGAAACACATTAAAACTCCAGAGAGAATCAAAATAACTCACATTTTAAAACCACTTCACTGCTCCTAGATTAGCCTGTGTTGCATCATGGGATTGTCTTAGCATGCTTCTTTAAAATCAGGTCTAAATGAGGTTTCTCAGTAGACATGTTTAAGGTATCTAAGAATTGGGACAGTCTACATGTCGGGAGTGCATACTATGACATAAAATGCTGCCTATGTAGGAGCTCACTAGGATTTGAGATGGACCCTTGGTTGCTCCCAAGGTTTCTTCCTCCAGTCTTGAGGCACTGTCGCCTCTGGCTTGCTCAACTGCTATACAAATAAACTTGACTTGGAACTTGACTTCCACTGCCACACTGGAAGGGTTTGTCACTGAACTTAGTAGTTGGGCCAGGTGTCTCAGGAGCTGGAGAAACACTAGGCAGAGCAGGAGGTACTCTGAGACCAGTAGTTGAACACCGCTCTAAGGATTCAAAGACCATGCTGGAAGACTAGATCACACTTCAATGCCAATCCATCTTATCCCAACGGTCTTGATTGGATGGAAGGCCAGCTCAGGTCTTTTGGGGGCCCTGTGCAGGTTTTTCTGGAGGGTTGCCTGATGTAGTGTTGAGCAGTTTAAATTACAGATGACCTTCGTTGTCTCACAGTGCATTTCTTTCTTAATCAGTCTGATCTAAGCCTGTTGGCAGTGGTGACAACAGTTTTGCCAATATAAAAGCTTTAGCTGGCAACCAATAGGGTTTACATGCTGTAATGCTTTATTTGTTTACTTCTAGCTGTTTGTCATTGTACATTTCTTGAGCACACCCTAATGATCCCAACCCGGATTATTCACAATTATTTGAGTGTCTAAACCTGGATTAACAGAACAAGTAGTAAACAAGTTTGCTAGACAGACTCATGCTGTTTAACTACAAGCCCAAACAAACTCTTATCTTTAAGCCTTTTCTCCACATCTTCTCTCTTTCTGCTCCAGACTATGTTCTTTTTTTTAGACTAAGAAAATGATCTGTTGTTTATTGCCCCTATCACTTGTTAGAGTTGTTAGGAAACCCCCTGGTAGCTGGTGGGGCTCAAAGCAGATGCTTATGTTGCCTATTAAACAGAATGATGTGATGACCTTAGGTTCATGTGTGGACGTTGCAGAGCATCCAATTTGGTTGGTCTGCTCTTGTCTATGGAGATTATAACTATAATCTCTAATTTTAATGATATATAATGATATATAATACTATGTGTATTTAAACACTTATGCCAGCAAAGTGGCATCCCAAGCTATTTTAACTATGCGATACTTCTGGAGCTTGTAGATAGAGGCCTATCTTCTACATACAGAGCTAAATGAAAAGAAAAAAAATGCTTGAATTACTGTATAAATCATTAATCACAGTCATTTTCTGAACTGCCGCTTATGATAATACAAATCCATCAGGTCTGGTTAAGTGTTAAGCTCACAGTATTTCAAAGCAGGAGTCATAAGCTCTCGCTTACATTCATCCATTCATCTTCTAAACTGCTTATTCTTCTGGGTCACAGTGCTGGAGTCTATCCCAGCACTCGTTGGGTGAACGGCAGCAACAGCCTGGAGAGATAGTCAATCCATCACAGGGCAGGCAAACACAAGACATATACACTGATCAGCCATAACATTACAACCACCTCCTTATATTTATCAGCTCCACTGATCATACAGGAGCTACAATTACAGACTAGTAGTTCATCTGAGCAATCAGAGAGTGTGTTTTTGACTTGTCTACCAAGCAGAGCATGTGTTCCTGACTTGTCAACCAATCAGAGGCTGTGTTCCTAACTTCTTGACCAATCAAAGGCTGTATTTCTGACTGCATGACCAATCAGATAATGTGTTCCTGAATTCTCAACCAACCAGAGACTGTTTTTCTGACTTCTTGAGCAACCCGAGACTGTTCCTGACTTCTTAACAAATCAGAGGCTGTGTTCCTGACTTCTTGAGCAATCCGAGACTGTTTCTGACTTGTTGACCAATCAGAGGCTGTGTTCCTGAATTCTCAACCAAACAGAGACTGTATTCCTGACTTCTTGAGCAATCCGAGACTGTTTCTGACCTGTTCACCAATCAGAGACTGTGTTCCTGACTTCTTGAAAAAACAGAGAGTGTGTTCCTGACTTGTCAACCAATCAGAGGCTGTGTTTCTGACTTCTTGACCAATCAGATGCTGTGTTCCTGAATTCTTAACCAATCAGAGACTGTATTCCTGACATCTTGAGCAATCAGAGACTGTGTTCCTGACTTGTTGGCCAATCAGTGGCTGTGTTCCTGATTTGTCAACCAATCAGAGACTGTATTCCTGACTTCTTGAGCAATCCGAGACTGTTTCTGACCTGTTGACCAATCAGAGACTGTGTTCCTGACTTCTTGAAAAAACAGAGAGTGTGTTCCTGACTTGTCAACCAATCAGAGGCTGTGTTTCTGACTTCTTGACCAATCAGATGCTGTGTTCCTGAATTCTTAAACAATCAGAGACTATATTCCTGACTTCTTGAGCAATCAGAGATTGTATTTCTGACTTGTTGGCCAATCAGTGGCTGTGTTCCTGATTTGTCAACCTTTCAGAGGCTGTATTCCTGACTTCTTGAACAATCAAAGGCTGTGATCCTGAATTCTCAACCAATCAGAGACTGTATTCCTGACTTCTTGTGCAATCAGAGATTGTATTTCTGACTTGTTGACCAATCAGAGGCTGTGTTCCTGATTTCTTGAGCAATCAGAGAGTGAGTTTTCGACTTGTCGGACAATCAGAGAGTGTGTTTCTGTGTTGTTGACCAATTAGAGGCTTTGTTCCTGATTTGTCGACTAATCAGAGGCTGTGTTCCTGATTTGTCGACCAATCAGAGGCTGCGTTCCTGATTCGATAATCCAGAGAACTCATCTCCACTGCTCTACATACTGTTCTTGGAACCCCTGAATTCAATTATTTGGTTGGGTAAGTGAATATGCATGGTTAAAACAACACTTCAGATTTTTCTGGAATCCTCATAGCACAACCCCGTTAATGGTTCAACTCCTCTATGATCGTAGCCTCTTGTATAACTACAGCAAAGTATATGAAGAAACAGATGAACTACAGTCTGTAGTTGTAGTCCTGATCATAAAAATATTCAACACTGGATTCTATGTGGAAGCTATCTGAGATACTATCGTCTTCTTCTGCTTCTACAGCTGCTGTTGAGATGCTCACCACAACCCCCAATCCTAACAGATCAGAACGTACCATCTAAATTTAATGGGTACTCAATATAATTATTATGCAGCATTGGACTTGCACAAACGATCTGTCGGTTCACATCAGCCTCTCACCAAGAAATCCGCTGGCAGGTTGGTTAAGGTGGTGGTTGGGAAGGTGGGGGATGGGATTATGAATCACTAAACTGGCATGCAAATGAGGGGGAAGGGACTGCACGTGTGAAACGGCTGGTGAAACGTGTTGGTGATCTTCAATTATAAAAGAGCAAGTGTGTTTCCATGAAGATACTTGTGCGTAACATCTGGAAGCGTGTTAATGGATCAGGCCCAATGTGTTAGAACATCCCGGTGGATTTTTTAACCCACTCAGGTCGACGATGTCGTATATGACTTGAAAGGATGTTGCTATTTTTTGGTGGGATCCCTTACAGAAGCTTTGAATCTAGTCTTTTTGGAGACTTTGCAAAAGTAATCCAAATGATAAATACAAAACTGAATGTTTATGATTATTTATCGATTTCTCAAAGTTATTTTTTGTTACCATGGCAGTTAGCCTTCCACTGCCACCTGGGGTTGAGTCTGCCCTATCAAAGACAAAAGATCCTTCTGTTAAAGGATCAATCAGAGGATGTGATCCTGATTTGTCGACCAATCAGAGGCTGGGTTCCTGATTTCTTGAGCAATCAGACACTGTATTTCTGACTTGTTGGCCAATCAGAGAGTGTGTTTCTGACTTGTCGACCAGAGGCTTTGTTTTTTGACTTGTTTACCAACCAGAGGCTGTGTTCCTGACTTCTCGACCAATCAGAGGCTGTGTTTTGGACTTGTTGGTCAGTCAGAGGTTGTGTTCCTGACTTCTCGACCAATCAGAGGCTGTGTTTCGGACTTGCTAGCCAATCAGAACGTGTGTTTCTGACTTGTTGACCAACCTGAAGCTGTGTTTCTGACTTGTTGACCAACCTGAAGCTGTGTTTCTGACTTGTTGAACAATCAAAAGCTGTTTCTGACTTGTTGACCAATCAGAGGCTGTGTTTCTGACTTCTTGACCAATCAGATGCTGTGTTCCTGAATTCGTAACCAATCAGAGACTGTATTCCTGACTTGTTGACCAATCAGAGGCTGTGTTTCTGACTTCTTGACCAACCTGAAGCTGTGTTTCTGACTTGTTGAACAATCAAAACCTGTGTTTCTGACTTGTTGACCAATCAGAGGCTGTGTTTCTGACTTCTTAACCAATCAGATGCTGTGTTCCTGAATTCGTAACCAATCAGAGACTGTATTCCTGACTTGTTGACCAACCTGAAGCTGTGTTTCTGACTTGTTGACCAACCTGAAGCTGTGTTTCTGACTTGTTGAACAATCAAAAGCTGTGTTTCTGACTTGTTGACCAATCAGAGGCTGTGTTTCTGACTTCTTGACCAATCAGAGACTGTGTTCCTGAATTCGTAACCGATCAGAGACTGTATTCCTGACTTGTTGACCAATCAGAGGCTGTGTTTCTGACTTCTTGACCAATCAGATGCTGTGTTCCTGAATTCGTAACCAATCAGAGACTGTATTCCTGACTTCTTGAGCAATCAGAGACTGTGTTTCTAACTTGTTGACCAATCAGAGGCTGCATTTCTGATTTGTCAACCAATCAGAGGCTGTATTTCTGACTTCATGACCAATCAGAGGCTGTGTCTTTAGCATACAACGTTCTTGAGATTTCTTAATCCATAGGGTTTAATATGATGTCGGCCCAACCTTCGGCCCAGCCAGTCACGTTCCTTCACACAGAACTTGCTCCTCCACTTTATGAAGCTTGCTTTGTGCACTGGTTACAGTCATGTTGGAACAGGAAGGGGCAACCACCAAACCCAGACTGCCAGATGGAAAAGTGTGATCGGCCACTTCAGAGAACACATGTCCACTGCTCTAGAGTAGATGCAGCTGCTCGGCCATGGAGTCCCATCCCATGAAGCTCTCTACGCTCTGTTCTTGAGCTGATCTGAAGGCCACATGAAGTTTGGAGGTCTGTAGTGATTGACTCTGCAGAAAGTTGGTGACCTCCGTGCACTATGTCCCCCTCCCACCCCCACTTTGTGGCTGAGCTGCTGTCGTTCCCAATCGACAGTCTGACAGTCCACTGTGGAATATTTAGTGGTGAGGAAACTTCACGACTGGACTTGTTGCAGAGGTGGCGTCCTATCACGGTACCACGCTGGAGTTCACTGAGCTCCTGAGAGCGACCCACTCTTTCACTGATGTGTGTATAAGCAGTCTGCATCTACAATGGAAATGATTGGAACACCTTATTCAGTTAATTGGTTGGGTGAGTGAATATGCACTG
Organism: Megaleporinus macrocephalus; assembly: GCA_021613375.1. NCBI lineage: Eukaryota > Metazoa > Chordata > Actinopteri > Characiformes > Anostomidae > Megaleporinus > Megaleporinus macrocephalus. The sequence goes on along the minus strand of CM038719.1, from coordinate 38,585,584 downwards.
TTAAAACAACACTTCAGATTTTTCTGGAATCCTCATAGCGCAACCCCGTCAATGGTTCAACTCCTCTGTGATCGTAGCCTCTTGTACAACTACAGCTTGTTGATTTTTATTATTAGTAAAATCTTTTTCTTGTGAGCTCTAGTCCTGACTTCCTGACTTTTTTTTATAATAACCGCCCACCTGTACCACCGAATACTGTTGGAGGTCCGACCTTCACAGCCTCCAAGACACCTGGCACCAACCAGCTCTACTCTTTCTGCTACACCTCAACTGGATTACTGTACCCTCCAGATGTAGCACCTGTGTAGCTTCTCTCCTTTTAGTTCATTCTGTTTATAATCAGATCTGCCAGAGTCACCAGCTACACTCTAAACTCTCCTCATCCTCTGTACTAACCCAAACCAAAACTAACTCTGTCTCTATACTAACCTAAACCAGAACTAACTCTGTCTCTGTACTAACCCAAACCAGAACGAACTCTGTCTCTGTACTAACTCAAACCAGAACTAACTCTGTCTCTATACTAACCCAAACCAGAACTAACTCTGTCTCTGTACTAACCCAAACCAGAACTAACTCTGTCTCTATACTAACCTAAACCAGAACTAACTCTGTCTCTGTACTAACCCAAACCAGAACTAACTCTGTCTCTATACTAACCTAAACCAGAACTAACTCTGTCTCTGTACTAACCCAAACCAGAACGAACTCTGTCTCTGTACTAACTCAAACCAGAACTAACTCTGTCGCTATACTAACCCAAACCAGAACTAACTCTGTCTCTGTACTAACCTAAACCAGAATTAACTCTGTCTCTGTTCTAACCCAAACCAGAACTAACTCTGTCTCTGTACTAACTCAAACCAGAACTAACTCTGTCTCTGTACTAACCCAAACCAGAACTAACTCTGTCTCTGCACTAACCCAAACCAAAACGAACTCTGTCTCTGTACTAACCCAAACCAGAACTAACTCTGTCTCTGTACTAACACAAACCAGAACCAACTCTGTCTCTGTACTAACCCAAACCAGAACTATCTCTGTCTCTGTACTAACCCAAACCAGAACTAACTCTGTCTCTGTACTAATCTAAACCAGAACTAACTCTGTCTTTGTATTAACCTAAACCAGAACTAACTCTGTCTCTGTACTAACCCAAACCAGAACTATCTCTGTCTCTGTACTAACCTAAACCAGAACTAACTCTGTCTCTGTACCAACCCAAACCAGAACTAACTCTGTCTCTGTACTAACTTAAACCAGAACTAACTCTGTCTCTGTACTAACCCAAACCAGAACTAACTCTGTCTCTGTACTAACTTAAACCAGAACTAACTCTGTCTTTGTACTAACCCAAACCAGAACTAACTCTGTCTCTGTACTAACCCAAACCAGAACTAACTCTGTCTCCGTACTAACCCAAACCAGAACTAACTCTGTCTCTGTACTAACCCAAACCAGAACTAACTCTGTCTCTTTTCTCTTTCTGAGGTAATAACCGCCCACCTGTCCCGCTGAATACTGTTAAAGGACTGACCACCAGGGCCCCCCCATCACCTGGCACCAACCAGTTCTTCTCTCCATTTGTGCCATTTGCTCCATCCTTGACTGCATCACTGTATCATCCACCTGATGTAGCACCTGTACAGCTTCTAAACCTCTTACCTTCAGATTTAGCTTTAGTTTAATAAACTGTAGGTACTGTTCCACCAGAGGAGGATGGGTCTCTGCTTGTGAGTCTGGTTCCTCCCAAGGTTTCTTCTTCCAGTTGAGGGAGTTGTTCTTTCCACTGTTGCCTCTGGCTTGCTCACAAGGCATAAAGTGTTGTGACTTCATGTTTTCATGCTTTTAAACTCCTGTAAAGCTGCTACACAAATAAACTTGGCTTGACTGGTCGACTGAAGGTGCTAGAGGTATTACTTTCAAAGCCTTTGAACAGCTGTAGCTACAATCCCAGTTCCGACCATGCAGTCAAGATAGAGTCTGCTGCAGCTGGGCCTGCTATAACCTGTTATTAACCTGTGATGAGCAGCTTGTTTAAATAATAATAACAGCTCATGTGTTTTGGGGTATTACGCACCGCAAGCTCTGTGAATGTAGACAGAGGTTCAAGTTTAACAAACAAGTTTATTTCCGTAGGTCGTTACAAACCGGAACGCTGAAAGTTCCCTTTGTTTGTCTAATGCTTCGCTGTTGCTCTGTCACAGCCCTCCCCCCACCACGGCTTCCCTCCCCCCCTTTTCCCAGAAGCCTTTGTGTTTTTCTAGTGCCACATCATTAGAAGTGAAGCCTCTTTACGGCTGTTTTGCTAAATAATTGGTTCCTCTGCTCCACCCTCCCCAATTGATGGCAGGAGGCCAGCGCTAGCTCAAGCTGTTTGACGTGTGGGCCAATAATAGTTTCCCCCTAAGTTACAGTGCTTGGCAAAAGGTACTTTGGAAAAGCCTCCCACTGCCAACCCCCCCCCCCTCCTCAGTAATGAGACCGTCTCCGAAACAGCTGCTGGTAAAACCCCTGCAAGCTCCTTGCTGGAGGCGGTGAGGGACAATACGAGGAGCGAGCCTCTCATCAGCCTGAATGGGGATTCCCTTTGTGTCGCCTAATGAATATCATTGTTTTCGCCGGTCGGCTGCTGATACTGCAGGCCTTACTGGGGGGTAAACCGAGCCACCTCAGCTTCATCATCGCCGCGGGAACATGTGTTGCACCTGTGGTGATGACTAGTGGTAGGAGGAACAAATGAATACAGAGTAATATTAATATATTTGTTGAATACAGATCTGTGCAAAAGTCAGAGACCAGGCCAGTAACCAGCTCCACTGACCATATAGGAGCTACTCTAACATTCATCTCTATCTCTCTATACTTTATTACTCTGTTCTTTAATGATCAGGACCCCCATAGGACCACCACAGAGCAGCTACTATTAGGGAGGTGGGTCATTCTCAACACTGCAGTGACACTGATGTGCTGGTGTGAGTGGACTGAGAATCATCCACCAACCAAAACGATCCAGCCAACAGTGTCCTGTGGGCAGCGTCCTGTGTCCACTGATGAAGGACTGGAGGAACTCGTACAAGCACAACACAAACATGACCTGCTCTGTGGTGGTCCTGACCATTAATACAGAGAATAAGATGAACTACAGTCTATAAATGTAGCTCCTATATGGTCCTATATGGTGGGGCTGATGAAGTGGGCAGTGAGTGTAGATGTAAGGAGGTGGGTTTAATGGTATGGCTGATCAGTGTATATATGTTCCAAAGCTCAGCTTTAGGTCCTTCTTGCATTTAATCTTTTCCCATTGCAATAACATTTACTTATATCTTCATATAAACCTCACCTCGTTAAACAAAGTCTGAGGAATAAATTGCAGTAAAATAATCTTTCATATCACAATATTAAGCTCAACCCACATTTTCAAACACTGCAGTAGCTTTCTGGAATTACTGAAGTATCATGATAATGTTATAGAGTGTGGCCTGTGAGGATGGCAGCCCTACAGATGATCCAGACTCTCTATAGCACAGAATGTAAAGCAACCTCCTCAAATCTAAACATTTCTGAGTCTGTAGCTGTTGCGTTTGCTTAGCTGTACTATTTCTATATCATTTCTAGTTTCTGGGGCTTCAGTGTAAATAATGTGTCACAATGCCAATTTTTTTTTAGCCTCATTAACGCATGTTCCTAGTTTGACACATCAAACCATCTGTAGTCTAGACACTGCATCACAGAAGGACATACATAGTAACGTACACACACACATCTATCTATCTATCTATCTATCTATCTATCTATCTATCTGTAGTGCTTTGCTATATGTGTGTTGAAATGTGCTGTATACATATCTATCTATCTGTCTATCTATTCTCTCTCTCTCTCTCTCTCTCTCTCTCTTTATATAAATATATATCTTTATATAGGTAGGGATTTGTTATGTGTGTTGATGTGTGTTGATATAGCAACTCTCTCTCTCTCTCTCTCTCTCTCTCTCTCTATATATATATATATATATATATATATATATATATATATATATATATATATATATTTATATATATATATATATTAGTGACAAGGCAAGTTCTAACTTCCACCTAATTAGATAAAATATTATACTAGGTCTTTTACATATTGTAGGAAATTACACTACACAATTCACACATATATCTCTGTGTGGTAAAAGTATGTGAATCTTTATTTTCAGAAATAACTGCAACTTAACCTTTTTGGTAACTGTTGATCAGTCCTACACACTGACATGACATTCTAGCCTGTTCCTCCATAAAAAACAACTTCAACTCTGGGATATTAGTGGGTTTCCTCACATGAACTGCTCGCTTCAGGCCATTTCAAAACTTGATATAACTTTCTTCTTCTTTAACCATTCTTTGGTAGAACAGCTTGTGTGTCTTGCTGCACAGCCCTCATTTTCTTGAGACTTAGTTCATCAACAGATGTCCTGATGTTTTCCTTTTAGAATTTGCTGGTTTTGTTCAGAATTCATTATATACTGATGCTGCCACCACCATGTTTCACAGATTGTTATGCCAGCATACAGTGCTTTCCTGTTGAAATGTGTTTACAAACTTGCAGGCATCACTGTATATAGGATTTACATTCAGGTATGGATCTTCACAACCTCTAACTTTTCTTTATTTCAACTTCAACAAACACCAGTGTGACATACAAAGAAGGAAAGTTTAGAATCTCTACGGATTTATTCGCCGCCGATGAGCTACAAGTGGGAATACTGAATATATCGGCTTATACCATTACAGCGACGTCGGCGAGGCGACAGACCTCAATGCAACTGTTCTTTCTTTGATGTCTTGTGTACATGAGGGAACATGCTGAGCTTGATTGTATTTGCATGCTGGATACCTAAGTGAGTTTATATTGTTAACAAACAACAACATTGAAAGGGGGGTGTGCTTTTATATCTGCATAATATCAAACTCTATTTTTTTGGTTATAATGAGGCATATTCAGCCCTGTGATGTATGTCTCGCATAGCTAATTACAGGGATTGCTTCTTTAGTCCTTTGCAATTGAGTAAATACAATCCCCAGGGTTCTCATTTGAAGCCTAGAAATAGGCCATATCCTCCCACAGCAAAACACCATTAAAACTGACACCGGTTTTAAGAGGGATTTGAGCGAAAAATAGAATTGAGACAAAAGGCAGCCGTTTGATTATTCAATCGCAGACAACAGGAGCGAATTCCCAACATCATTATGCTTATCAGGGCATGACACTGCCAATTTAGCCAAGACGGGAAAAAAAAAAAAACGAGGTTAGCTCACGATCGGATCCGTGTGCAGACGGCTCCGTGATGCGGCTGCCTGAGCTGCTTTGAGTGACGGCTGACTGATGCCACACTTCCCTCTTTAAACTTAGTGTGGAGCCTCCACGGTTTTCATTCTTCATTTCCTTCAGTCTGCCGGTGAACCTCGAACGCTCGCTTGTACACTCGCGGGGCTCGCTGAGAGATTACTTCTACCCCCTGCCACCCCTTCACCCCACCCCCCTTATCCTCCTCTGGGGTAGTTATTTTTGACCTCTTGCCCGCTCACGGCAGGGTAGGCAGGTGAAGCTGGCGCAAGGCGAGACCGCTCCAGACAGTCTGCAGTAATGTCCATTGACAAATCTGTCAGGGGAGCTAAAGCTAGCAGAGCCGTGATGGATGCAGAGCTGAAGGTTGGGGCGAGGGGAGGTGTAGGTGTTTGGGTAGGTGTGTAGAGGGGCGCATCCACCGGCGCTGATCTTCTCTGTAAACGAAAGGAGTTCAAGGCTGCCTCGGTTCTGCAGCACGTGTTCATTTGTATTATTATTAATAGGACTAGTCATTGGCCCACAGAAAAGTGGAAACTCTTTCAAAACAATTCACACGCGGTGATGAGAGCAATGACCAGCAACGATGACCATATATACTGCAATAAAACAGCTGTAGTATAATGTGTTGCTATGGTAACAGACTAGGAGGGTTTGAGTTAGCTAACGTTTATATTAACTTTAGTCAGAAAGCGCTCTGACACGTAAAGTTACATTACTCTCTAGACACGCCCCAAACTGCAGACTGCCACTACACTACATACATAAAATAATAATAATATAATAAATAAAATAAATACATTAATAAATAAATAAAAGGACGCCATTGTTAGAAGTGCTGTCAGTAGTGTAGTATGTAATGTTCCAGAGGGTTCTGTTTGGGACACAGCCTCACTGTCTAACATTAATGTTAGTCTAGTCTAGTCAGACAAACTTAACACACATATATTTATCATTTCATTTCAGTATTATGCTAAAAAAATAATAAAAATAATATTTTTTGGTTATATATGTATATAAACCAGACATTGTAACTATAGTTTAAAAGTTTTCTGACAGCAGTACCGAGTAATGTGGAGCATCTTGTTTAGTTTAGTTTGTAAAGTGATCTTTAATTAGATTTATCTAATAATAAACAGACGTACAGATAATGTTTTATTTTGTTTATTTATTTATAATTTACTGTAATTCCACAAATGTTGTTCTACGTCACTATACATACAGTGATTTGCTACCTTACCTACAGTGGAATCAGCTTATTTGTAATATTTTAGGGGATAGGGTGGGTAACCTAGAATGTTGTTCTCCCTGTTATGCTCACTTATTAGTAGAATATTTTTCAACTGTGCATCACAATTGAGCCCAATAACATCCTTAACTTGGATTGCTGGCCGTACCAGGAGATTTAGACAGAGGACTGAGAATTGCTGATAATAGGACTAAATGCAAAATAAGCCTCTATACAAAAATAGACTTTAATACAAAAAATCTGATAGACTTAAATTAATTATGAAATGGACATTATTGTTTGTGAATTGCATGAAAATTGCATGAAATTAAATTCTAAAGTGATCCCAAACTTTTGAGCGGTAGTGTACATGTTTTAAGTCTCTCTTACTATTGTCCAGTGTTCTTCCAGGGGGCTCTCTGTGGTCACGTCCACAACCGAGTGAGCCAGTGGCAGGACGTTACAATAACAAACATGCCATATTGTGGAAAAGCTAGAATGCTCTTCAGCGCCTGCCTACAAAAGTAAGTTTTAGCTTTGGGCCAAAAAAAAAAGCCCATTTCCAATAGAGCAGTGCAAATATTCATTGTGTTCCATATGTGTTTAAGCCCAACTCTATTGTTTGTGCCACTCCCTGAATAATGTATTTCTGTTCTGAACAGGCCTTATCGTAAATCACCTGGAACCCAGCAAGTACAAGACAAACAGACACTGAGCAAGACTGTTGCGACCAGGAATATTTTAGAACTAGGCTTCACTGCAGTGCTTCTGAATCACTTCCAATTACCTCCCTGGGCCACTACACAGCAGCCAATATCGGGGATTAGTGGGGTGACCAGATGTCCTGCTTTGTGCGGGACAGTCACGCAATTTCATTACTTCTCACGTGTCCTGCAAATTGAGACTTTGTCCTGCATTGTTATTGAACATCAGACTCCAGTTTTGAAATGCGTGTTTTATAATCTGCCATTAGATGGCTGGGTTGTCTGTCGGGGGATGTGGTGTTTGGGGTTGATGTGTTGTTGCTCTCTGTTGTTGGAGAAACTACAGGAAAGCACATTAAAGAACTGTCTGTCTGTAATTGTACACATATACACTACTGCTCAAAAGTTTGGGATCACAGTGAAATGTTCTTGTTTTAATGGAGTATCTTCTTCCTTAACACAACAATGGACTGACGGGTCTCTAAAGAAAGTTGTTTCTTTCTGGTCATTTTGAGTCCGTCAGCAAGCCATCAACTGCTGATCTTCAGATACTAAACTAACCTAGAATGTTGTTCCCTTTTATGCTCACTTATTAGTAGAATGTTTTTCAGCTGTGTATCACAATTGAGCAAGAGTGTCCTAACAACCAATTAGTCCAATAACATCCTTAACTTGGATTGGTGGCCGTACCAGGAGATTTAGACAGAGGACTGAGAATTGCTGATAATAGGACTATATGCAAAATAAGCCTCTATACAAAAATAGACTTTAATACAAACATTTTTATTCTTTAAAAATCATCTGATACACTTACATTAATTGTGAAATAGACAATATTGTTTGTGAATTTTCCACATTGTTTGTGAATTTTCCACATTGTTCCACACAAACATAGTCTTTGTCCCACATCTGGTGAATTGGAATCTGGTCACCCTAGGGATTAGTTGGCATGGCCATTGAAAGATTAAAAAAAAAAATAATAGCAAAGTTAATCTGAAAAGCATAAGCATAGTTATCTCCCAATTCACTGAATACTATTGGTTAGCGTCCTGCTGCGTAGACCACTCTTATTGCATGACGCCTACCAATCCTGGACCCCTGGTGTCGGTGGAGCCGGTTAATGATAATAGGCTGGTGCGGACGAGAACGTCCTTGAATGCTGACTGTCAGTAGAACAGAAGCAGAGCTTTGACAGTCCGAGCCGTCGAGCGGACATGTGGCCTTCTTCTTGGAGCTGGCGACCGAATCGGGATCGGGTTAACGGCTGGCCTCAGCAGGGCGGCCGTTTAATAACCGAATTAGCTGCATGTAGTTTTCAAAGCAGCCAGGCGCGCTTGCTTAATTGGATGAAAAAGACGAGCGATTTATTGAGGATGACTGCCTCTAAACGGCGAGCACTTTCTCACTTGAGGCAGCACTTAGGCCCTTGTCTTGTTTAAGGCCGTATATCTGCAGCCTCTGGCGCTGTCAGCCATGCAAATGTGCATCGGAATCAAGCGGCGGCGGTGGCGGCAGCGGTCATCTCTGGGATGCTGGCGCGAATGCGAGTGCCGTTTATTCCAGTTCTGGGACGCCGACCTTAATCCCGGGAATCAGTCACGCTCATGATTAATTACAGGAATATGTCCAATCTGCATGCTGCCCCGGTGCAGAAGTGCAGGCGTGGTATTGACATTTAGAGCCACGGTGCGGTCCTGATGAATGGGGCCGAAGTGGCTCCGAACCAGCTAAGGCGATTACATTGTGCGACATGGGCACCTCGAGGTAATAGATCTGTTGTTTGGACGGGGGGCAATGCGGCAGCCCAGTTGCCAATACGAACGAAGGCGTTATTTGTTACCCGGCTCTCGCTATTGATGATGCGACTGATGAAATCCATACGCCCGTACGCCGTTACTGTAAAACGCAACGTGAGACACTGACCATATAAATTCTTTATGCCGAAGGGCACGGGTGAGAAGCAAAGCAGATCCAGCCAGAGGGAGGTTGAGAGCGAGCAGGACAGGGAGATTAAAGATCGAGGATAGAGAGACGGGAGAGATGAGGAATGGAGAAGAAAGAGGGGGCAATGGGGGTGGGGGGAGGGTGACAAGAGACAAGAGAGGAACGGAAGAGAAGAAGGAAGCAAACTGGGAAGGTGATGATTGGAGACACCGGAACCCAAAGAAAGGGAGGGAGGGAGGGAAGGAGGCGAATGTACTGGGGCTGTTGCTGAGCCAGCATGATTCTGTGCAGGTGTTGGGAGTGGGACTGCGTCCCCCTGGGGTGCCGAACTCCAGGCCTGTCAAGTCGCCTCACTCACTTTAAATCAAGCCCCACCGCCTCACCTGTCCAGAGTGCAGATGCAAGGTGACTTTGTCTCAAGGACTCCGGGAAGACAGCTGGAGTCTGGAGTGACAGCACAATTCCACATGACAGCTGGAGCTTTGGTTGTGGAGACCCTTGTGGAAGCAGCGGCGGCCCACTTCCTGTACTTCCTGTACGCTCCTTCAAGGCGCCGTGTCTCGGGATTGCTCGGATATAGTCGACTTGCTCTCAGTAATAATGTAGAGCAGCCACGCTCTGTCAGAGCTGGTGCCAGCCATGCAGATCACTACGGTACCCGTTGTCTGAGTTGCAGTGACAGCGCGGGACTGGCTGCCTGGATAGGGACGACTGCAGTGCTGCTGCTCAGGCCCGTTCACCCCAGCGTACCTTGCACACTCAGTTACAGCTTTTGCACCCCTTGCTTGAGGTTTGAGCTTCATAACACATGCTTTAGCACTGAAAAACAATAATACTTCAATGGTATTAATTAGATTATCTGATGTTCTACATAGAAGGTATGTGACTTTGGTCTTTGGTCGCCCGAATATGGTTCCACCCATCCATTTATACCCTACGGTTTGGTCCTAGAAGCCCTCTTTTGGTGAGCTCTGCTCTGATTGGCTGAGATACCATCTCACAGAACCAACATGATGAATAAGCAACAAGTAGAGGAGTGCTGACATGCAGCTTGGAGGGTGTAGGTTTCGTGAAACCATAATGTTTGGGTGCGCTTGAAAATGAATAGGACCAATGCTGCAGACATGGTTGGAGGCGTGTGCTGAGTCAGTGTATGTGAGTCGGTATCTGTCGGTCGAGCAGAAGTTCAGTAGATTCTGGAAAATCTGGAAAAATCTGTTGTGCTCCAGAATCCATGCATCCAATCAAAAAGCTGTATACAAGCCCGAATCATGATATTTTGATATTTTAAAAACTGTCACCCACAATATGTAAATAAGCTCCGCCCTCATACTTTTTAGTTATCTATACTAGTTACTGGTAACATTAGTAACATACTAGCTACTCTCTTTGATCTGGACATCAAACACAAAGTAGATTAAAGGTGTCTCTGTGAAACTTTCAGTTTAAGATGATCTGCTTCAACCAGCACACAGTGATCCACCCACACAGCATGGCTGCTACTTATAGGTCACTGTTGCGGTTGTGGTGCAAATAAAGGTGGAGCATATATATATATATATATATCAGATTTCTCCTGGACGCCCCAGACATTGTTTGAACGTGTTCAGTTCCTTCAGCAGCAATCTTGATTTAGCTTAATGAAGTACTTATTGAAGTACTAATAAAGCAGTCAAAGCAGGTATTAGATGAGAACTGTAAATAATACTGGGTTGTTTCCACAAAGAAAAGCTTGGAAAGGGTTAAGACGTATGGAAAAGCTCTACTTACGCTATTATTACTGTTGGAATATTTAAAGTTGTTGATTGTTGCATCAGTTGAAAGCACATTGGTCACATATAGTGGAGACCAAGCGATGGTATTCGAGATATCATGGCATTAGGAGTGGCATCTTCAGCAAGTGGACAGTGTTCGGCTTCAAATTTAGCAGTAGCAGTTGGGCCTCGCCAGGCTGGGTATCAAAGTGCTCCCAACAACACCTCCCAACAGCTCGGTCAGAACAGCCTAGATGGCGGACAGTTCGTGGAAACGACCTCCGGCTTCTTAGAGGCAGCATGTCCGGCAGATCTCTCACCAAGAGGTACACGACCTGAAAGTAGCCTCTGAGAGCCTTTTTATGGGGTGGAGCGGGGGGCTGTCCCACATTTCTATCCGGATGGGTTACTTTTGGTATCATATAGGATTGCAATTGCATATTTGTCTGCTTGTAATACCGTTCCTATTAATAAGCACCTTTCTTTTAATACAAACTTCTTAGTGGAACTCAACTTGACCCTAAGACCACTGGTGTGGTTTCCGTGCTGGTGTATATTTGCACTCTGAGACAAGGCAAGTTTATTTGTATAGCACCTTTCATACACAGTGGCAACTCAAAATGCTTTACATAAATAAAGAAATAAGAAACAATGCATTCAAATAAATCAGTTTAAAGAAATAAGAAGTATACAAGTATTTAAAAGAAAGAGAATTAAACATAAAAGTTAAGAACGAGGTTTAAAAGTGATGTTGGCAACCCACCAGAGCCAGCTCCGTATATACTGCTAGGCCCGTCGGCCCTAGAAGCTCAGCCTTATTCCAGAAACTGAACGAAAGATTTCTCTTATATCGTCATATAAGTTGGGAAGTCCTATCACCTTTCTCAAAATGGGGTTGCCAGGGTGCAGCCCACGGTATTGAGTCCCCCCTAGGGAAAGCCTCTGTCTCAGTTAAAAAGAAAACTACTTAAAGAAAAAATAAAATGAAACATAAAAATGAAGAAGGTTTCAAATTAACGTTGGACTATGTGCTGAGGACCTATGTTTTCTTTACTGCTTCCTTTTTGGGGTTGCCAGGGTGCAGCCCACGGTATTAACAGTTAAAATCTGGGGACTATACCTTACTTCTTGTAGTGGTTAGCACTGTCTCCTCACAGTAAGATGATCTGGGTTGGATTCCCGGTCCGGGTGGTTCTGTGTGGAGTGTGTATGTTCTCCCCATGCTTGAGTGGGTTTCCTCCGGGTACTCCAGTTTCCTCCCAAAGTCCAAACACATGCATGTTAGGTTGATCCTCACTCTAAACTGCCCGTAGGTGTGAGTGAGTGTGTGCGTGAGTGAATGTTGGCCATGCGATGGACTGACGAACTGTCCATGGTGTGCCCCACCTTCGCCCGATGACGCTGGGATTGCCTCCAGCCCCCCCATGACCCCGACTAGCAGGATAAAGCAGCAGATAATGGATGGATGGAAGGATATACCTTTGTTCTATGAGACTGGCTGGAGAGTAAAGTAAAAAGAGTAATGCTGACCTTACACCAAACGATTTTCAAGCGATTTTACTGTCGCATACAAATTGTTTCTCGTCCTAGCGTTCCGATCCAATCAACCATGTTTAATATTATCATGAGTCTGAAGCTCACGCAGTCACATGAACATTGTCAACCAAGTAATGTCTGGTGGGTAAAGATGTTAGACATGGAGGGGAGTCCGGCGAGGGTTCGGAAACTGGGGTTCTTCTGGACTGTACAAAAAGGAGGAGAAACTGGTGGAGCTGTGGAGTGAGCTGTGGAGTGAGCTGTGGAGTGAGCAAGAGCGCCTCTTTGACCTGTCTTCACATTTATATACAAGGACAGAGTGGAAAAGAAAAAAAGCTGGACAGAAACTGCTGAAGCCCTCGAAATCCCCCCTGAGTATGCTAAGCTAAAACACTGCCGAACGGGGCTACAGTTACAATTAGCCTAGCCGCTAACCGTACATGTTAGCTGAATATTGCTAACTTCAATCATATAAATGGGAAATAATCTCTAGTCTAGTCTTGTAAATAGTGACTCTGAAAGACCCCCAGTCTTTACAAAATCATAGCCCGTGACTCAGTAGCGAACCGTGACCCGGTGGTAGCCTAGAGCTAGCTAACTGTTTCTCCAGCTAGCAGTTAAGCCCCACCCACTTAGAGGGAAGATATGATTGGTCAGTTTTACTGTCATTTGAAATTGGTATCACCCTAAATTAGAACTGCCTGGCACCCTCTGTACATGAACAGCGGGACCACCAATCACTAACATTCCGGCGGAGGCTTCACAGTCCTTAAAGGGGGAGACACAGACTCACAGGCTTCCACTTAACCCCTCACGCTCCAACACAGATTGAATAGACACGTTTGAATAATTTATTTGCCTATACTCTTATAAACTGTAAGTAGATAAAATAAAAAATATATATACAATATATATATATATATATATATATGTGTGTGTTAAGAATATTTTAGGCCCACTGAGAGGGCGTAGAGGGCCATGACGGTTCCCCCCTGCTGTGACTAGCCTGTGTAGCCTAGTCTTTAGATGTGAGAGGGTCTCAGACTGTTCCGAAAGAACTCTGTATGTACTCTAATGAAGCAAACCGTACCACCGCAGCGCATTCCTTCCTGTCGGAGTACTGCTGGTGTCACTAACGCAGTCCCTCGTTTCGTTCTCTCTGAAGAGATGTTCGAATTGGCTCAACACAATGATTCACTTGACCTCAGACGAGAAATGCCGCTGCGATGATTGCGTCGGAATGCAAGACTGTTAGCGCTGAGTGGTGGCCCCGTGCCACAAGCCGTAATAGAAGAAAACGAGCGCGCGAGAGAGAGGCCCCGAACAATCCGTCTGCGCGTCGGCTTCAGGAGCCGCTCTCTTGTATCTCGCAGATGGAGATTACAATGCGATTCCGCCAGGCAGTTTATTTCGGCACCCTCACGTGCGTGCACGCTCTCTCCGCTGCGAGCCCTCAGACTCGCTCGGCTCTGTCAACATTGTCGGCAGATAAAAAAAAAAAAGAGAGAGAGAGAGGGAAAGCTGAGGCGAGGGAGGCGGGAGATAATGTTTTCGTGCCTTCGGGTTCCCTGGAGCTTTTATGGGACGCTGGCGCTTCGGCGGCACGCTGAGATAAAGAGAGAGGAGCGCGGCGTCAAACTAAGCCGTCCACCTGTCCGCTTCTCTGGGGCCTTCATCCTCGGCCAGCTTTGCTCCGAGCCGCCGCGAGCCGCCCAAAACCTGCCCAACTGCTGGCCAGTCCGCCGCCAGACCTGTAGGACTGAGTTCTTCGCTTCCTCTGCGTCCCCCTGCCTTCCTGTTGGAGCTATTCTGACACCAGATCTTGGTCCTCACTGTTTTTTCGCTAGTTCTGAGACACGTCGTCCTCCGCGCGTCAGCTTGAAGACGTAGGTGGTGAGATAGAGAGATGGATAGAGAGAGAGAGTGAATAAGAGAGAGAGAGAGAGATCTGTCTGGGAGCTTCATAAAGACTCATACTGACATCTGCCATGGTGTCGGAGTTGAGGCTCGTCTGCCAGGAGAGAGCCGAGGGCACTAGCATGCGAGAGCGCTAACAGGCCAGTGCTGGAGGACTCTGCAGATTGGACGGAACGTTCCGGGTGGCTCAGCAAAAAAAACAAAACAATGAGAAGTGGAAGGGGGGTGGGGGTCTGGCTGGTTGAGGACTGTGAATGAATAATGTCACAGACGGGGTGTCTAATTCAGCCATTAGCTTCATTCACAGCATGCGTCAAGCGCCATCGCTGCCAAAACACAGGCAGAGAATAAAAAGAAAATATCCACTCAGACATCCATCCATCCATCATCTTTCACTTTATCTCGCTAGTCGGGATCACAAAAGGGGGCTGGAGCCAATCCCAGCGTCACTGGGGCGAAGGCAGGGTACACCGTGGACAGGTCACCAGTCCATTGCATAGCCAACACACACTCACACACACCTATGTTCAGTTTAAAGTGTCCTAACATGCATGTGTTTGGACTGGGGGGAGGAAACCATAGTACCCGGAGGAAACCCACTCAAGCACGGGGAGATCCCAGAAGATTCCACAGCATCCAAGCCAGAACAACCCGGCTAATGGACAGTTTTTGTTGCAGACCTTAATTTTAGAATGAGCACATAATTACAAAAATATACAAATAATTTAAGATAAAACAGCCTTTCTAGTGCTTCTATTGTTTTCATCTAAAAAAAAAATAAGATAGATCAGATATATCATTGCAATCCTGTTTTCAACGGCATTGGACCCAAATATTTGAAATAAATTGACGTAAATTGTTTACTTTCTTAGTGTTTATTGTTTGGTTCTCATTTAAGTATTTCAGTTAAATCTTGCCCCCTTCGACCTGCTTATTTCCTCCGGCACCTCTCCTGGCCCAGTGTTACAGCTTTCATCTAAAAACATGTAGAAATAGATTCAAAAATCACTGCAGTCTCCTTTTTACATCTAATTTTACATCTTTCCCAAAACCAAAAAATTGAAAATTGAGAAAATGTTTGAAAATGAATGAGGACCAAAATTTTGATGATGACAGAAGTGAACTTTAGTGTTTAGAAAGATACAAAACACTTAATTAATACATTATAAAATTTTGTCTTTTTGCTAAATTGGTACATTTGATTTCTGCAACATGTTTCAGTTAAATTAAAACAGAATATTTACAATTATAGTGCATCACTTTTACATCTACTTTAATAACCTTTACAAAAGCAAAATACAAAAATTAGAAAATGGACCCAAATTTTAAAAATGTTAGACATCCATTTTAATATCAGTATATACTTACAAAGTTCAGAGTTAAGATAATTTGAAATAAATTGAGAACATTTATTTTCTTGTCTTTGTACTGTAGACATATATTTATATATCACTGCATATATTATATATCAAGGTTTTTTTTTTTACATTGTTTTCATCATCCAACTTTCCCAAAACTAAAAAATGACCAAAAAATTAAAATCCAAAAATGAGGTAAAAATTTTTTTTTTATGACAGTAGTAAAATAGTTTTTCACCTGACCTTGGAATGGTAATTTTTACAATTATGTTGCCTCACTTTTACTTTTAGTAGCATTTAATAATGTTCACAATGTTCTGTGTCTTGTGTTTTTAATATTTTGGGAAAAAATGGAGAAAATGGATAAAAATGAGTGAGCACCAAAATTTTGATGATGACAGAAGTAAAATTCTTTTTGACGTGATGCTAGAAACACTTAATTAATGAATATATAACACTTAATTAAATTAATAACTTAATTTTACATCTTGAACCTAATTTTTTTTTTTTTTTGCTAAATTGGTACATTTGGTTTGTGCAATTTTATTTCTTGTTATTGTACTGTTTTCATCTAAAAACATGAAATAGATTCAAAGATCACTGCAGTCTACTTTTTAATCTATTTTTCCATCTTTTCCAAAATACAAAAATTGAGAAAATGGACCCAAATATTTGAAATAAATTGACAGTAATGTCTGCAACATGTTATAGAAAAGTTGGGACAGGAGCACATTAACAACTGAGTGACATCACCTTTACTTATAACAGCATTTAATAATGTTCACAGTGCTCCTAGTCCTAAGTTGCCCCTCTCCTAACCTTTTAAAAATGTTAGACATCCATTTTAAAATCAGTATATACTTACAAAGTTCAGAGTTAAGATAATTTGAGATAAATTGAGAACATTTATTTTCTTGTCTTTGTATTGTAGACATAGATTTATATATCATTGCATATATTATATATCAAGTAGATTTATATGTCGTTGCATTCCAGGGTTTTTTTTTTTGCATTGTTTTCATCATCCAACTTTCCCAAAACTAAAAAATGACCAAAAAATTTAAATCCAAAAATGAGGTAAAAAGCTATTTTTTTATGACAGTAGTAAAATAGTTTTTCACCTGACCTTGGAATGGTACAAAAACCAAATGTTTTATTTTTTACATAACAAACTTAATTGTTTTTTGTAAAAATTGTTAATTTGATGTCTGCAACAGGTTCCAAACAAATTGGGACAGGATCATTTTTACAATTGTGTTGCCTCACTTTTACTTTAAGTAGCATTTAATAATGTTCACAATGTTCCGTGTCTTGTGTTTTTAATTTTTTGGGAAAAAATGGAGAAAATTGATAAAAATGAATGAGCACCAAAATTTTGATGATGAAAGAAGTGAAATTCTTTTTGACCTGACATAAGAAGGGTACAAAACACTTAATTAATAGATTTAAAAACTTTCTGCAACATGTTCTGATTAAATTTAAACAGGAGAATATTTACAATTATATTGCATCACTTTTCATTTTATTAAAAAAAAATGTTCACAATCTACGTTGTCTTAAATTGCCCTTGTCCTAACCTTTCGCTAATAGCTGGACAATGTCCAGGTAAGATAAGACTAGCAGCTTATTGGACTTGCACATGTTTAAACTACATTAAATACTCATATTCATATTTGCCCCATGTTGGTTTATGCCCCACTTTCCCTTAAACACCTGAACCCATTCAGGATGATTCCACATTCCATTCAGCCACATAAATGTGTTAGATGTAAATCTGATTTCCAGCCGTTCCTTATTTGCATCACATGCAAATCGAAGGAGGTCTGCTGAGATCAAACCGAGCGCCAGAAGTTTATTTCTATGCAGTTATGTGCTTATCAGGACTACAACAGGAGATCAGCTCTGGTTTTCTGGTTTTCTTATGGAGTAAAAGACAATAAAGAGTGAATGTGTGTGCAGTATTGTTTTCATCATCCATTATAACTTATTTGGGAGGAACTGATTCCTGGAGTGTCTGGGCGGTTCAATAGCTTTCCAGATTCATTTAGCCAAAGATGCACGAAGTACCTTATGGGCCCCATAAAGGAATCAATCAATCCTGATTTGGAAGTATTGGCAAAAAGCCTAACACATTTTATCTTAAAAGCAAATACACGTTTCTGGGAAATATTGTTATTATTGTTATGAAGTTATCGCAAGTTAAGATGTGTGTATGTGTTTTCTGTCATCGCTCTCTAAAGAAAAACATTTTTCACACCGTTTGAACCCGACAGCTGCGATTGTATGAAAATTTCATGTTGAATGGACCAATAGAAAGGCTTCAATATAGCTTAGATAAAAATCTGGTTTCATTGACTTACATTGAAAGCTAAGTTTTTATCATCCAATAAAAACAAATGTCTCCAACATTACAACTTTACAGTAGAGGCCAAAAACATACTTCACTTTCAATGTAAGTCAATGGAACCAGATTTTGTTCCAAGCATTTCTATTGGTCCATTCATCATGTTATTTTCTCACAATGTAAATGACCATTGTTGGTTCAAATCATGTAGAAAATGGGGGGGCTGGAGCCAACCCCAGCGTCATCGGGTAAAGGCGGGGTACACCATAGACAGTTCGTCAGCCCATTGCATGGCCAACACTCACTCACGCACTCACACCTACGGGCAGTTTAGAGTGAGGATCCTAACATGCATGTGTTTGGACTGTGGGAAGAAACCGGAGTACCTAGAGGAACCCACTCAAGCACGGAGAGAACATACACACTCCACACAGAACCACCCGGACCGGGAATCCAACCCAGATCATCTTACTGTGAGGAGACAGTGCTGACCACTACACCACCATACTGACCACTACACCACCATACTAACCACTACACCACCATACTAATCACTACACCACCATACTAACCACTACACCACCATACTAACCACTACACCACCATACTGACCACTACACCACCATACTAACCACTACACCACCATACTAACCACTACACCACATACTAACCACTACACCACCATACTGACCACTACACCACCATACTAACCACTACACCACCATACTAACCACTACACCACCATACTAACCAATACACCACCGTACTAACCACTACACCACCATACTAACCAATACACCACCGTACTAACCACTACACCACCATACTAACCACTACACCACCGTACTAACCACTACACCACCATACTAACCAATACACCACCGTACTAACCTCTACACCACCATACTGACCACTACACCACCGTACTGACCACTACACCACCATACTAACCAATACACCACCATACAAACCAATACACCACCGTACTAACCACTACACCACCTTACTAACCACTACACCACCATACTAACCACTACACCACCATACAAACCACTACACCACCATACTAACCACTACACCACCATACTGACCACTACACCACCTTACTAACCACTACACCACCATACTGACCACTACACACCGTACTAACCACTACACCACCATACTAACCACTACACCACCATACTAACCACTACACCATCATACTAACCACTACACCTCCGTACTGACCACTACACCACCGTACTGACCACTACACCACCATACTACCACTACACCACCGTACTATCCACTACACCACCATACTGACCACTACACCACCATACTGACCACTACTCCACCGTACTAACCACTACACCACCGCACTAACCACTACACCACCATACTAACCACGATACCACCATACTAACCACTACACCACCATACTAATCACTACACCACCGCACTAACCACTACACCACCATACTAACCACTACACCACCATACAAACCACTACACCACCGTACTATCCACTACACCATACTGACCACTACACCACCATACTAACCACTACACCACCATACTAACCACGATACCACCATACTAACCACTACACCACCATACTAACCACTACTCCACCGTACTAACCACTACACCACCATACTAACCACTACACCACCATACTAACCACTACTCCACCGTACTAACCACTACACCACCATACTAACCACTACACCACCATACTAACCACTACACCACCGTACTAACCACTACACCACCATACTAACCTCTACACCACCGTACTGACCACTACGCCTCCATGCCGCCATAACTGTACATCCCTGTAGACAATTCCAGAAATTATTTACAGTGTTTTCAGTGAAATACCTGATGAAATGTTCATTACAGTCCAGTGTTGTAAATACTTCTTACATACCACGCCCAGCTGTTAAGGTGGGTCTGTTTAGACACAGATGTCTGTGACACAAAATACTAGAGCGTTTACGAGAAGTTTATAGAAGCAACCTGCCAAAGAAATCTGCCCCAAATCCAGGAGATAACGACTTGACCAGTCCAATTCAGACCAATCTAATTAATCTCTCTTAAATTTGATGGCAAGAAAATATGTTACAACACCAACCATATCACCGTGCACTACTGTACCAAAGTCTAAGCTCACCTGAGCTGATGGTTTAAAAGTCTTTATCTGATCAATAAGTGTATTTTCACCACCAGATCTGATTAGAACTGATGTAAATAATCATACATACAATACAAAGTAGCATGAAAATGTTATTGCGAGAGAAGTAGATCATATCTTGAGCTCCAGTTTGAAGAAGTGTAGTTCCAGATTTCTCCTGGACGCCCCAGACATTGTATGAATGTATTCAGTTCCTTCAGCAGCAAATCTTGATTTAGCTTAATGAAGTACTGAGCAGTCAAAGCAGGTATTAGATGAGAACTGTAAATACTACTGGGTTGTTTCCACAAGGAGAAGCTTGGAAAGTGTTAAATAAACACACTGACGTATGGAAAAGCTCTACTTACTCTATTAATACTGTCTGAATATGGAAAAAAATAGCTTTTTAAATATAATAAAACTTTTACACAGTACTCTACAGTGATCTCCTGAAGTTTTCTCCAGTCCAGCGTCTTCGCTCAAGCATTCCTGGTGAGCGGATTCTCTTCACATGGTTGTTGGTCTGCTAATCATCATTAAAAGTTTGACTATAATGAGCTGAAAGTGTTGTGCTGATTTTCCTGCTATCCTCGGGTGATGGGTGACATTGTCATTGTATCTAAACTGTGACAGACAGAAGCTTTTTTATTTTTTTATTTTTGGTTGATGTGCTGCTACTAGAGATGATTGCGATGACTGCGCATAGTAACAGATCTCTGCAGGTGGCATGCTCTGCATTTGGTAGTTAAATATCCAGGCGCACCACATGAGAGCATTCAAATAACGCAATTGTTGCTGCAACCCTGCAAGCCACTGACATTTCCATACGGTCTTCAGTGGAGAGAACGTTCTATTGTAACACAAATTGAGCGAGAATTGAAAACTTTGCGATGTAGTTGATCAGCCAAGACACGTTCGGCATCCAAGGTTGGCTTCTTTGGTTTCGCACTGGATCTATGCAGCCCATTCGAACGTAGCCTTCAAGTAATTGAAGCTCATCTGCCAATTAGTTATGAACAAACTGCATACACGGTTGGAAGGGAATTAAAAATTCTGTTGCTTTTACAAAGACTTCAGGCCTGAAGTGCATAAAATATGAAGAGTTTAGATTCTGGGACTGGTCTTGCATCTTTAAAATCATAATAGCATTGAAGCTTGTCGTCTTGAAGTTTGTGGACTCTCTGTACACATACAAACTTTAGGCAGAAATCATACTCAAGTGTTCTTGCATTGTCATTTTTATACCAATTCTGTAAAGGATTGTAGTGATTGAATTCCAAACCAGATGCTCTCAGAACTAAAAGGTTTACTAATGTCTAGGAGTGAGTTAGTATGTAGAATAGCAACTAAATACCAGTTGGGAACCATCATGGCCCTCTATGCCCTCTCAGAGGGCCATAAAATATTCTTAATACACACACACACACACACAGATATATATAATTTTATTTAATCTACTTACAGTTTGACAATCAACATGGCAACATCTAAACGAGGTTTAAGGCTAAATACAAAGCCAGACAGAACCAAGTAACAGTCAAAACCAGAATAACAAACCAACCAGTGATCTAAAATCCAAGAATAAACCAAAAGACAGCAACCAGGAGTCTCAGCAGAGATCATACATGGTAGACAGAGAGTAGACGCTTAGTATATAACAAGAAAGGTCAGCAATACTTCACAAAAAACTCAAACAGACTGTGGTATATATATATATATGTATAGGTCATGTGATGGACTGGCGACCTGTCCATGGTGTACCTGCCTTCCTCCAAAGATGATGGGATTGGCTCTAGCCTCCCCGTGACCTCAACTAGTAGGATAAAGCATGATAGACAGAGAGTAGACGCTTAGTATATAACAAGAAAGGTCAGCAATACTCCACAAAGAATTGAAACAGACTGTAGTATATATATGTTTAGGTCATGTGATGGACTAGCAACCTGTCCATGGTGTACCTGCCCTTTCCCCCCAATGACGAAGGGATTGGCTCCAGCCTCCCTGTGACCCTAACTAGTAGGATAAAGCATGGTAGACAGAGAGTAGACACTTAGTATATAACAAGAAAGGTCAGTAATACTCCACAAAGAACTCAAACAGACTGTGGTGTATATGTATATAGGTCATGTGATGGAGTGGCATCCCGTCCATGGTGTACCTGCCTTCCCCCAATGATGATGGGATTAGCTCCAGCCTCCCCGTGATCACAACTAGTAGGATAAAGCATGGTAGACAGAGAGTAGACACTTAGTATATAACAAGAAAGGTCAGTAATACTCCACAAAGAACTCAAACAGACTGTGGTGTATATGTATATAGGTCATGTGATGGAGTGGCAACCCGTCCATGGTGTACCTGCCTTCCCCCAATGATGATGGGATTAGCTCCAGCCTCCCCGTGACCACAACTAGTAGGATAAAGCATGGTAGACAGAGAGTAGACGCTTAGTATATAACAAGAAAGGTCAGAAATACTCCACAAAGAACTCAAACAGACAGTGGTGTATATAATGTGTAGGTCATGTGATGGAGTGGCAACCCGTCCATGGTGTACCTGCCTTCCCCCAATAATGATGGGATTGGCTCCAGCCTCCCCGTGACCCCAACTAGTAGGATAAAGCATGGTAGACAGAGAGTAGACGCTTAGTATATAACAAGAATGGTCAGCAATACTTCACAAAGAACTCAAACAGACAGTGGTGTATATGCATTTAGGTCATGTGATGGAGTGGCAACCCGTCCATGGTGTACCTGCCTTCCTCCAAAGATGATGGGATTGGCTCCAGCCTCCCTGTGACAACAACTAGGGGGATAAAGCGGAAGATAATGGATGGATGGATGTGTTGTAACTTCTTTCTTGCTGTCAGAATGAAGAGGGAGACCAGTTCAGAGTATAAGCTTTATTCTTGAGATACCGTGGTCCAGATGCTCTGTGAGATCTCAAACCTTGGTCTAAACAAACCAGCAAACACACCTTATTTAAATCCTGCTGACAGCAGGTCAACTGGCCTCGACCCGTCTGGCCAGATCACTATCTCATAGGCTTGGGGCAGATGTTCTCGGGCGGGAGCCTGCCATCAATCAGTAGGATCTGCTGGGCCATATACCTTTATGACAGCAGTCACTAAATCATAAACAATCTTACAATCTCTGTGGCTTTCGGTGTCTCACCTGCATATACCAGACGAAAATTCTCCATTCATGGATACATTTAAATATATATTGGTACATTAATAAGATAAACAGAAATAGTGTTCTGGAGAAAGGTGGTTCATGATTGGTTGAGAGAGGACATATGGTGCTGACATAATGAAGGGGTGCATTATGGGGTTGGTGGCTGGGACAGAGGCTGGAGAAGAACCCAGAAGCATGACAATTATCAACAAATTACAAAAAAATCTTAAAATTACAGCCGTATTTTCTTTTAGAGTCAGGCCAACACCTCCACTATGGACATTTATTTAAGTTTTGGATCCAATGCATACATCTACAGTACAGTACCAGGAAACTGAAAACTTCAAACCTGTTTTAATAAAAATAAAAGAAATAATACCTTCACACAATGTTTTTTTTTCTTGAAGGACTACAGAGGACTACAATTAACCAAGCCGCCATGTTCCCTCTCTTTTTCACATTCTGGAACTTGGTAAATTGTTTTCCGTGTTCAAGTCGTTTAAAACAGTTGTTTTAAAAAGTTAGAAAATGTAATTTACTGTGTTTTTATCATTTTAATGTGTAAACTGCATTATTGTAAGCCAAACAGTATTCTAACTAGACCAATCAAAACCAGTCATCGTCTCTACTGAACCCTTCAAGGGTCAGAATCATCCTAGATGATCCCAGTGATGTAATTTTGAATAAAATGTAACTAAATTTAACTGCTGCTTGTGTTATTTTGACGTAGGAACACATCAGCTTTTTATGGAGACTATTTTTAAGTTAACTTAATTCTGATTACAGGAAACTCAATGTTGAGTTGAATTAAATGGTCAGTAGGGTTGATTTTACAAAGCAGTTTAAGTACAAACAATTTAGATTTCATTGAATTCAACTCAAATTATTACTTCCAGTCTATTAGACATTTAAGTTGATTTTACTCAAACCATTTGATTTTCTCTAGTTTGCATCACTTAAATATTTTAAGGCAATAACTCAAACTCTTTAAGTACAACCAGCTTATCCAGGTTTACAGTGTATGTAGAACATCTGAGAACAACATTTTAAGGCAGTTGAAAACGAAATCCATCCCTCACGACTTAAATCAGAAGAAGCTTGTTGATGATGTCCTTGTCCGAGCGCACCTGAACACAAGCCCTGCTCAATAAGTTGCTAATGATTTGCCTCAGCATGCAGACGAGCGCGCATGGGTGTGAGGGATGTTGATCCCGACAGCCTTGCGAGCTCTCTTCTGTTTATCGAATGACCTTTTTCGAGAAACCAGACGAGAGGGCTGGGATTAAAGTCCGTCCACTCCGGAGACGGTCCGATCTAGCGCCTAGGCTTCCTCATTTGCATAAAATAATCAAGATATCAGCCACGCAAAAAGCCCAGCACTTATTTACCATATATTCCTGTGGGCAGCGGCCTGCGGCCTTGAATAAAACATATTAAATCTGAACTTGTTTGTCTGAGATTTATGGCTTCTGTGTTTGCCGCCTATGCGCGAAGAGATGCGCTCTCATTATTGACTTTGACTTAGTCGGATCTTTCATTTGAAGGATTTTCCACACGGGGGGTGGGTGTGGGGGGCTGAATTTACAAACAGAGCAAAGCCGGACCAGCTGTATAATTCCTGTGTATTTATCTATCTGTGTTCTTGATTTGCCTCCGTTTCCTCCTCGCAGGCTCGGCGACATCCTTGTTCTAATGGAAGCGTGCGGCGGTTTGAGGCCGCGCTCCTTGTCATTCCGCGTCTGTGGTGGGAGATTTCACCCCGGAATGGCCCCCCGGCTGTGCCGAGAGATGGCACTGCATTATGTTGTTTGAGCTTGCGCGGCCGTGATGCGACTTGACTCGCGGGGCAATCAAAGAAATCGTCCTCGCTGTTTTCCGAAAGGCCCTCATCATATCATAACCACAGCGTGCAATTGTATTCCAGGGGTTTGGGGTTGGGGGCTGGGCTGGGGGGTGGGGTTTGCGTTTTCAGAGGCTGCTGGGTTCAGACAGAGAGTTCAGACAATGGAACGGCACAGCCTGCTCGCATTATTAGGCCTCCGAGGTTTCTTCTCGCTCTCCTTCCTGGCCTATCGCACCTTCTCAAATGATGCGACGCTTGTTTAAGCAGCACTTGTTTGTGAGCGTCTTTTTTTCGTTCTCTTCTCTTTTTTCCGAAGCTGCAAATGAACCTACGCAGGTTTGAGGTGTTAATTGGCTCCAAACTCTGACTGACTCGTGCTCGCTTCATTTTCCTGTACACGTCGTCATTATCCAAATTCTCCCCAAAGGCCTCTGCACGAGAGTAAGCTAGTTCTAGCAACTTTGTCGATGCGGAAGATGGAAACTGGAGCACCTTCGCAGCTCAGAATCGCTTTAATCTCTTTAGGATAAGTAGTTTTTTAGTATTATTATTTGGGCCCTGCTGTCCCGGAAGGATCCCAGCTTATCTGAAAGCTGATTTGGGTCTGATTCTATCCTTGCAGATCACACTAACCATCCAGAAATGTCTCACATTGGTTGGAAGACCTGACCAAGACTTCCAATTCCTCAGACCCAACTGAGCATCTGTGGGACCACTTGAATGGTGGTGTTGGCGCTATGGATCCTCCTGCACACTCCCTCCAGCAGCTGTGGGATGCACTGCAGTCAGCATGGCTCCAGATACCTGTGACAACCTTCCTGGCTTTCTCTGGAGGCACTCATCTACGTGGAAGACACTCTCAACTGATTGGGGTCCAAATCCATCCTTGCAGATCACGTACACCATTCATGCTGATTGTCTTCTCTGGGGCGGATGGGATCTTCCAGCAAGACAGTGAGACACGTCACACGGCTAGAAATGTCCCACTTTGGTTGGAAAAGTTGACCAAGACTTCCAAGGAATACCCTGGACCCCCTAATTTCCCAGTCGTGAACCCAACTGAGCATCTGTGGGACCACCTGGATTATGGTGTTGGCTCTATGGATCCATGGAGGACCACGCTACCTCCAGTGGCTGTGGGATAAACTGCAGCCAGCATGGCTTCAAATACCTGTGACAACTTTACTGGCTTTCTCTGAAGCCACTTATCCATGTGGAAGACACTCTCAACCTGTTTAGGTCTGAATCCATTCTTGCAGACCACGTACACCATACATCCTGTTTAACTTCTCTGAGGCGAATGGGATCTTACAGCAAGACAATGAGACACGCCACATGACTAGAAATGTCCCATTTTGGTTGGAAGAGTTGACCAAGACTTCCAAGGAATACCCTGGACGCCCTAATTCCCCAGACGTGAACCCAACTGAGCATGTGTGGGACCACCTGGATTGTGGTGTTGGCTCTATGGATCCATGGAGGACCATGCTCCCTCCAGTGGCTGTGGGATAGCATGGCTTCAAATGCCTGTGACAACTTTCCTGGCTTTCTCTGGAGCCACTCATCCATGTGGAAAGACACTCTCAACCGATTTGAGGTCCAAATCCATCCTTGCAGATCACGTACACCATACATCCTGATTGTCTTCTCTGGGGCGGATGGGATCTTCCAGCAAGACAGTGAGAAACGTCACATGGCTAGAATGTCCCACTTTGGTTGGAAAAGTTGACCAAGACTTCCAAGGAATACCCTGGACCCCCTAATTTCCCAGTCGTGAACCCAACTGAGCATCTGTGGGACCACCTGGATTGTGGTGTTGGCTCTATGGATCCATGGAGGACCATGCTACCTCCGGTGGCTGTGGGATAAACTGCAGCCAGCATGGCTTCAAATACCTGTGACAACTTTACTGGCTTTCTCTGAAGCCACTCATCCATGTACTATCCTGGACCCCTAATTCCCCAGACTTGAGCCCAACTGAGCATCTGTGGGACCACTTGGATGGTGGTGTTGGCTCTATGGATCCTTCTCCACGCAGCTGTGGGATACCTGTGACAACCTACCAGGACCTAGTTGAGTCCCCCAGTCCATCTAGCCGCAGCACACGGCGGGCGCTCTGGATATTAGCTGCCGCTCATAATAATGTGACTGCACTGTGTATTTATTCAAGGCTGATGGGATAAAGAGGCCGGTGGACAGCTTCCACGATCTCAAGGGGCCACAGCTTAGTCTCGCCCCAAGGCCCGGACTCTTATGTCATTTCGGCTTGACCCATGAAAACGAGGTGTCTGCTTTGCATGGCGTGTATAAATATCAATTGCCATCGTCAAGGATAGAGCGGCCCACGCAGAGTGGCGTTAAGATAACAGCCCCTCTGCTCTATTAGCTCCTCTAATAGACCCAGATTTATCCGTTGGACACTTTGCCAGCTGAGCAGGCAAATTCCGGCTGGATTATGGATGGCACTTTCACACGGGAGGTCCCTTGGGGGGCGGGAACAACAAGCATGTTTTTTTCTCCCCCCTCTGCTCTTGAAAGGAGCGTGGTACAGCACAAGCGGCCTCATTGAATAACCTTCAGTGATTCAAAGGTGCTTCCGCAGACTGTTGGTCTTTAACACACTTCTCTTTGAGGGTGTCCAAGTGTGCAGAGTGTGCCAAGGTGCAGTTCCACTGTTTATGCTTAGAGGGAGCTCTTTAGCTCATTCCTGGCCTGTTTTGAGCAAAACTGTGGATTTTGAAGGCGCATTCATTTTGTTTTTCAGGATGTTTCTTCTTCATAAGCTGCTTTCTGGGTATCTGTTGGTTCCCATGTGTCGGATAAAGGAATAAACAGAAGCAAAGAGGGAGGCTGTGGCGGAGCAGAGGAGTGTATGTGACCCGCTCCATCATTCTGGAGTTATAACTATATTTTGAGATTACAACATTGCCACCTTTCATTATTTCATTTCTGTTTGCTACAGTGTATTGAGTCACACTGCTGTTCTCTGTGCTGTGGACTGGGGGTCTAATCCCCTACCTGTGTAACCACCTTACATTATACCAATAATAGTCCTTAGTTGAAAACTTCTAATACTACCTTCACCTACCTGTGTACATGTAAACTGTAACATAGACTTGTAATGAATTTTGAGCTTATAAATAATCTTATAAAGGATTGATACCAAGAAGTTATGTGCATTCATAACGGCTTTATTAATACAGGCTTTGTATGAAGTGTTTCACAGTCATCCATGATGCTTTCTTTCATGCTTTTGATGTAAAATCTATTTTAATGTACCTGAAAATGATACATTGGGACATGTAGGTTATATCAGAAAAAAACTGAATTTTTTATTGTTTTTCAGTTTTGGATATAATTTGAAAATACATGTCACGCTTTACCTTATGTATGCATTTTATGATGACTGGAACCAAAGAAATGTCTCAAAAGTGCCTGGAAAGACGTCTGGTTCCATTGACTTGCATTAAAAGTGACGTGGGTTTTTTCCCTCTCCTGTAAAAGTCATCATTTTTGGAGATATAAGCTTTCGATGACTTGTATGTGGGCCTGCGGGCTTTTCTTTGGTCGGACTGTACCCGTACGGGTCATGCTGTATCTTTGTGCATCCACTCAGCCTGCATGCGCTCTTCCCGTAGAGCCGTAGGAGAGAGAGAGGCTGGCACTGGGTGGGAAACAGACCCTCAACAGACTGCTCAGTAATTACACAATGGAAACTAATCAGCCTGAACAGTGCTCCTTAATTAGCTCCGCAGAATGACTGGATCACACTGAGTCACGGTGCCCAGGGGGTCGTGTTCCGCAGATGCCCCGGGGGCACCGTGCTCGAAGCCTCCCCGATATGACCCCCACCCCACGCCACACTCCCTGTTCACTCGCCTCCTGCTCTCCACTTCAGCCCACTCCAGCTCCCTGAGGGTCCGTCCGGGTAAAGCGCACTTCTGCTCTGGAGCTGAGCGGAGAGAACCCGCTTGGTGAGGTTTACCGAGAGTGCCGGGAAAAACGAGCGACTGGAAATACAGTCAGTCTAATTTTAGAACATTCCAGCACGTCTGTCAATCAAACACTGAGTTTGGGTCAGCTCTTCGAGGCTGGCTGGGTCTCATATTATATTGAGTGTTTGTAATAACATGTGTAGTTACACGTGCGTACAACTGTAATATGACTACCAGTGATGTGTTTACTGTTATAGATAGATTACAGTATTACAGCTTATGTAAATATACATACTTGTGTTTATCTCATCTTTTTCTTATGTAATTACATGGTAAATGCTTATATTATTAATAATTATATGGTTGTAGTAACCTATAGATTCTGTAAAGTTTATTAAAACACAGCTATCTATTTACCTTTAAGTGATACACTAACTGATATCATTTTCCTTCAGAGATCAGTAATAAGCACAGGTGTCAAGTAATGAAGTACAAATACTTTGTTACCTTACTTAAGTAGAAGTTTTGGTTATTTATACTTTACTGGAGTAATTATTTTACTTCTACTCCTTACATTTACACTCCATTATCAGTACTTTCTACTCCTTACATTTACACTCCATTATCAGTACTTTCTACTCCTTACATTTACACTCCATTATCAGTACTTTCTACTCCTTACATTTATACTCCATTATCAGTACTTTCTACTCCTTACATTTACACTCCATTATCTGTACTTTCTACTCCTTACATTTACACTCCATTATCAGTACTTTCTATTCCTTACATTTACACTCCATTATCAGTACTTTCTATTCCTTACATTTACACTCCATTATCAGTACTTTCTACTCCTTACATTTACACTCCATTATCAGTACTTTCTATTCCTTACATTGACACTCCATAATCTGTACTTTCTACTCCTTACATTTACACTCCATTATCAGTACTTTCTACTCCTTACATTTACACTCCATTATTAGTACTTTCTACTCCTTACATTTACACTCCATTATCTGTACTTTCTACTCCTTACATTTACACTCCATTATCAGTACTTTCTACTCCTTACATTTACACTCCATTATCAGTACCTTCTACTTCTTACATTTACACCCCATTATCAGTACTTTCTACTTCTTACATTTACACCCCATTATCAGTACTTTCTACTTCTTACATTTACACTCCATTATCAGTACTTTCTACTCCTTACATTTACACTCCATTATCTGTACTTTCTATTCCTTACATTTACACTCCATTGTCTGTACGTTCTACTCCTTACATTTACACTCCATTATCAGTACTTTCTACTCCTTACATTTACACTCCATTATCTGTACTTTCTATTCCTTACATTTACACTCCATATGTATATGCGGCTGAAACAGGAAGCCTAGCGCATCCCAAATTTATCAACATTAACATTTTAATATAACATTATAGTCATTATGGCTTTTAGAAGAATGGTGTTTTTGGCGAGGTGGGCTAGAGAACTATAGACCCCTGTGGGGCGACCTGAGATTTCATGCTTAATGGCCTTTTTTCCTTACATTACTTTTACTTTTATACTTTAAGTAGTTCTGAAAGCAGTACTTTTTCACTTTTACTGGAGTAAAAAGCTTCAGTTGATACTTCAACTTCTACAGAAGTATTGTTAAACCCTACTATTTATACTTCTATCTGAGTAATGAATAATCAAACGCATAACTACAGCAGAGTTTGAGATCCTAACTTGTGATTACTAAAAGTCAGAAAACATTTTATTGTTTACAAAGTCAAGAAATATGACTTAAAAGACTGTTTAGCTCCGCCCACTGTTCAGAAACTGCTGTAGGTGTTGTGCGTGTGACGTAGATGGTGGACGACAACGCTAGAAGATGCACTTACAGTAATACACAATGACAGAAAGGTGGTGTTGTTTCTGGCTGCAGTAGTTGGATGTACAGTGGACCCCCACCCCAAAGACCCCCAAATATCCAGAAAGTGACTAAATCTAAACTTTAAACAAACACATTGGAAAGGAGCATCCTCTCACTCAGTCATCTGTAGATCATCTCATGTCTGAAGATTATCACTATGGGACGTTGACTTACACAATAACTGGATCTTAAGTCTGGAGCTGTTCCAACAATATGGGCGTGTAGGAAACCAGCGAGAGGAGTTCAAGAGCCTCCGTGTTCGTGGAGGTAAACCAGGTAAGCTCAGTTACTGAGCCTGCTTTAGCTGATGTTAGCTAACATTAGCTTCACTTGCTAAGTTCGGTTGCTAAAGTTATGCTAAGCTAACGTAATTGAGTTATGAAGGTTTATAGCGTCGTATGAGAGCGAGTTCCACTTTGATCATATTTACTACAATAACTGTACCTCTATATCTGAGTTTAGCTGGTTGCTAGGCAGCTGTTGTCATGAGTAATGTTGGTTATTTAGCTAGATACTGTTTACACTCAGGATGAGCTGCTGTTGTGGGTGTGGTTTGACTAAAAGTATCAGGACTAAGTGATATGGTGGTCTAAAAGTATCAGGACTAAGTGATATGGTGGTCTATTTCTACATTACATCTATTTCAGATTCAAATTCAGAAACATCATCAGAATCTGAAGAAGCAGCTCTGGAACATTCTCAGTCCCAGTCAGTCATAGTGCTGTTGTACCATCAGTGACGTCACACGGTAGCGCTCAGGAGTTTCCATAGCGATTTGGGTTTTTACATCAATTGAATTAAAATAATCTATTTTAAAGCAAATTAAGCAGCGAATTTAATTTTAAGTCATGTTTATATATTTTCAGTATCTAAAACAATGTGAAATCACCAGGGGGGTCCATAAGCAGTGCTTTAAGCCCGTAATGAAGTGGCTAGTCGGTGCACGAGCACTGAGTTTCTCTCCACCTCCACCCTCCATCAGTCAACGGCGCGAAGATCACAAAGAATGCGCGAGTGCAGAGTTTGAGAAATGGTGCCGGAACGGAACAAGCGGCTTACGGGGCGGCGTGCCAGTTCCAATAGAGAAATGGAGATATTTAAAGGCCTGCGAGGCGGTAGGGACGGGCGAGCACTTGGCCTCGCGTCTTCAAATGCTAACAGAGATGAATTGAGGTCGGCTAATCCATTCTAATCAACCTTACCGCGCCAGGTTAGGAATTCATTAGCGGGAAGAAACAGGAGGTGGGGGGGGGAGGTAAAGTGCAGAACAGCCTTGTTTACCTTTCCTTTTCACTTCGGGATGGACTTCGATTGAGACGTGCCCGGGAGGGGACGGTGTCCCTGCTACGATTTATCTGGAGTAACGAGTAATTGCTTTTCACTGCATTAACCGCACAACAGTTTTACCATTCTTACCCCACACCGGCCCGAACTCTCGCAATGGGCGCGCGTCTCGCTTTAATCTACCTCGCCATCTTGTCATATAAGGTCGCACTCGAGTCGCGCGTCCCCTCAACAACTTTGCGACGACTCTGAGATTTCAATAATTTCAATCTCGCACATGCCGATAAACGGGCTGATGATTATTAATGATTTTCCTCCGCATCGATCCCATGCTGTCTTGTTATTCTTTATTAAGAAGCAGCCTGACTCTCACAGAGGCGAAGCGAGGCGAGGCGGCTTGTGCGCGGCCATGGAAGACTCCAGAAGTTCAACTCTAATGACTTTGACTCGAAAACAGAGCAGACGCACTCTGGGATAATTAGAGGCTGCCTGGTGCTTGGCTGGAAAGTATCTCGTGATAAAAAATAAATAAATTAATTAAAAAAACACATTGACTCGGCTCGTATTGTGGTGAGGCAGTTTTGTTTTTTAGGTTATTAATAGACTTACAGTGCATTTACACACGTTTCACAACTGCTGTCCTCATGCAAAGTGTAGGTGGGGTCCGTATTAAAGTTTTAACCTATGTTTTTCTCCTATAATAATAGCATATATTTGTTTTTTTTTATGTAATTACATGGTAATTACTACCCTTATTTTCATTTATCTGACTGTAGTAACCTGTGATATTCTGTTAAGCTTATTAAAACACAGTAGCTATCTAACTGATAGCATTAGAGTTTGAGTAATAGTACAGCTGTTACTC
This sequence comes from Megaleporinus macrocephalus, assembly GCA_021613375.1. Lineage (NCBI taxonomy): Eukaryota > Metazoa > Chordata > Actinopteri > Characiformes > Anostomidae > Megaleporinus > Megaleporinus macrocephalus. The sequence continues at coordinate 38,552,276 of CM038719.1, read as the reverse complement.
AAATTTAAGTTTGGGTCAACTCCTCGAGGCTGGTTGGGTATTATATTGATTGTGTGTAATAACTGTGTAGTTACACATGTTATATGACTTATAGTTGCCGCTTCTAATAATAGCATATTTTTAATGTAATAACATAGTAATTACTAACTTTTTTAACAGTAATAAGTTGGTAATGACTTAATAAAAAGATCTAGTTATTACTAGTTATTACTAAAAATCAGATTTATTAGTTAATATAGAAATAAGTTATTATATTTTAACCATACATATACTTTACAACCATCCTCTAAATATCTAGCATGTCATTTTTAGATAAGTACTCTAATACAAATTCATTATTAATCCTCTATTAACGCTATCAATTTATCCTCCTGTATTAGGTTTTATTGTGTTTACTGTGTCGTCCATGCCCTAACCCAGGGTTGTCAAGCTCATTTTCACTGAGGGCCCCATCGGCATAATGGCTGTCCTCAAAGGGCCAGATGTAACTTATAAATGTAACCAAATGTAACATAAAATGAATGTAACTACTCCTTAATGTTAAACAACTCTGAATGTATTACTTATTCAATTAAAACATTACAGTTGCATGGGAACAATATGTTTGCTTGTTGCTCTGTTATAACATAAATCCTTTTAATTTGTCATGTTTTGAAATCCACAAACTCCATCAATCAAGGATCAAACTATTAAAGTGAATAAAAAATAACATCAAACACAAGTTATAAAATTACCTTTGATCAAAACGTTTGACATACTGAAATGAAGCTTAATTAGTATAAAATCAAAAATTGTGAGCTGCTAAGAACGTGTGACATAAAAAACGGCCTTGCCTTAAACTAATGAGATACTTTGATTACAATAAACACATAAAATCTGCAAACACTAAATACATTGCAACAGCAATTACATATATCTGTGTTTCATCAACAGCAACTACATATATCTGTGTTTCATCAACAGCAACTACACATATCTGTGTTTCATCAACAGCAACTACACATATCTGTGTTTCATCAACAGCAACTACACATATCTGTGTTTCATCAACAGCTACTACATATATGTGTTTCATCAACAGCAACTACACATATCTGTGTTTCATCAACAGCAACTACACATATCTGTGTTTCATCAACAGCAACTACACATATCTGTGTTTCATCAACAGCCACTACACATATCTGTGTTTCATCAACAGCAACTACACATATCTGTGTTTCATCAACAGCTACTACATATATGTGTTTCATCAACAGCAACTACACATATCTGTGTTTCATCAACAGCAACTACACATATCTGTGTTTCATCAACAGCAACTACACATATCTGTGATTTCATCAACAGCAACTACACATATCTGTGTTTCATCAACAGCCACTACACATATCTGTGATTTCATCAACAGCAACTACACATATCTGTGTTTCATCAACAGCAACTACACATATCTGTGATTTCATCAACAGCAACTACACATATCTGTGTTTCATCAACAGCTACTACATATATCTGTGTTTCATCAACAGCAACTACACATATCTGTGTTTCATCAACAGCAACTACACATATCTGTGTTTCATCAACAGCTAATGAAGAAGCTGTGTAGCTGCGGGACTCCTCGGCCAGCTAGTTCCTTAACTCGGTCAGTGATGGTGTTTCTTGATAAACTGACATTGTTAAAAGTCTGAGTCTGGTTGGGACACACCTGCTCACGACACACCTGCTCACAGACCTTCAGCAGCACTGCTTCAAAAACGCTCCCTCTGAAAAACACTTTGAAGCTCGGGCGATTTCTTCAGCCACAGTAAAGCTAGCTTTCACAACCGCACTGTTTTTGGCTTTCGTGAACAGATTCTGCTGCGACTTCAGTTTAACTTTTAATTCTTTTAATCTGTTGCTTTTCTTGAAGGCTAGCTTTGCCGTACTGAGCTCCGGGCTTGGTGTTAAAATGCCGGCGCTGATTGTCTCTTTAATAACCGACATGTTGCTTCGTAACACAAAAGTCATACCGGTCTTTCACCTTGAAGCACGAACATGTATTCAAATTCCCATCTTTTGAAACAGCCGTCCATCTGCTTCAACTTTTTTTTCTGGACATTATGGGACCGGCCACGTTATCACATCAATGACTACACTGTCGTCTAGTGGCAGTAAGCCATAACACAATCCACATGCATTGTGGGAAATGTAGTTTTTGGTCAAAGCACGCTTCTGACCTATTTATCAAAACTCAAGTCGATACACATATATTGACATGAGCTTTAATACTATACTATAATATAGTGTATATATATATATATATATATATATATATATATATATATATATATATATATATATATATAGTATAATAATAATATTTTAATACTAATACTATAATAAGTATGTGATGAACAGTAACTGCTCTTATTGTAATTATGTGTATTATTAATGTGTATCTACTCAGTTATGGTGTCAGTATAAAAGTTGTTGTCATTGGTTGGGAAGAAGCCGTAATCATGGTTAAGCATGCAGATAGTATGAGTTTTAGTTTTAAGATCTAAAAAATGGAGTAAAATTATAAACAGAATGTGACCAAATGTTTGGACACAGAGGGTCTAAGACATTTGGACACATAACGCCTAAGACGTTTAGACATATGAGACCTAAGATGTTTGGACATATCCAGTCTATGACATTTGGACATATAAGGTCTAGGACATTTGGACACATTAGGCCTAAGACATTTAGACAAATTAGACCTAAGACCCTTGGACAAATAGGGTCTAAGACGTTTGGTCACATAAGATCTAACTAGTTTGGACATATAAGGTCTAGGACATTTGGACACATAAGGCCTAAGACATTTGGACACATAGGGTCTAAGACATTTGGTCATATAAGACCTAATATGTTTGGACATATAAGATCTAAGACATTTGAACACAAGGCCTAAGACATTTAGACATATTAGACCTAAGACGCTTGAACACATAGGGTCTAAGATGTTTGGTCACATAAGACTTAATATGTTTGGACATATAAGGTCTAGGACATTTGGACACATAAGGCCAAAGACATTTAGACATATTAAACCTAAGATGCTTGGACAAATAACATCTTAGATGTTTGGTCACATAAGACCTAATATGTATGGACATATAAGGTCTAGGACATTTGGAAACATAAGACCTGACATGTTTGGACATATGAGGCCTAAGACATTTAGACATATTAGACCTAAGACGTTTGGACACATAGGGTCTAAGACATTTGGTCACATAAGACCTAATGTGTTTGGACATATAAGATCTAGGATATTTGGACACATAAGACCTAACATGTTTGGACATATGAGGCCTAAGAAATTGACATATATTAGGCCTAAGACGTTTGGACAGATAAGGTCGAAGAAGTTTGATCACATAAGACCTAATATGTATGGACTTATAAGGTCTAGGACATTTGGACGTATAAGGTCTAGGACATCTGGACAAATGAGGACTAAGATGTTTGGACATATAAGGTCCATGATGTTTGTACACATGAGGCCTTCACACCAGTTATGCTTACTCACATTTGTAACAGGGAAGCAGGTGATATTTGGACACATAAGACCTAAGTTGTTTGGACATATAAGATATGGCCTACGACATTGAGACCTATGAGACCTAAAATGTTTGGATACATGAGGTCTGCAATGTTTGGACATATGAGACCTACAGCATTTGAACATATAAGGCCTAAAATGTTTGGACACATGAGGTCTAACACATTTAAGGCACATCATCTGAAGGTGGTATACGTTGCTTTTAATATTAAAATTATCTCACTTTCAGCCACGACTGTGGGATCTAAGTTAGTGTTGCATGTGATCTTTGATGTGAGCAGGCGAATCTGAAGCCCACCCATATGGAGACATGCATAAGCGTTGATTATTGACGTCTATAGTATAACAAAAACATAAACACAAAATAACAAAGTAAAAGAATCACAAAACCACAGTATCAAAACAACAGAGGACCAAAGTAACATCAATGCCAGACAAACCAAACAAGCGAACAGAGGGTATAGGCAGCACACTGGAAACAATGAACACAGCCAAAACAAACAGAAGCACATGGAACATGACACGAGAGTGTAAACAAAAGCATAGCGTGACAACGTTGCATCCAGGGGCTAACAGCTGGCTTGTTGTCCACCAAACACTGGTGCTGAAATCACCTTCATCCTTTACTTCGGGCTTTGCCTTTGTGAGGCATTGGACTAGTTTAGAAATGTCACGCTCAGTTTACTCCCAGCCACATTTAGGTCAGAATTCTCAAAGATGTCCCCATACGTTCTCATTATGAGATCACATCTGGTGGCTAGATGTGAGTAAGCATGTTGACAACAGATCTAGCACTCGCTCAATTTTTCATTGAGGCCAGAGTGGAGCGTTTAAGCTTGGAGCACTAGCAGAGAAGATATGCTGCTGTGTTCACTTGAGAAGAATGAATATTTTAGGAGAACGATAACTACAATTAGGCTTAAAATTATTATTTCGGCTAAGCTAACTAATTTCTTAGGCATTCATTCAACATTGATGGTCCAGATGTACATTTCAGCCAAAGGTTTAAACCCACTTGATCCAATGTATGTTCCTTAAGACCTTCAAGGCATTCCACTTTACCGAATTATGTCTTGTTTGTTGGACAAGTATAAATATGGAAGCTGAAATGGAATGCTAAATATATTTGTTAAAGGCCCCCGCGAGTAACTTGCAACCGCCAACGAGGTCTCGGCAACATGTGTGTCTACTTCCAGCCTCTTGGAAAAGTCGTCCCACGTGGCTCTTTATGAAGCTACTTGAGAGAATGCCAAGAGTGCCTACAACTGCATCCAGGCAAAGGGGGTAGGGGCGGGGCATTCTCAGAGAAATCTACTAACAAAATTTGGTCATAGCAGAATGTGGGTTCACGTGGAACCTACACTGCATGTCCAAAACTATCCGGACACTTTAAGGTGCACATATTACAAAGTAAATCTCCATGGACATTCATTGCTAATGGAATGGCCTATTCAGGAGCAGCTGCCAGAAGGGTCACCATACCCACTGCCAAGCGTCAGCTAGATTTGTATAAAGTCCATTGATTGGTGAAGTAGTATATTTCAGGAAGTGTTGCAGTTCCAGTTTGTGATCCAGAACTGATTATCCAGCATCAGTACTGGACCTTCTAAAGCTCTTGTAGGTTCAATCAGATCTTCACAGTTTCAACGCCTAGTTTAAAGTCTTCCTGGAATAGAAGAAACTATCACCGCAGCAAAGATGCAAGGTCTGAAATGTTTGGAGACATAATGCTTCAGGTATTTGAACATATGCTGCATAAGATGTTTGGACAAATGAGGCCTAAGATGTTTGGACACATAGGATCTTAGACATTTGAGAATATGTGGTCTACGATATTTGGACATATGAAGTCTACCATATTTGGACATATAATGTCTAAGGCATTTGGACACATAAAATCTAAGATGTTTGTACATATGAAGCCTAAGTTGTTTGGACACATAGGGTTTAAGACTTTTGGACATATGAGGCCTACGACATTGAGACATATGAGACCTAAGATGCTTGGACACATAATGTCTAAGATGTTTAAAAACATAAGGCCTAAGATGTTTGGACATATAAGGTCTCAGACATTTGGACACATAAGGCCTACGACATTGACATATGAGACCTAAGATGTTTGGACACATAATGTCTAAAATGTTTGGACATATGAGGCCTAAGATGTTTGGACATATAAGGTCTAAGACATTTGGGCAAATAAGGTCTAAGATATTTGGACATATGAGGTCTACGATATTTGGACACAAAATGTCTACAACATTTGTACATATAAGACCAAAGATGTTTGTACATATAAGACCTAAGATGTTTGTACATATAAGGCCTAAGATGTTTAGATATATGACACCTAAGACATTTAGAAAAATAAGGTCTAAAATGTTTGATGACATTAGACCTAATATGTTTGAACATATGAGGCCTAAAAAGTTTAAAAACGTAAGCCCTAAGACATTTAGACATATGAGACCTAGGATGTTTGCACACATAAGGCCTAAGATGTTTGGACACATAATGCCTAAAACATTTAGACATATGAGACTGAAGATGCTTGGACAAATAAGGTCTAAGACGTATGATCACATGAGACCTAAGACATTTTGACACATAATGTCTGAGACGTTTAGATACATAAGGCCTAAGATGTTTGGATGCATAGGGTCTAAGACATTTGGACACATAACTCCTAAGACATTTGGACATATGAAGTCCATGATGTTTGGACACATAAGGTCTAAGACATTTGGGCAAATAAAATCTAAGATGCTTTATGACATCAGACCTAATATGTTTCAACACGTTTCAAAGATGTTCAAAAACATAAGGCCTAAGACATTTAGGCATATGAGACCTAGGATGTTTGCACACGACACCTAAGATGTTTGGACACATAAGGTCTATGACATTTGGACACATAAGGCCTATGACATTGAGACATATGAGACCTAAGAGGTTTAGACATATGAGGTCTACCACGTTTGGACATATAAGGCCTAAGAAGTTTCGCCAATCAAGCTGCTTGTGAGCCACGCCCACCCAGTTCTCAGTTTTGTTCTATTTACGTCTTCTATTTTTCATTCAAGCTTTGCTGGCTGTTTATTATAACACTCAGGTTTGGTACCAGGCCTAACTTTGCGCTGGGACCCGATGTTGAGAGACTTCTCAACCTAACAACAGCAACACCCGCGGCAGCTAGACGGAAGCACGAGCCTCATTTGCCAAACTCTCTCTTCCTAGCTGCAGTAAAATGACACCCCTGCGCAATGTTTTGGTGGGAAGCGCTTCACACGTTCATCACTTCGGCCTTTCATTTTCGGTTCTGTCTCTTGGTTCTTGTTATCGGCTGAATTAAACCCAGCGCCTCGTGAGCAGGCAATTAGTGGGCGGGGCCACGTGCAGCCGGCTCGATAAGCTGCCGTCTTAGGAAAACGAACCATAAATTCAAGAGCATTGTGATGGGCGCGTAGTGTGGCTTCATCAAGTCGCATCTTGTGCTGCATATCTGCTCGTCCAGTACGTACATCAGGCCCCGTAGTCCATTGAACGGCCAGGAAAACCCCTTGTTCTAGAAACTTTGTTGAAAATGCTGCCTGTGTGGAATTTATTTGTACAATATACCCAGCGAGTCAGACCGTGGAGTAAATATAGTTGGGACTACACCTTCCTACTCCATTGGGCCAGTTTGGGTACACCTGGCCCATCGTTATCTCTGAGTCGACAGTAGTTCTCAAATTAGTTGATAATAATAATCAACTGGTTACTCACGCCTTAATCTGTTCCATCTCCACCTCATTAAATAGTTCGTTTTGCTCTTGGTTGTGTCATAACTTCGTTTTTGCCGTCAGGATGAAGAGGGAGACCAGCTCAAAGAAAAATTGTTTATTTGAAGGTCTGCAGTACCAACATTCTCTGAGCTCTCAAACCCTGGTCTCAATCGTGTCTCCGACTCCATTGTCTTTTATAGGCCCGCCTTCCTACTCCATTGGGCCATTTTGGGTACACCTGGCCACGTCGTTATCTCTGGGTGGATGGTGGTTCTCGAATAGAAGTTCTAAAGATAACGCTGCAGGGTCTTGTTCTCAAGCCTAGAGTTGCCTGCCATAAATGCCCCAAATGCCGGGGGTAACGAAGCCATGACCTTCACGCGAGCCCTGCAGCCTTCAGCAGGCCCATAAGCATAGGCTTGTACCCGATTCTATGGAACATAAAAATTCACAACAGGTCCTCAGTGGTTTTCAAGCTTCCAATGCTTCTACTTTGGACACCCCGCCTTGGATGATGTGCCAATGTTCACACATAACAGACGCTCCATGATCAGGCGGTTCAGCCTGAACGCTAACAATGCTCTCCTTGAAGAGTTATAGAAAAGCTGTGTTGACTGGCTTACCAATGTTTCTTATCAAACCAGGTTCAGGCCTACAATCCTCAATCTTCTACCGTAAGAGGACCCAAGGTTCACGCCTTGCCTGTCCTCGCCTGTTTGTTTACGTTCCTGGTTGTAGCCACGTGCTCCTGTGTCTCTGCCAGCCAACCTCATGACCCCAGGCCAGTTTGTATGGTTGTGTAATTGTTCTTTGTATACAGTAGCGAACCGTGACCCTTAAGCCTCGGCCCTCTACCCCAACCAAACCCCCCCACACCAGGGTCTGAACAAAAAGCTAGCTGTTTCTCCAGGTAGCGTCACCACAGTGGGCGGAAATGATCATACAGTTAAGCCCGCCCACTTAGAGGGAAGATATGATTGGTCAGTTTTACTGTTTGAAATTGGTATGGTGCCGAACTATAACTGCCTGGGCCCCTTTGTACATAAACAGCGGGACCACCAATCACCAACATTCTGCGGAGGCATCACAGTCCTTATAGGGGGAGACCCAGACTCACAGGCTTACACTTAACCCCTCACGCTCCAACACAAATTGAATAGACACGTTTGAATAATTAATTTGAATTATATTTTTGTAATTGTTTAGATGTTGATTGTCAAACTGTAAGTAGATAAATGAAATTATATATATATATATAATTATATATATATTTTATATATATAATTATATATATATTATATAAATATATATATATATATATAATGATATAAATTTATATATATATATATATATATATATATATATATATATTATATATATATATATATATATAAAATTTAATTTAATTTAATTTAATATATAATTTCATCTACTTACAGTTTGACAATCAACATCTAAACAATTACAAAAATAATATATATATATATATATATATATATATATATATATATATATGTGTGTGTGTGTGTGTGTATGTGTGTGTGTTAAGAATATTTTAGAGGGCCGTGACGGTTCCCCACTGTTTGTATACCTAGATAATAACGATGTGATAAGCCTTCATTTTAAGGATTATAGTTCTTTGTTAGTTACACTTTATAAATCCTGCTATTTTCTTTGGAAACAAACTGCAGGACCTAAAGAACCGACTGACAAAACTGCTACACTGGGAACAAGCCAAAGCCCACTCACTGCATCTTCTTCAGAGTTTCAATGTGCTTGTAGCAACAGTTTGGGAAAGAAAAAACTGTGAAAGCATTATTTGGGCGAAGAAGAAGGCAAGACAGGAAGCTGAGTGTTGCAAAATATGTCTGAAATATAATTTCCAAAAACATTGAACAAGAACAGACTGCAATTATGTGCAAATAATTTAATTCAAACCCAATATTTAACAGACAATAGCACAAATACATCATACCTAATGCTAAAGTTTTGAGCCTCAATGAACCCTCCCCCTCTTTACTTCTGAAATACTCCACCTCTCTGGATGACCCCTCCCCCTCTTTACTTCTGTAAGACCCTGCCTCTTTCAGAGTGACCCCTCCCCCTCTTTACTTCTGAAAGACTCCACCTCTCTGGATGACCCCTCCCCCTCTTTACTTTTGAAACACTCCTCTCTGGGTGACCCCTCCCCATCTTTAATTCTGAAAGACCCTGCCTTTTTGAGTGACCCCTCCCCCTCTTCACTTCTGAAATACTCCTCCTCTCTAGGTGACCCCTCCCTCTCTTCACTTCTGAAAGACTCCGTTCTCCGGGTGACCCCTCCCCCTCTTCACTTCTGAAATACTCCTCCTCTCTAGGTGACCCCTCCCCCTTTTTACTTCTGAAAGACTTTGTCTCTTTGAGTGACCTCTCCCCACTCTTATCTTTACTTCTGAAAGACCCCTCCTCTCTGGGTGTCCCCTCCCCCTCTTTAATTCTTAAAGACTCCACCTCTCTGGGTGTCCCCTCCCCCTCTTTACTTCTTAAAGACTCCACCTCTCTGGGTGTCCCCTCCCCCTCTTTACTTCTGAAAGACCCCTCCTCTCTGGGTGACCCCTCCACCTTTTTACTTCTGAAAGACTCCTCCTCTCTGGGTGACCCCTCCCCCTCTTTACTTTTGAAATACTCCTCCTCTTTGGGTGACCCGCCCCCACTCTTCACTTCTGAAAGACTGGTGGCCAGCTAACCGAATTTGTTGGGAGGTCTTAATTTTAGGTATTACACAACTTTGCCAGCCTTGTCGTCCCGGTCCCCATTCAAATTCAAAATGGACATATTTTCTTCAACAAATTCTATAATTAAAAAATGAATAAATAAATAAGCAATGAAAATGTCATATGTTGCCGTTGTACTAGTTTTAATTAAAATTTTAATAAAATATTGTCACGGGGGGGGGTCTCAGCAGGAACGTAAACGGACACAAATGCAGAGCTTTATACTAATAAAGATGACTTTTAATAACCACGGAGGGAAAACAAAACGGGGTACATACACAGAAGAATAACTACGAGATAGAAGGACCTGGTATACAAACAATGACACGACAGAACACGACAATGACCAACCCAGACATGGGGCAAACACTGGGTATATATCAACGGGCTAACAAGAGGGAACAGGTGACAAAACTAAACACTGATGGGGTACAGGTGTGCGAGGCGGGGCAAAGGCGGAGACAGGGAGCACGCGACGAAACAGAAACACATGGACGGGACGTAAACAAGGGCACATGGACGGGTGGCGTGACAGCACCCCCCCTCAAAGGACGCAGCTCCGGAGGCGAGAAAGAGAACACACCCCGGGAGCCTGCCTCGAGGAGGAGACCCAGAAAACAAAACAGGGACCAGGAGAACAGGAACAGACAGACGGACCAGGAGAACAGGAACAGACGGACCAGGGACGGACCAGGAGAACAGGAACAGACGGACCAGGAACAGACAGAGACCAGGAACGGACGGACGGACCAGGAACAGACAGAGACCAGGAACAGACAGACGGACGGACCAGGAACAGACAGACGGACGGACCAGGAACAGACAGACGGACGGACCAGGAACAGACAGAGAAAACCAGGAACGGGCAGAGAGGAATAGGCAGAGAAAACCAGGAACGGGCAGACAGGCACAGAAAACCAGGAACAGGCACAGAAAACCAGAAACGGGCACAGAAAAAAACGGGCAAACAGGAACCAGAACAAAAAACCAGGGACAGACAAACAAATCAGGAAAGACGAGGACGAGTAAGGACGACGAGACGAAACGGGAGGAAGACGACGAGAAGTTACAGGAGGAAGCCGACGAGACGACAAGGGAGGAGGGAGACGAGAGAAACGAGGAACACGACGAGAGGGCCAAGGGAGGAGGCTGACGAGAAGACTCAGGAGGAGGATGACGAGACGAAACGGGAGGAGGCCAAAACGAGGACAAGGAAAACAACGAAACACCAGACAGGACTCAAAATCGGGAACAGGACAAAACACGAGACAACAGACCAGGAGGGGGACAAGGCAGAAAAACAGGAACAAACAGAACGACGGGGACAGGAACACGGAAACCAAAAACAGGAACAGGGACAAAAACGGGAACAGGAACAAAAACGGGAACAAAACAAGGCAAAGAAACAGAACAGGGCGGGCGGGCGGGAGCAACAAAGTCTGCCTTAACAGGTAGCTTACGCGGGACAAAACCATGAAGCGCTCTGGGCGCAAAGTCAGGAAGCGCACAGGGGGCGGAGTCAGGAGGCGCCCAGATCACCGTCCGGGGGGCAGAGTCAGGAGGCGCACAGGGGGCGGAGTCAGGAGGCGCACAGGGGGCGGAGTCAGGAGGCGGGACAGACCGGACCACCGTCCGGGGAGCAGGCACGGGAACAGACCGGACCACCGTCCGGGGAGCAGGCACGGGAACAGACCGGACCACCGTCCGGGGAGCAGGCACGGGAACAGACCGGACCTCCGTCCGGGGAGCAGGCCGGACCACCGTCCGGGGAGCAGGCACGGGAACAGACCGGACCACCGTCCGGGGAGCAGGCACGGGAACAGACCGGGGAGCTTGAACAGGAGCCGGCTGGGGAGCCGGGACTGCGGCGGCGTCCACGGAGACAGCGGGCCGCGCTGCATTGACGTCCACGGAGGCAGAGGGCCGCGCTGCATTGACGTCCACGGAGGCAGCGGGCCGCGCTGCATTGACGTCCACGGAGGCAGCGGGCCGCGCTGCATTGACGTCCACGGAGGCAGCGGGCCGCGCTGCATTGACGTCCACGGAGGCAGCGGGAGCTGCGGTGACGCCCTCGGAGACAGGGGGGAGTAGGAACAGGAGCCGACTGAGGAGAAGGGACTGCGGCGGCGTCCACGGAGGCAGCGGGCCGCGCTGCATTGGCGTCCACGGAGGCAGCGGGCCGCGCTGCATTGACGTCCACGGGGGCAGCGGGCCGCGCTGCATTGACGTCCACGGAGGCAGCGGGCGCTGCGGTGACGCCCTCAGGAGACAGGGGGAGTAGGAACAGGAGCCGGCTGAGGAGCAGGTACTGCGGCGACGTCCACGGAGGCAGCGGGAGCTGCGGTGACGCCCTCGGAGACAGGGGGAGTAGGAACAGGAGCCGGCTGAGGAGCAGGTACTGCGGCGACGTCCACGGAGGCAGCGAAGCAGAAGCGCCTCCGTTCCGGAGCACCAGGTGGCGCCGGAGCGCCAGTGGGGCTGGAGAGCGGGGCCGCGAAGGAGTGAGCGCGTGGGCGGCGACGCTGAGCAGGCGGGGCTGGAGAGCGGCGCCACGACGGGGGTAAGCGCGTGGCCGCGGCTCTGTGCAGGCGGGGCTGGAGAGCGGCGCCACGACGGAGTAAGCGCGTGGCTGCGGCTCTGTGCAGGCGGGCGCCCGCGAAGTCTGCTTCCAACCACGGCGTTTACTACGCCGCTTAGCCTGGTGCTCCAAGACGGCTGCATCCCTGGCCGCCATCTCAGCCGCGAGCAGAGCGGGGTTATCCGCCCTCAGCAACGCACCGAGCTCCCAAGCGGAGAGAAAATCCCGTGCTCGATCCGAGGGATAAAACTCGCTGTGTCCTTGAAGAGGTTGGTCATTCTGTCACGGGGGGGGGGTCTCAGCAGGAACGTAAACGGACACAAATGCAGAGCTTTATACTAATAAAGATGACTTTTAATAACCACGGAGGGAAAACAAAACGGGGTACATACACAGAAGAATAACTACGAGATAGAAGGACTGGTATACAAACAATGACACGACAGAACACGACAATGACCAACCCAGACATGGGGCAAACACTGGGTATATATCAACGGGCTAACAAGAGGGAACAGGTGACAAAACTAAACACTGATGGGGTACAGGTGTGCGAGGCGGGGCAAAGGCGGAGACAGGGAGCACGCGACGAAACAGAAACACATGGACGGGACGTAAACAAGGGCACATGGACGGGAGGCGTGACAAATATTTAATTTTAATTTACATTTTGCACAACTTCTTACGAAAGTAGGGTTATATACAAAACATATGCCTATCAGCACATAGCTTATAATGGCCAACAGTTAAAATCCAGAGAATTTCAGCAGAAAGCAAGCCCAAACTTTATTTTGAGGGGCAGTTTATATACAATCTCGAGGTGACAAAATCTGATTTGATGCGCTTGACACTCCAGGAACATATCTCCATCCATAATAGATGCTGTTTTCTTTGTAATAGGATATGAATTATTAGCCACGATTGCCATTAGAGGAGAATTATGTAACAGCTCCCAGTATCCATCAAAAGATGTTCTCGTCATTCTGGGTTTCTGTTGTCGGGGAAGTTGCTGCTGCACGGCGGCCCACTTCTCAGATCTCTGAAGGCGAGCTGTCGTGCAGACTGGTGAGAAGTCCAGAAGCGCCTAAGTGTATGTGCGCTGTTCCGGCGGCCACCTCTGAGAGTGTCCGGTCGTGAGCGCCTTTCCTTTCTTCGCCCCTGTCGCTGGGCTGCCAACTTGATACTTCAGCTTCTGTTGGGTGACATTTGGCTGAGGTGTCTGGGCGAGGCGGCGGCGGGGAGGCAGGCAGGCAGGCAGGCAGGCAGGCAGGCAGGCAGGCGAGCGAGACGGAGGGGAGAGGAAGATCTGTCATCTCCGCGCTTATCACGGCACCGTGCTCGTCTCCCAGCGCCTCCTCTTCCAGCCGCCGAGTGCATATTAACCGTAATGGTGTGACACGCTGGCACACGGCACCGGGAGAGAGGGGGGCCTCCTGGAGAGGCCACGGGAAAACACGACTTCAGCCGCAAAATCAGTTTGACAAAAAAGCCGGGAAAGAAACCCGGGCGTCAGGATAACGGGTCCGGATTGTCAGCCGGGTGGGGGCTGAAGGTGCAGCCCATCCGAATGGATTCCGCTAATGAGGTTTCAGCAGGATTTTTCCATGAGTCATGGTTCCCAATCTGAGTTCGAAAACTGAATTCGTGACTCAGGAATATCTCAATTTCGGTTGCGTGATGCGTGACAGCGTCGTGTCGCAACTCTACACTGTAAGAAGTGCTTGGTTGGTACGACCTATGGAACCTATTTTATTAAACAATTAAACTCGTTTATTCCACCTAAAGGCTAATTTATACTCAACGGTAAATACGCTTCTGGACTGTTGCTTCTTCTATGCGCTACGGCTTTAACTGGCATTTGTGGTTGGCAGTGTTCACAGACCGTAGTGTTTCTGAACCCGTGCAGTGATTTCCAGAACAGAACCTTACCTGTTTTCAATGCAGTTACAAGCCTCCATCCAGTATTGACAGTCGGCCTTGTCCCTTGCGCACAGGGATTTCTCCAGATTCTCTAAATCTTTTAATAATACCGTACTGCAGATGTACTGCAGATCAATGGTGTAGATTTGCTCTTGGCATTGGTGGGGACCTATGAATATACCCCCCCCCCCCCCCCCACACACACACACACACACATGCTATTCTATATGCTTTTAAACTATTTTGAATAACAATTCATCATTGAATAAATTAATGTTAAACTAATGACTGATAAAGAAGCAGTTTAGACTTCAGTTTACTTCACAGCCATAGTTCAAATAAAACATCTCATACATCAGCAGTTGTAAAAGTAGATGGGGCTGCACAATTTCCTCAATCCCAACAAAGTAACAATCACAGAACAAACAATCTCTCTCAATGTGTCAATCAAAGTACAAGATATATCTTCATCCAGATAGTGTTCCCACTTTCAAACCAATAAGCAGTGAGTTTACATCTAAACACTTCTTCCACACTTCAGCCATAGTGCAACTGAAACAGGTATCGTACATCAGGGTTAATACATGTACTGTTAACCCGTAATTAGTTTCTGTGTAAAAAGTTTGAGAAATGATGCTTAAAAACTAAAGTTTTATTGCATTACTTAAAATGTTTAGTATGTTCTTCTATTTTGAAAGAATAACTGAGTACGCTAATATTTTTAAGTTGAACAAACTTAATACATCAGGTTTTAGCTTGGACCACGCCCCTGTAGCACCTTGCCAGATTCTCATTGGTCAGTTCAATCAAGACTAGTTTGAGTTGTTTAGTGGAGCTTGTAAAGGTTTTGAAGTCTTTTTCTATTTTCACTGTGAGATTTGGAGTTTTCTGTGTTTAACTTCTTTTCCTCGGACAGAAACTCTGTAGTGCTGGGATTTCTCTACAGTGGACATTTTCTCCATTGTTTTCATTTCTTGAAGAACTAAAGAGGACTACAATCAACCAAGCTGCCATCTTCCCTCTCTTTTTCACATTCTGGAACTTTAGAAGTTGTTCAAGTCGTGTAAAACTGTTGTTTTAAAAAAGTTAGAAAATGTAATTTACCGTGTTTTTATCATTTCAATGTTAAACTGTATTTAAGAATTATTTTACGCCAAACAGTATTCTAACTAGACCAATCAAAACCAGTCATCATCACTACTGAACCCTTCAAGGGTCAGAATCATCCTTGATGATCCCAGTGATGTAATTTGAAATAAAATCAAACTAAATTTACCTGCTGTTTGTGTTCTTTTGATGTAGGAACACATCAGCTTTTTGTGGAGACTATTTTAAGTTTTTCACAACTTAATTTTGATTACAGGAAACTCAATGTTGAGTTGAATTAATAGTCAGTAGGTTTGATTTTACAAAATATTTTAAATACAAACAATTTAGATTTATAGTCAAGGACGAGTCACCGGACTCCACAGTAGCTATCGGACAGTCAATCTTCCTTAGCAAGATAGTTAGAGAAAACCGGCAGCAGGCAGAGGAGCTGTAAACACCAGGGGTTTCCGTTTTTTGGAGGGGACCGAATTATCGATGGGGACAATTCAATAATCGCTGGATATTGGTGGGGACACATCACTTCAGTCCATGCTAATTGTACACCCTTGCTGTAGACAGTGGGAAAACCATAGTCTTGGAACTTTTACATTGAGAAATGTTTTTTCTGAAATTGCTTTAATATGTAGACGCAGATTTTCCCAGACTAGTGAACCACAGCCCAGCTCTGCTTCTGAGAGACTCTCTAGAATTTTCTTTTTATTCTCAACAAAAAAGACTTTGATTGAAAGCATCTTCTATTCAGAGCACAATTTTTGAGTTGAGTCAAACTAGTTCAATTGCTTGTTACCACATGAAGTATTTTTTTTTTTTGGGTTGTACCACCAAATCTATTTTTACAGTCCTCACGAATTCACTCGTGGTTAATTTGCGCAGATGCATCAACGGAATAAACAGTGTTACAGTTTACCTGTACACAGGTAGGTGAAGATAGTGTTACAGTTTACCTGTACACAGGTAGGTGAAGGTAGTGTATCAGTTTACCTGTACACAGGTAGGTGAAGGTAGTGTTACAGTTACATGTACACAGGTAGGTGGGTGGAGAGTATATCCTGGATGGGGAACTGAACCCCAGTCTATGGCACCCACTACTCTACATCAACCAAACACGAAACCGCACAGCAGGGGAAGCTTGACAATTGAGGCTGGGGTGGCTTATAATCCATTAATTAAATTGGAAGCATTTGGTTCCACCGAACCACTTGCCGTACTTCTAGAAAACTTCTACTTCTAGTCTTGTTCTTTCAGTCGTTTCTTCTGGGAATGATCATATTAGCCGTTTCCCCATTTGCACTCATTTCCTGGGTTAAAGCCTGACGAGCGCCGCTCTCGACAGATCTTCAGCGCCACCGATAATAAAGTTCTTGGCTAACATGCTAGACACATGCCTAATCTGTTGCTAGGTAATGTGCATTTCAGCAGAGCTGCTCTGAGAAATGGACTAGCGAGGGGGAGGCATGTGACCTTTCTATTGAGTGCCTTCTGAAAGGTTTCATCCATGCAAAGTAACTCGTACACCAGAACGCGCTGGTGACCCCAGCCAGAGAGGATAATTGCTAGAACCTTATCATCTTAAGGTATGTTAACGTGCAGTATGCACTGAACACGGGTTTACTGAACCCACGTTCTCCTGCTCAGATCACCCTCATTTGACTCATTGGCTAATGCTTTAGCGTTTTGCGAGCTTGTTAGAGCAGCAAGACAGTAAACTGTGCAGCTCTGTGACTCAGAGGCGGTTGCTGTTAATGCGTAGTTTAAAACCTGCAAATTGGGTGATTTGTACAGTCACAGGAAACGTGCAGCGTCTATGGAAATGAAGGCTGCATTCTAGCGGCGGCTGCTCACAAACTAGGTGGTGTGTATGCTTTTCTTTTCAGGAGCTTCAGATACGGTAAGCTATATACTGGCATTTGGTCCACAGGTCTATTTCCAACTTAAACGTAGGGATGAAATCTAGAGATGGGATAAAATCTAGAGAGGCCAATCGCCGATCACCTTTCAGCACGATCGGCCGATAGCCGATACCGATCGAGAGCAGAGCTATACGCCACGGCAGGGCTACATGTAGTTATTAGCGCAAGCAAGTCATGAAACATGATCTAAACTGGTTTATTACCATTTTTAACCAGCTCATTGGAAACAGTATAATATTTTTAACAAAATTATCAGTAAATAAACAAAATAAATCAAACAAATATCGCCAATACTGCAATCATTACATTTAGACCCTTAATTTAAAACTAAAAAAGCTTATTAAATAAATGCAGAACAGCAGTCATTAATAGCAGACTCTGTTATTTTAAACAAAAACTCTGTAATCATTAAATGTAGATCTTGAATTGTTGCTGCTGTTCTGTTCGTACCGGTCAGATCTGGTCTGTATGGTGTTCTGGGTTGTTTGTTTTGTGCTAGCTGTGCGTGCTAGCTCTGCTGTTTACTGATACTCATTGTATTCAGTTGTGTGCAGTGCTGTATCAGATTAATAGAGTTAAATGTCTTTGTCTGTGGAAAATGAAAGGGTATGTATTTCCACCTAGTGGTTCAGATAGGAATTGCAAGGAGCTGGCTGGAGGTCTCCTCTTCCTGAATGAACCGCTAGCTGGAAATACAGAAATTATGCTCATTTGTTTAACGCCATCGATCGGCTCTCGGGATCAGCTATATTGGAGAAATATCGGCTGGTCACCGATCATATATTTTGATCAAAGATCGGCCGATAACGATACATAGCCAATCGATCCTTCCATCTCTAATAAAGTCATAACATTCCGATTCCAGGAGCTGTTATAAGCCAGCAGCAAACCGTGAATCCATAAAGAAAGCTAACTCCACTACAAACTGTGGGCTGAAGGCCAGAAGGTCGTCGGTTCGATTCCCTGAATCTACAGGGAGCGAGACACCCAACCTGCTGCCCTCTACTATGCATGAGGGGGCTTCACTGCACAGATGGGTTCAATGCAGAGGTCAACTTCCTCTGTGTGCAACCACAAATGGAAAACAGTTCTAATAGTTCTAAAAGTTGTTGGAAGCTAAAGAGGAGGCGGATTTTCAAGATAAGTTTTTACCAGCAGCACTGGTGAGGTAGCATCTGGCTAGGTAGAGCATAAACTTGCTAATGAGGCTGGTATTAACTACCTTTCTCACCATCGAGATGAAGAAGGAGACCAGTTCAGAGTATATGCTTTATTTTTGAAGATACTGCTGTACAGATATGATCTGAGAAGGTGTTAAGAAGGTCTGAGAATGGTTTGAATGCGACAGCCAATTGCATAGTCTTATAGGCCTGCCTTCATGTTCCACCTGGCCCATGTGACCGGTCTGGTCAAGCTGTTATCTCCTGGGTTTGGGGCAGATTTCGTTGGGAGGTTCCTGTCGTAAAATGACAATGACTTGCTGAGCTATAAATTTGTGTCTGTGACTGTCAGAAATATTTACAACAGCTCCCATTACAAATGTTGTCCCACTCCCACTAAAAATCAGCAACATTTCTTATAGTCGTTGCAGCCTGCGCCCACCCACAGTCCCATACGGTGGTATTCACGCTATTTTCAATGACAACACTAGGGGGGCCATCTTTGTTAACTTTGTGTTAGAACGTCCGGTGCGCCCACGGATACGTTGATACTAAATACAAGCAAAACGACAACAAACATATAAAATTATCAGCATACATGTTCAGTTAGAGGGAGTCAGTAATTGGAAAAAAAGGAAAACTTGGCTTGAACAACAGAGTTATAAACACAGCACATAAAGATCAGAGTGTTGGGGGGCCGCCTTCCAAAGAAGAGGACCTGCGTCTATGACTGAAGCTCTAAATTTAAAACATCCACCCAAACCTCCGTATGTCTGCTCTTACCATTCTGTGGAGGAGAACCAGCACCAGAGCTTCCTTATCCAGAGAAATGTCTCGCTTATGAAGCCCTGAGGAAGCAGACGTGTCGGTGCTGGTGAGTCTATCAGTTCAGTAACTGTTTTCTGATCAGTGTCCACCGCGCTAGGCTATCTGGACTGTAACTAACACCCACGCAGAGTGGCTCGGGCAGCTGGCTGGACTTGGGTTTAACCGGCTTTCAGAAATATAAACTCATGTAACTGTATTCATTTTGGTTAGCTGAGTGGAAGTTCTAACACAAAGGCGAAAGAAACACACACTTGAAAGTGGGTGTGGCGAAATACGGTGAATAGGACTATACCAATAAATGACTGTCTCCTGAAACAGTCATGACTGGAAATGATCGTTGAGTCAGACTTGCCTTTATTCAGCCTTACTTGAGAGCACTTTCCACAGCTGTGGCTGACTGAATGTGTAAAACTAGGTTTATACTTGACGCATTGTAAGTGATGCCAAGGCGAATGGAACACAAATGATGTAATCGCATTAAAAGTTGCAGTGCGTGGCTATGCAACTCTGAACGTTTCTAACTCGGCACTTGTTCCATTTTAAATCAATAATTTTTTGATATTTATTAGATTTTTCTGCAGGTATATCTTTTCCTGCTTCCCCATACACTGGATTGGTAGTTTTCCATGTCGCGAGATTTAGGTGGGATCCATAGGTCCTGCAGGGGGACATAGGGGGATGTAGAACTCTACATAGCAACTCAAAGACTCAAAGACTTGATTGGCTTATGTGTGCAATTTAATATGTTTTTTAAAACCTTCAAATTGGCAGGTAGGCTGATATAAGTCAAACCAATGTGTCCAATATTAAAAGTTCTATGAAAATTAATAATTCATAAGCCATGAAGGGCTAACAGGTTTCAGGTGTTGAATTACCATCAAAAATAAACCTGACTACCATCACAAAGAGCTGGAAACTAAAGAAAAGGCAGCTGGTGGTAGTGAAGGTAGAGTTCCAGTTTACCTGTACACAGGTAGGTGAAGGTAATGTTACAGATTACCTGTAAACAGGTTGGTGAAGGTAGAGTTCCAGTTTACCTGTACACAGGTAGGTGAAGGTAATGTTACAGATTACCTGTACACAGGTTGGTGAAGGTAGTGTTACAGTTTACCTGTACACAGGTTGGTGAAGGTAGTGTTACAGTTTACCTGTACACAGGTAGGTGAAGGTACCATTACAGTTTACCTGTACACAGGTAGGTGAAGGTAGTGTTACAGTTTACCTGTACACAGGTAGGTGAAGGTAGTGTTACAGTTTACCTGTACACAGGTAGGTGAAGGTAGTGTTACAGATTACATGTACACAGGTAGGTAAAGGTACCATTACAGTTTACCTGTACACAGGTAGGTAAAGGTACCATTACAGTTTACCTGTACACAGGTAGGTGAAGGTAGTGTTACAGTTAACCTGTACACAGGTAGGTGAAGGTAGTGTTACAGTTTATATGTACACAGGTAGGTAAAGGTACCATTACAGTTTACCTGTACACAGGTAGGTGAAGGTAGTGTTACAGTTTACCTGTACACAGGTAGGTGAAGGTAGTGTTACAGTTTACCTGTACACAGGTAGGTGAAGGTAGTGTTACAGATTACATGTACACAGGTAGGTGAAGGTACCATTAGAGTTTACCTGTACACAGGTAGGTGAAGGTAGTGTTACAGTTTATATGTACACAGGTAGGTGAAGGTAGTGTTATAGTTTACCTGTACACAGGTAGGTGAAGGTAGTGTTACAGTTTACCTGTACACAGGTAGGTGAAGGTAGTGTTACAGTTTATATGTACACAGGTAGGTGAAGGTACCATTACAGTTTACTTGTACACAGGTAGGTGAAGGTAGTGTTACAGTTTACCTGTACACAGGTAGGTGAAGGTAGCTTTACAGTTTACCTGTAGACAGGTAGGTGAAGGTAGTGTTACAGTTTACTTGTACATAAGTAGGTGAAGGTAGTGTTACAGTTTACCTGTACACAGGTAGGTGAAGGTAGTGTTAGGAGTCTTATCCAAGGACTCGTATTAGTATAGTGTAAGGTAGTTACACAGGTGGGGAATTGAACCCCAGTCTACAGCATGGAGGGCAGCAGTGTAACCCATTACACTACACCAACCCCCACTAAGTGTGATGCAGCGACTGAAACTGTAAACCCTGCAACCCTGTGACTCAAAACCCTGGATCAGCTCAAATGTGCTACTTAAGGTGCAGTTTAAAACCTTCCAGTCTGATAATTTAAACACTCACAGCCTGCAAAAGTCTCTGGATGTTGCATCAGATTGCACGCTAGCGGTGGCGGCTCACCAGCAACACGTCAGGTTTTCTTTTCATCTCAGTTTTAGGAGCTACAAATGCGGTGCGGCTACATGCTAGCACGCTCATTTTATCCGCGGCTCTATTCTCCGACAGGTAGGCTGACAGAAATCAAATCAACGTGTCCAATGCAAACCAAAAAAAATGAGAAGGTTGCTGGGGAGAAAAATAGGGTTGAGATTTCAGGAGATTTGTGTCAGACTGCCACCGAACCGAGAATTCATAAAGAACGCTAACTACCATCACGCGGAGTTGGAAACTGTGCTGGGCCTGTAAACTGTCAGGGACTCTTGTGTGGGCGTTCGAGCTGAAGGAGATGTTGGTGAGCGGAGTGGAGAGAGAGAGAGAGAGAGAGAGAGAATGAGAGGAGGACAGAACTCTCTGGAAATCTCTGCCCTCTTCATGCTTCCTGTAGTCATTTGGCAGCGATTACCATCTGAAAATAGCAGCAGCCATTAGCGGCCGCGTCATTTCCTCCGCCGCTGATCTTTTCTGAAAGGCCTCCGCCGGGCCCCACGCGGAAGCCGAGCCTGGGCGGCGGGGCGGCGCTCTTCGGGGAAGCTTGCTGCGGCTCTTAAAAGGCGACGGCGCGCGGCTTCACCTGAGAATGGAAGTCGCTGTCGCGTTCTGGGAAGCCTCCGGAGAGGAGCTGGCGAGCCTCGCCTGGAAGGTGCCCGGGAATGCTCGTGCCTCGTGTAAATATTTCATCCCCGTGATGTTTCCGAGGTGACGTGTGCGCCGTCCCCGAGGTCGCCCCGTTTCTTTTTGCATCAGCGTTTTGGTTTTTTTTTTCTTCTTCCTCGGCTCTCCACCAAGCTCAAGGGCAGCGGGCGGAGCTTGACCCTGCCGTGTCACCCGCAGAGTCGGGATGCACATCAGATCGGCCCGGGCCAGCAGGTGTATGTGTGTGTGTCTATGTGTGTGTGTGTGTTGGAGCCAGCGAGGGAGCCAAGGTCAGCCTCCACGCTCTCTCGCTCGCCCACCCGCCTCTCTCTCACTCCAGGGCCTGGCCAGGAGAAACACCTGTTCGTGCCTCCAGATTGATATTTGCAGTGCAAAGGTGATACCCTGGGCCTCTGGAGCCCATACGGGCCCTGACAAGCCTTCAACGGAGGGAAAAAGAGGCTGAATATTAGTGACAAGTAATTTAGGACGGGGTGAGGGCAAGTTTTTTTTTTTTTTTTTTTTGCTATGGCTTTCATTGCAAGGGATATTTTTGGTAACGAGAAAACTTTCAGATAGAGCTATAAGCCCACCGTGTTGATGAGGCATTGGTAATGTCAGTCATGGCTCTCTATTATAAACTTAACTACACACTCGAGTCACATTATTATGACCACCGTGTGCAGCACTGACAGCAGCAACATCTGGAGCCATGCTGACTGCAGTGCATCCCACAGCTGCTGGAGGGAGCGTGGAGGAGGATCCATAGAGCCAACACCCCCATCCAGGTGGTCCCAAAGATGCTCAGTTGGTCCAGGTCTGGGGAATTAGGGGTCCAGGGTAGTACTTGGAAGTCTTGGTCAGCTCTTCCAATCAGTGTGGGACATTTCTAGTCATGTGACTTGTGGCTTTGTCTTGCTGGAAGATCCAATCAGCCCCAGGGGAGAGAAACGGCTGTCAGTTATGGTCAGTGGAGGAGAGGAACGGCAGTCAGTGATGGTCAGTGGAGGAGAGGAACGGCAGTCAGTGATGGTCAGTGGAGGAGAGGAACGGCAGTCAGTGATGGTCAG
>CM038719.1:38291119-38526119 GCA_021613375.1 Megaleporinus macrocephalus | reverse complement strand
CACCACCGTACTAACCACTACACCACCATACTAACCACTACACCACCATACTAACCACTACACCACCGTACTAACCACTACACCGCCATACTAACCACTACACCACCGTACTAACCACTACACCACTGTACTAACCAATATACCACCATACTAACCACTACACTACCATACTAACCACTACACCAATGTACTAACCACTACACCACCATACTAACCACTACACCACCATACTAACCACTACACCACCATACTAACCACTACACCACCTTACTAACCATTACACCACGGTACTAACCACTACACCACCATACTAACTACTACACCACCATACTAACCACTACACCACCATACTAACCACTACACCACCTTACTAACCATTACACCACGGTACTAACCACTACACCACCATACTAACTACTACACCACCGTACTAACCACTACACCACCGTACTAACCACTACACCACCATACTAACTACTACACCACCATACTAACTACTACACCACCATACTAACCACTACACCACCATACTAACCACTACACCACCGTACTAACCACTACACCACCATACTAACTACTACACCACCGTACTAACCACTACACCACCGTACTAACCACTACACCACCATACTAACTACTACACCACTGTGCCGCCTCAAAGAAAACAAAGTGTCACCAAAATAGTAACTTTACAGGAGAGGACAAAAACTTTCACCACTTTTAATGCAAGCCAATGGAACCTGAATATTTTCCAATCTATTTTGGAGCATTTTTATTGGTCCATTCGTCATGAACCTTTCAGACAATGTAAACGGCAGCTGTCTTGTTCAAATGATGTATAAAAATAAAAATCAACAAAAATAAAGATACATCTTTTTCTTTGGACAGCGACAATATGCTTTTTCCCACTGAACTAAAACAGCATACACATGAAGGTGCAAACAGAGAACCTGCAACAGCAATAGTCTGACAGATAAGTCCAAAAGTATCTAGACACCACTTCTAATTAGGGACCTGAGATTGCTGACACAAGCATTCAATCTCGGACTCACAATTTAGCACCTCCATAGAAAAAGCATTACTAATAGAATTGGGCAGCCCGGAGCCACCACACGTGAACCTAAGGTCACCATACTCACTGCTGAGGCTGGACTGAAGCTGTATATTATATTATATTATTTTATATTATAGTATAAATTATAAATAACATATACAGTATTATTGCTATGTAAGCTTCTCATGCTGTGTGATGTGTAATAAGCTCAATAGATGGGTTAGCAGAGTAGAGAGCTTTACTCCGTTTTTCCTCACTGTGGCGTCACTCAGCTCCTGGGCTATGTTAATTTGGCCGCTGCGCTGTCACGGCCATTGGCGAAGCGTCTCCGGCTGGCCTACATAATTGCGAGGCTCTTGCTCCGTTCACTTGATTCCTGAGGGGCAAGTCTAATAAGCCAGATAGATAGTGCTGTTGGATTTCTATCTGGGGGCACTCTGTCTCTGCCTGCGAGCAGCCAGGTGCTTCACTCTGAGCATTCACAACGCTTCCTCTGCCATGTAAATAACATTTATCAGCCGGCCGAGACGGGAAAAAGAGAAGCCTGCAGGAGAAAATGAAGCAGGTGAGAAGTATCACACCTCTGGTTCTATTTGTGAACATGCAAATGAGCAATGTTTTTTTATTTATTTATTTATTTTTTATTGTTGTTTATTTGTTTTACGCTTTAGCGTGTGACAGAAACAGCAGGCGCGTCACGTCAGGCCGGCAACAAGAAGCATAAATACGCAGCAAATTACGGTTGCAGCTTTCTTTCAGGACTGAACTGAAACCTTAACTTTAAACGTTATAAGTCGGTTGAACCCATTCCCATATCTCCAAGCCCCTCTCCAGTAGAGCACAATGGTGGGATATAACATAAGATGAAGTGCGAATTAAAGAACGGCTCCAGCTTTATTCGGCCTAATCTCTATCTGCTCTTCTCTCTGCTGGACACTGGATGTTAGCGCAGACTATAACTTTGACACAGCTATCCAGGACTAGGTAGGGTTGGCCTTCATTTCAGGCCACAGATGCAACATCTGGGTCAAAAACAAACAAAATAAAAAGAAACAAATTTTTCATTTCTAGCACATCTATGGCATTTGCAACTGGATAGCAGTGGTGCTTATACTAGTGCACACTTTCTGTTTAAGACGGAATGCTAACAAACTTAGAACTTAAAGACACTGTTTTATTTAAAGGCTATGTAAGACATTAGCCCCATATATATATATATATATATATATATATATATATATATATATATATATATATATATATATATATATATATATATATACACACACAAGAACTCTTTCCATTGACTTCCATTGAAAGTAAGTGGCTGGTATTGCATGTATGTTAATATCGTCGTCATTTTTTAGCACTGATGATTTTGCTCTACAGGCTGAATGCATACTAGGATGGTGGGGAAGCGTTGTCCTGAGCGGAGGGTGGGAGAGATAGAAAAAGGAGAGAAATGAACAGAGACAGAGATGTCAAAAGCAAAATCAAAGATGTCCAAAAGCCTTCACGGGGTAAATATATCATCGCTGTCTAAAGAAAAAAAAGTATTACCAAAATGGCAACTTTTCAGGAGAGACCAAAAACTTACTTTCAATGTAAGTCAATGGAACCAGAATTATTTCCAAGCTATTTTGGAGCACTTCTATTGGTCCGTTCATCACAAATTTATCACACAATGTAAACGGCAGCTGTCGTGTTCAAAAGATGTTAAAAACTAAAAATCGACAAAAATGGAATCTTTCTTTGGACTGCCATGATATATTCTAGCTTGCATGAGCAGATGTGGGCTGCTCCTCAGGCACTGTGGATAAGGCTACCCACTGTTCTGGGCAAGTGTGCTTACTGCCTCCCCAGTTTATGTGGATGTGGATATTTCACATCTAGGACTTCCAGAAGGCTCTGTCCCATGCATCGGTTGACCGGTCCACAATGTTGGTAGTTCATTCAATGTGTGAGGCCATCAGCTTCTGAAGACCTAGTCAATACACTGTTAACCCGTAATTAGTTTCTGAGTAAAGAGTTTGTGTACTGATTGCTTAAAAACTAAAGTTTTATTTCATTACTTAAAATGTTTTAGTATGTTCTACTATTCTGAAAGAATAACTGAGTACGCTAATATTTTTAAGTTGAACAAACTTAAAACAACAAGTTTTAGCTTGGACCACGCCCCTGTACCACCTTGCCAGATTCTCATTGGTCAGTTTAATCAAGACTAGTTTGAGTTGTTTAGTGGAGCTTGTAAGGGTTTGGAAGTCTTTTTCTATTTTCACTGTGAGATTTGGTGTTTTCTAAGTTTAACTTCTTTTCCTCGGACAGAAACTCTGTAGAGCTGGGATTTCTCTACAGTGGACATTTTCTCCATTGTTTTCTTTTCTTGAAGAACTACAGAGAACTACAATTAACCAAGCCGCCATCTTCCCCCTCTTTTTCTCATTCTGGAACTTGGTAAGTTGTTTTCCGTGTTCAAGTCGTGTAAAACTGTTGTTCTGCAGTTGATGCTTATCTAAAGTTAGAAAATGTAATTTACTGTGTTTTTATCAGTTCAATGTGTATTAAATAACTCTGAATGTATTACTTATTCAATTAAAACATTACAGTTGCATGGAAAAAATATGTTTGCTTGTTGCTCTGTTATAACATAAATCCTTTTAATTTGTCATGTTTTGAAATCCACAAACTCCATCAATCAAGGATCAAACTATTCAAGTGAATAAAAAATAACATCAAACTCAAGTTATAATATTAACTTTGATAAAAATGTTTGACATACTGAAATGAAGCTTAATTAGTATAAAATCAAAAATTGTGAGCTGCTAAGAACGTGTGACAGATAAAAAAAAACTTTGCTTTGATTACAATAAACACATAAAACCTGCAAACACTAAATACATTGCAACAGCAATTACATATATCTGTGTTTCATCAACAGCTAATGAAGAAGCTGTGTAGCTGCGGGACTCCTCGGCCAGCTAGTTCCTTAACTCGGTCAGCGATGGTGTTTCTTGACACACCTGCTCACAGACCTTCAGCAGCACTGCTTTAAAAACGCTCCCTCTGAAAAGCACTTTGAAGCTCGGGCGATTTCTTCAGCCACAGTAAAGCTAGCTTTCACTGCAGCGTTGTGTTTGGCTTTCGTGAACAGATTCTGCTGCGACTTCAGTTTAACTTTTAATTCTTTTAATCTGTTGCTTTTCTTGAAGGCTAGCTTTGCCGTACTGAGCTCCGGGCTTGGTGTTAAAGTGCCGGCGCTGATTGTCTCTTTAATAACCGACATATTGCTTCATAACACAAAAGCCAAACCGGTCTTTCACCTTGAAGCACGAACATGTATTCACCTTCCCATCTTTGTTGAAGCATCCATCTGCATCAATTTTTCTTTTTCTGGACATTATGGGACCGGCCGCGTTATCACATCAATAACTACACTGTCGTCTAGTGGCAGTAAGCCGTAACACAATAGACATGCATTGTGGGAAATGTAGTTTTTGGTCAAAACACGCTTCTGACCTATTTATTTTTAGACACTAAGACCTTTCAAGCTCTCGCGGGCCACATAAAAGAACATGACGGGCCACATTTGGCCCGCAGGCCTTGAGTTTGACACATATGTCCTAGATGATCCCAGTGATGTAATTTTAAATAAGACTATTTTTAAGTTTTTCAAAACTTAATTCTTATTACAGGAAACTCAATGTTGAGTTGAATTAAATGGTCAGTAGGGTTGATTTTTCAAAATAGTTTAAGTACAAACAATTTAGATTTAATTGTATTCAACTCAAATGATTACTTCCAGTCTATTTGACATTACATTGATTTTACTCAAACCATTTGATTTTCTCTAGTTTGCATTTTATGGCAATCACTTAAACTCTTTAAATACAATCAACTTATCTGGGTTTACAGTGAAGGAGAGCTTATATCTATTCAGACATCACCATTAAGAGTTTGGTCCCACTTTAGAATAAGACCACCTATATGAAGGTTCATGGATTGTTTGAAATGAGTTCATCAGTGGTTATTAATTAAAATCATTCATAAGCAGATAGAATATCAGAAACCCACATTCTTTTATAATGTCAAAGCTCAAATTCTGATGGTTACTGATCTCACTTTCTCTAATCCATCAGTCAGCATTAAACCTCTCAGCCTCAATACAAATTCGCATACATCAGATAGACGGGCAGCCTATTACTACATTGTAAAGTGTTAATAAACCAATTTTAAACCATTTATAATCTCTTTATAAGGGTAGCCTCATTCTAAAGTGGTACCAAGAGTTCTCTGAAGGTCCAAAAGGTCCTGTTCATATACCCTGCTGGTACTTAACCTGCTGGTTTGAAACAATTATATGGAAAAAACCCCAAATTATACTTATTATTATTATTATTATTACTCATGCTACTCAACCACATGCGTCAGAAGCAGCGGACTGGCATGACAAGTGGTAGAACATTCGATTTTTAACATTACGATAAAGAGAAACAGTAAGAAAAAGAACCCTGGCTTGCATTATGCACCACTCGTTCTCATAATTGGGGTAGAAAGTGAAATACGAGCTCTCTTTAACTCACTAACGATGGTCATAACTAATTACTCGCATTTACAGCCCGCAAGATTCCCTGAAACAACTGTCATGGCTGAGCTCGGAGTGGCTCTAATGAAGGCTGCGAAGCGGCGGATAAGAAGGTGTGAAAAGTTGCATCAGAAGCCGAATGCAGCATCTCCAACGAGTAATTAAGCCCTCGCCGGAGAGACGCCGGCACTTCCTGCAGGTGATGCACGCTGACCCGATTAACCCTCAAATTGATATTAAACCTCAAGATGTCGCTTCTCTGGCACATCGTTTAATACAGTCTGAGACTTAATTAGGCATTTAATACGTCAAATTAAAGGCGGCTCCAGCGGCGACGGAGCAGAAGCGACGCCAACGTACTCTCCGCTAACGTTTTGATGGATGGAACCCGTAGCGGTCATGTGGTTGCTGGGCTCTCGCCATCATCGAGTGGTCTGTGTCCTCTCGCCTCAGCCTTTCAGTTGCGCTAGCAGTGAAATAAATAGATCTTCAAGACGAGGGGATTGGATTAGGCTGGGTAATGGGGTTGAAGTTCAGGGCCTGATGTGCAGAAGCTGACGTTTATTATGAAGAAGCTTGGAATGGTTGAACAGGAGGTCGGCGAAAACGTAATCAGGACCATGGATGTTCAAGTCAAGCTTATTTGTGTAGCGCGATGTTGTCGCAGAGCAGCTTTCCAGAAGTTTGATGACATGAAAACATGAAGAGGCGATGGTGGAAAGGAAAACCTCCCTCAAGACCAGAGAAAGAAACCTTGGGAGGAACCAAGACTCACAAGAGGAGACCCGTCCTCCTCTGGTCAAACAGTATTTACAGCTTATTAGGCTAAATTAACAAAATAGAATAAAGAGAGTCTCTGTTTGAGTTCTGGATGATCAAAGCTTTAGGAACTGCACAGGTTGAGGCAGTCTCTGACTGAGGCAGTTTCTGACTCAATCTTTGTAGAAAGTGAGAGTAAGCTGAAACACTTCCCTCATATCTCAATGCTGGTACATCTGGATGATGGTCACAGTGATGAAGTTGAGGGTGTAACAGTTGGCACGAATGAAGAGAACTGGTTGGTGTCAAGTGAGGAGGAGGAGGAGGCCCTGATGGTCAGTTATCCACCAGCATTCGGCAGGACAGGAGATGCGGTCATTATCTCAGGAAGAGTGAAGAGACAAGGTTAGCTCTGGTTTGGAATAGTATAGAGGATGTGTCTCAGACAAGTTGGAATTCCACACATGCTGGACGCTACCAACCATACGGTGTGGTCAAATTACCAACACAAGTAAGGTGTTCCAGGATTGGGGGGGGTGTTGGGGGGTGGGTGGGTTGTGGACCCAAGTGCAAGAGAATATTTATTGAGTATTTATAAAGTTAAATGAATGAACAATAGAAAACCCAATGTTATGAACCTAGGGGTTCATAACATTATTTATTGTTTCTTAATAAAAATTAAAGTCACCATCACCCCACAATCACTGTCCCATCTCCTAAAACCACTGCAACAGTTATAACACCAATATCTCACATACTATTGGATTTATTTATGACTGAAATCATACTGCCAGTTTTTATTAATTAACAGACCCACACAATCAAACACAAATCAGATAAACAAATGAATGAACCTCAGAAAATGAAATTAAGGTGTTTAATGTGTATACTTGTTTTCATGCTGACAACATTGGAAGTGTTCATCGCTAATAGTTGAAATGATAATAAAAGTTTTGGCCAGCAGGGGGTTCGTGTGCACATGAAGCTTCAAGAAATTAATCTTTGTTTGAACCAGCTGGAGCTTGAACGCTTCACTAGCCATCACTAGCGTCTAATGAGAAGTAAGTCTGGATAGTTAGTAAATATAGCCAAACTTCTCATTGGACGCTACCGCGGCTCCTCGTGGTTCTGTTTACATTGCGTCGCCGTATGTGGTCCCATGTCCTTTAAGTGTCCTCCAGAAACACTTCCGTTGTGTTGTGGAGTGTTTGTTAAATGTAGTGGCCGTGTTGTCGTTTTGATGAAAGTGTTTTCTGTTTGCGGCAGTCTTCTCAGCCACCGTACTTTCATAATAATAGATTGGGTTATTCTGATTTACCCAAGTTTTCTCCTGGCTTGCTTTATTTAGGGAGATATAGATTAGACATTGTATTTGGTTTTCTTTTTGTTGTTAGGTAAGTTTAGTTTCCCTTTAAACCATAGTTAGCTTGGTTTGTTTATTCTTTTATTTTTTATTTATCTATTTCCTTGTGTCTATTTTATCTTGTTATTTAAATTTGATAAGTCAATAAACATATCTACTATCATTGCAAATGGTTGACGTTCTATTGGGGGAATCGGGAGGGCACAGACACCTTTTAGTTATGGTCTAGATCAGAGGTCACTAATAGGCGGACCGCGGTCCGGCTCCAGATCCTGACGTTGTCCAATGCCAACCCAAACCAAGAAAATATTAGGAGTGTAAGTAAAGCAAGTCAGAGAAAGAATAATGTGCTCTAAAAAAGGAAAGTTGATGGCGAAAACGAATGTTCAAGATTCATGGAAGACATGCAACAAAACGCTTCTCTGTCCTGGCACCCAGATGGTGGAACGAACTTCCACTGGCTGTCCGAACAGCGAACTCTCTCGCGGTCTTCAAACGCAGACTGAAGACCTATCTCTTTGTAAAGTACTTATAAACACTATATACTAAAGTACTGGTACAAACTGTAATTGCACTTTATCTTCTAGGAGCACTGGCTAAGTACTGCACTTGTACTGTATGTAGTCTTGTATTTATTCTCTTATAGATGTTCCTGTCTTGCTAGGTATTGCGTTGTCTTGTTTCTAGGTATCAGCACTGGCCCCTGTGTTTATGGCAGTGTTTGAGTATAAGAGTGGTTTGGACTTAAACCTGTTTGTACTAGATAGAGGGTCATACTCTGACTGAACACTAAGCACTTTTGTAAGTCGCTCTGGATAAGAGCGTCTGCTAAATGCCATAAATGTAAATGTAAATGTAAATGTTTTAACCAGAAATGGAGAGACTTATATGTTTATTCTTCCCACAGGCGGCTCCAACTAAGTTAACAAGAAGATGCTGCTTTATCTACTGTTTCTAGAAATGATGACAGTCTGGACCTTGGCTTGAGGAAATTTCCTCTAACTGGACCGTATTGAACTCTAATTAAATAGCCCTGGTCTAGGACTTATGGTCTAGGACAGGCCATAACACCCAATTGTGGACACTGTGATGGAGAAGCCAAGGGCGTAGATTTGCTCTTGACATTGGTGGGGACCTATGAATCATACAACAATCCCAGAAAGAAATTAAACCTTTCTTAATGTCTTCTTAATTAAATTACAAGACACAGTCTCGTTCCCACCAGTTTCAAACCAGAAAACAGTGAGTTTACATCTAAAGACGTATCAACGTGACTTCAGCCAAAGAACAACCGACATCTCTAATACATTAGCATTAGCAGCTTCCAGGCAAGGACGGATTATGGGTAGTCTGGGCCCCTAGGCAACTCCACCCCCCCCCCCCCTCAAACCTGCACCCCTAGTGATCAAGGGCCCTCTAATAGTATGCCCTGCTCTTTTCTAGGGCCCCCTGGTAGGGGCTCTCCTAACCAGGGCCCTCTAAAATTATGCCCCACATCTTTCCATAGACCCCTAATAGCCAGAAGTCGATAGCCAGAGGTCAGAGCAGTGCCACAATGCCTCGTCCATTTATTTTCAAAAGGGGCCCAAAAGCATGGCTAGGGCCCCCAGAAGCATGGCTAGGGTCTGAAAGCATGGCTAGGGCCCCCAAGAGGCCCGGGGGTCAAAGTCCCTAAAAGTCAGAGGATTCTTAAAATGGAGGGCCCTCGGAAATAAAAAAATATATTGTATCATAAATGTTATAGGCATCGCAAAATGTTTTGGGCCCCTTGACCTTAGGGGCCCCTGGGCGCTGGCCTGGTCAGTAATCCAGCCATGGGAAAAGGGCAAACAAAGGAGACACCATGAAGTTGTGTACTCAAACAAAGCGCTAATTTATATTTACTGTTCTCAGTTTCAAAATTTAGCTTCTCTTTTCTTTTCTTTTCTCCTGTCTCAGCAGTCATACCTTTAAAGAACTTGTAACGGTGGGCTGCTGCCTCCAGAGACTTTTCTGCAGAGCCCAGCAGGTGTGACAAGTCAGCATTGATTGCTTCTATGGCTTCTGGGAGTTGTAGTCTTGGTGCTACCTGCACAGCACCTAAGCCCCCTACTGGCAGCATGGGCTGCCGCCTTATGCAAGGTGAGTGTTATATCCCTTACAAACGTTTTCATAATTTTTTGCTGCTGGGATATGATTAATATTATCAAAGACACGAAGCAGTAAGCTGGCTAGGAGCTGATTGGATATGTGTCTTATAGACCATTGTTATATGAGTTCAAAACATTTCTATGACCCAGCCAGCTATTTTGATATGCTGTTGTGATACAATTAACTCTGGGCAATTTGTCGATGGTTCATAGGCACGAACCGTGAAGTTTATTGGGCCAACGTAATTAAAAAATATGTGGAGTTTGCATGTTCTCCCCCTGCTTGAGTGGGTTTCTGTGTGGAGTTTGCATGTTCTCCCCATGCTTGAGTGGGTTTCCTCCCACAGCCCAGCATTGTGTTAGGTTGATCGGTCACTCTAAATTGCCCATAGGTGTGAGTGTGTTGGCCATGCAATGGACTGGCTTCACTCGATGATGCTGGAATGGGCTCCAGTGACCCCGACTAGCGAGATAAAGCGGAAGATAATGGATGGATGGTTGGATGTTCATGTTGTTAACCCGTAATTAGTTTCTGTGTAAAGAGTTTGAGTAATGATGCTTAAAAACTAAAGTTTTATTTCATTACTTAAAATGTTTTAGTATGTTCTACTATTTTGAAAGAATAACTGGGTACGCTAATATTTTTAAGTTGAACAAACTTAAAACATCAGGTTTTAGCTTAAACCACGCCCCTGTAGCACCTTGCCAGATTCTCATTGGTCGGTTCAATCAAGACTAGTTTGAATTGTTTAGTGGAGCTTGTAAAGGTTTTGAAGTCTTTTTCTATTTTCACTGTGAGATTTGGAGTTTTCTGTGTTTAACTTCTTTTCCTCGGACAGAAACTCTGTAGTGCTGGGATTTCTCTACAGTGGACATTTTCTCCATTGTTTTCATTTCTTGAAGAACTACAGAGGACTACAATCAACCAAGCCGCCATGTTCTCTCTCTTTTTCACATTCTGGAACTTGGTAAGTTGTTTTCCGTGTTCAAGTCGTGAAAAACTGTTGTTTTAAAAAGTTAACTGTATTTAAGAATGATTGTAAGCCAAACAGTATTCTAACTAGACCAATCAAAACCAGTCATCATCACTACTGAACCCTTCAAGGGTCAGAATCATCCTAGATGATCCCTGTGATGTAATTTTAAATAAAATCAAACTAAATTTAACTGCTATCTGTGTTCTTTTGATGTAGGAACACATCAGCTTTTTATGGAGACTATTTAGATTATAGGAAACTCAATGTTGAGTTGACTTAAATGGTCAGTAGGGTTGATTTTGCATTACTTAAATATTTTAAGGCAATCACTTGCCTCAAACTCTTTAAATGCAATCAACTTATCCGGGTTTACAGTGCAGAACTCAAAGAGACTGATGCAAAACATTGCCTTAATTATTTTTTAGGTTGGCCTGAAGATTTATTTCCGGGTCCAGGTCCACAGTTCACCCAACAGGGTCTGCAATAGATATGCAGGATATGCTCAGTAAGGAAACAAACAGATGTTGCAATACTTTGCAAAGAAGACCAACAAACAGACAGACAGGGTTATATAGTCCAGGTAAGGCTGCATACAGGTGTGTGTAGTTAGAAGTCCGGCAACATGGAACTGGAAAGCTGCCTCTAATTGGTTGACTGGTAACCTGTGACCATGTTGCTGGAGAGTGGAGTAGAATGAGAGTTGTAAGCTGTTTCCCAATAGGTTGTTTGTAAATGACATCACCCTACTGCACTGCTCTGGTGTGGACAGCAGCTGGAGGGTCTGAAGTGATTTCCCACATAGGGGGCGCTATAACACTTTCTCAGAGTGCCTACAGATTACAGTCACTTATAATCAGTTTACCGAGAAACCATGAGGAGCTTGTATCAAGTACCTAAAGTTGAAGTTCATGAGGCAGAAAAATGGGTCTGTGAAACTGTCCGAACCATCGTCTGCAGTCAGGATGAGCAGTCAGGATGAGCCTGAGGGAGCTTCCTGTTCGGGTTTCATGTTTCTAGTTGGAATTTAACAATGTTTCTTGGAGTCTATCACCAGTTAACAGCCACTCTCTGAAATTTTGAATCTGTTTACTTTCATATTCTCTTCAGTCATACTCCTGAGCCCAACTAACTTTCTCTCTTTACTCCTCCTGAGGTAATGACTGTCCTTCCGTCTGTTGAACGCTGTTGAAGGACTGACCATCAGGGCCTCCTCCCCACCCATCACCATCTGTGTCAACTGCGACACCCTCAGTTACATCACTGTACACCATCCAGATGCACCAGCATTGAGATAGGATGGGACTGTTTCAGCTCACGCCCACTTTACATAAAGACTCAGTCAGAGACGGCCTCAGTCAGAGACTGCCTCAGACAGAGACTGCCTCAGTCAGAGACTGCCTCAGTCAGAGACTGCTTCTACCTGTGCCGCTTCTAAAGCTTTCCTATCCAGATTTCAAACAGAGACTCTTTTCTTTGGTATTTAGTTTATACTGTAAATACTGTTTGATCAGAGGAGGATGGGTCTCCCCTTGTGAGTCTTGGTTCCTCCCAAGGTTTCTACCTCCAGTCTGAGGGAGGTGTTCTTGCCACTGTTGCCTCTGGCTTGCTCACTGGGGGGTATATGTTGTAAGTGTCTGTGTTCAAACTCTGTAAAGCTGCTTTGAGACAACATCATTGTAAAAAGCGCTATACAAATAAACTTGACTTGACTTTACTTGACTTGACTGTTCACTTTATATTATTAGCTTCGAGCGTGGTCAGCTTTTATTGGCCGGATCTCCCCGTTCCACCTTAAATGTTTCAGCAGATGCCAGAATGTTGGCTAACTGTCGCTCCATTTAAGGTGGAAAAAGAAAAACTGGTGAATGAAAAGCTGATCTGATGGTGCTGGTGGTCAGTAGGAGTGAGTATTGTAGTGAGTACGGGTGATCTGGGGGTGAACACTGGTGATAAATTTGAAACCATACGTTACGGTAGGCAAACATGCGTAACGTTAATTATGAGAGGCGATGGAGTTGAGTGTTGGTTGCTGGTTAGCTGGTTAGAAAACCAAACCGTGAGTAGCTCCTTAGTATCATGGTCGACCAATGAAATCAACCTATTTAGGGACTACGTTTGAAGAACAATTGCATTACAATGGCATAACTAGGCTGTCCCATTTTGAAGGCTTCTATATATGTGGCCAAGAAATGCATTCTTCTTTTCTATGGTCAACCAACATGCCTAGAGGTTCATGGCATCCAGTGTAAATCCACTGTAAAGAAGACTCATTTAGGTTTGGCCTTCGTGGTCTTTAAAAGATATGCCTACATATACCGCGTCCTTTAAAGGATCTACATTAATAATATCATTGAATCATTTTGAGAAGATCAAAACTATAAAATATATTGCCAAAAGTATTCACTCGTCTGCCTTTTCACATGCACATGAACTTAATTGATGTCCCATTCTTAATCTATAGGGTTTAATATGATGTCGGCCCAACCTTTGCAGCTATAACAGCTTCAGCTCTTCTGGGAAGGCTCTCCACACGGTTTAGGAGAGTGTTTATGGAATGTTTGACCGTTCTTCCAGAAGAGAGGTCAGACACTGATGTTGGGTAAGAAGGTCTGGCTCACAGTCTCCACTCTAATTCATCCCAAAGGTGTTCTATCAGGTTGAGGGCAGGACTCTGTGCAGGCCAGTCAATTTCTTCCACACCAAACTCGCTCCTCCATGTCTTTATGGAGCTGCTTGGGCACTGGTGGGCAGTCATTTTGGAACAGGAAGGGGCCGTCTCCAAACTGTTCCCACAAAGTTGGGAGCGTGAGATTGTTTAGAATCGTTTGGTCTGCTGAAGCATTAAGAGTTCCTTTCACTGGAACTAAGGGGCCGAGCCCAACTTCAGAAAAACAACCCCACACCATAATCCCCCCTCCACCAAACTTTACACTCAGTCAGACAAGTACCGTTCTCCTGGAAACCGCCAAACCCAGACTCGTGCATCAGATTGCCAGATGGAAAAGTGTGATTGTTCACTCCAGAGAACATGTTCTTTCACTAATGTGTGTAGAAGCAGTCTGCATGACTAGGTGCTTGGTTTTATACACCTGTGTCTATGGAAGTGATTAGAACACCTGAATTCAATGCTTTGGATGGGTGAATGAATACTTTTGGCAATACAGTGTATAACACTTTTAGAAACAAGCCTCATTTGCTCTGATGCAGGAAACTAAACTGAAGTCAGTTATCTCCAAATTTGTCAATGTTTGGTTTTCTAAAGACGTTTGGTTTTTTGTCCTATCCTGTGAAGTTGCTATTTCATTGGACAGTGACGATGTAAAGAATTGGCGTGTGTAGCATCACTCTAGGCCAATTCACAGACCTGGTCCTGCAATTCTAATATCCTGCGGAGCTTCGCTCCAACCCAAATCTAACACACCTGGTCCAGGTAATCAAGGCCAGGTGTTTTGGATCTGAACCATCCAGGGTGGTAGATTTCCAGGACCAGGATTAAGCACTGCTGCTTAAGGCCTTCTGGAAGTCCTACGTACATCACTGATGAGTCGTAATCTGACCCAAGTCTTCCAGCCAGTTGTAAGAACCCGAAAACAGCTGCTCTAGAGCAGAACTCTTTATTGAAGGAGTCGCTGTGAATCAAATGCATTGATTGCAAGGTAAAACATATCAAAGCAACCTACCTACCACATCTGGAACAGCTGGCTGGCTTGTGGAGGGTATTTTTTAGGGGAAGGTATTTATGATGTAAAATCAATAAACATCAGTGGGGGCTTACATGATGTTATATTCATATTTTGTGAGAATCTTGAGACATTTTGAAGGAAAAATATACACAAGAATGAATGTATGGAATGTATTTGTTTACCACAGACTGATAGAAGGCCATACATGCTATATGGGCTGAATATTGCTGACTATAGGTCTATAACACTCTGTAACCTCTCAATATCGGATGCTCAGATATCAGACCTGAAAAGAAATGACTTCTAAAGGGTCTGTCTCCAATCCCAGTGAGCTGCCTAAGTAGTACACTGACTACATAGGCAGCTGTTTAATGAGGTTACTTGTAGCTGTTGTTTGAAGTCTATCACCAGTGAACAGTCACATGACTTGTCAGCTTTTATTGGCCAGATCTCCCCGTTCCACCTTAAATGTTTCAGCAGACGTCAGAACATTGTCTACTGCCACTCCATTTAAGGCGGAAACAGGAAAACTGGTGAATGAAAAGCTGACCTGATGGTGCTGGTGGTCAGTAGGAGTGAGTTTTGTAGTGAGTACATGTGATCTGTGAGATGCTCTAGTTAGAGAGGAATGCTGTCACGGCTTGTTTACGCCCACGGTACGTGACCTGAGTTTTAACTTAGCTTAGCTACCTGGCTACCTGCCTTAGTGGCAGAGGAACCGTTCATTGCTTTCTTACAATTGGGCCACAATAAGGTGCCTTAGTGGATAGCATGTTTAAGGTATCTACGAATTGGGACAACCTACATGTCGTGAGCTGCATACTATGACGTACAATACTGTCTATGTATACAGCTTGCTAGGTTTTGAGACAGATCCGAAATTGTATGGTGGCCGAGAAGGTCCAATGCAGGACACTGAAAGGCGGTGGGACCATATACGGCGACTAAATAGAGAGAATATCCAGAGAACGGCTCTGAGAAATGGAAAGATCGGGAACTTTGGTGAATTGTAACGATTGTAGTTTGTTCCCTGCTTTACCACGACTTAGAAAATGTAATTTCAGAGATTTTACAAGGTCGTTTGGGAGCTGCATCAGTGGCGAAACCCAAATATCCACTGAATATCCAACATCAACCTAACTTTACCAAGCTCTCATTTGAAATGAATGATTCACTCCAAATATAGCTACTGTGATATAACCTGTGAGTTCTATAGTTTGTCTACAAGCTTGTGTAGCCTAGGAACATTAGCTAACAAATCCTTATCCAAGAACTGCGGGTGCGCAAAGCAAATATATATATATTATTTTATTTTCTCAAGATTTAGCCATCATTTTCTGAAGATGGCAAGAAGCTGAAACATTTGCTCTGTTAAATGAAATAAATTTTGGCTAGACATGGTTGGCTTTAGCGGTATGCAAGCCAGAAGTCTTCTCGGCCACCGTAAAATTGT
The DNA here is from genome assembly GCA_021613375.1 of Megaleporinus macrocephalus. NCBI lineage: Eukaryota > Metazoa > Chordata > Actinopteri > Characiformes > Anostomidae > Megaleporinus > Megaleporinus macrocephalus. Next base: position 38,510,119 of record CM038719.1, on the reverse strand, counting down.
CATGGCGGCATCAGACATTTCATGCTATGCTTCTACATACATAGAACACTTCTATAGTTTGCCTTGAATTTTTAAACATATTCAAATGAATAGCCCAAAGAAATAGGCTGGTGCAAAAGTAGGGTTCCCTAAAAGTAGGGTTCTCCCTAATTGGCCAATCAATTGTGGTCAATCAGCCAAGAACTATTTTTTTAATCAACTCAGACAATGACTTAGATTGAAAAAAACATTAATTCGATGCACATTCTTAAGTTTAGTAAGACTAGTTCAATGGCTTCTTACTATATCAAGTAAATCTTAGGCTGTACCAGTGAAGTACAGTATAGCATGTCTAAGTATGGCACTGTAAACTGTGTTAGGTGGCTAAGATAGACTTTCTTAACTAGTTTTTGATGTACTCTTATCTACCTTTAGAACCGTACAAGTGCTCTGACCAGATATAGCCTTCAAGACGGCTGCTACTTAGTGTCCAGTTGGAGTGCAGACACTATTGTGATGTTTTCCTCACTCCGTGCTCACTGAGCTCATCAAGGCCTTGGTAATTAGCTTGGACTGGAGGTGCCCTTGCTTTGCCCGGAACTGGACCGAGGCGAATTTCTGTCTACAAGTCTTGCTGAACTTCTCAGCTGCCACATTGCAATGAAGGTACACCGAATAAGTCTAAGCCTTGCCGATAGCACGTCAGTAGACAACATCACAAAGACTAAAACTCCTACAACACTGGTGACCACGCGACTCACCACTTTCTGGGATAATTGGAAGTCTGAGCACGAAGGCCATCAAGTATATACAAGACCAGACGTACGGTCTTTGATCTAACTGTACATAGTTCTATGCAACTCAGAGTCACAGAGACTGCTGGGACAAAAGCAACTGATACCGTATCTTAGGGTGTCTACACACTAGAGGCTGATGCAACATCAGAAACACAGTCCTCTCCCATGTGTTTCAGTTAGCGTTAGCTCGGTCGGAATAGAAACAGGCCTGTATGCATAAAAAGATCCTCCGTCAACTGTCGAAAAAGTTCAAACCGTTTCACCGCTCGCTGCAACGGAGTCTGGCGTGAAGGCACGTCAACCAGGAGAGGCATGGATGGGTGGGCACGGGCGGCAGATGGATGAAAAACCAAATGGAGGGCAAGCTAATCAGTTTATGCACTTTTTTCCCTTTACTATATTGTCTTTGTGGCTGATGTTCATTTGATTGTCCACGTTACTTTTATTATCAGCCCAGATGTTTTTTTCCTGCTGGATTTCTGACAGTGCAAACTCCGCCCCCATTCCCGTCGTCTAGAGGAACCAAATCCTCATTATAAGATAATTATGTTGTGATCTCATTCAAACACCTTTTATTTTTTTGAGATCACACGTTAATTAGGTGGTGCAAGCTTTGATCTAAAAAAATAATAACTTGGTATCTTGAGATCACTTTGTAAACTTGTAAACTTAAAGTAATAGAATGAAACTAGATTTCATTCCACTGTGATATCTGTTATTGTAAGATGGCTACTTAATCATCTTGTGATCTCAAGATAACAAAATATATGTGAATAATAACTTTTGTTATCTTGAGATCACAACATAATCGTGATCTAACGTTAGCAGCCATTGTTTACTTGAGATCACAAGATAATTAAGCTGTGGTCTCATTTAAATACCTTTTGTTTTCTTGATATGGCAAAATAGGTTGTGGTGTCGTTAAAACAGGTTTTGTTGTCCTGAGATCACAAGATAATTACCTCTCGCTTCTGTAAACTGTGTAATTTATTTATTTATTTATGTATTTATTTATTATTCACTAATAAAAGGCTACAGTTGGTAAGCACTATAAAAGGTTTTCAGGTTTCAGGTTTCAGGTTTGTATATGGAGTTTGTAGATACAGCAGCTTTGAGTACATTTGAGTCAATAAGATTTAAAAACTGGGACTTTCCATTTAAAACTAAAGAATATAAGACAAGATGGCACGGTGGTATTGAATAGAAAGGTGTTGTAGTGGTTAGTACGGTGGTGTAGTGGTCAGTATGGAGGTGTAGTGGTTAGTACGGTGGTGTAGTGGTTAGTATGGTGGTGTAGTGGTTAGTATGGTGGTGTAGTGGTTAGTATGGAGGTGTAGTGGTTAGTACGGTGGTGTAGTGGTTAGTATGGTGGTGTAGTGGTTAGTATGGTGGTGTAGTGGTTAGTATGGAGGTGTAGTGGTTAGTACGGTGGTAAAGTGGTTAGTACGGTGGTGTAGTGGTTAGTACGGTGGTGTAGTGGTTAGCACGATGGTGTAGTGGTTAGTATGGTGGTGTAGTGGTTAGAACGGTGGTGTAGTGGTTAGTGCGATGGTGTGGTGGTTAGTATGGTGGTGTAGTGGTTAGTACGGTGGTGTAGTTGTTAGTATGGTGGTGTAGTGGTTAGTATGGTGGTGTAGTGGTTAGTATGGTGGTGTAGTGGTTAGCACGGTGGTGTAGTGGTTAGTATGGTAGTGTAGTGTTTAGTATGGTAGAGTAGTGGTAGGTATGGTGGTGTAGTGGTTAGTACAGTGATGAAGTGGTTAGTATGGTAGTGTAGTGGTTAGTATGATAGTGTAGTGGTTAGTATGGTGGTATAGTGGTTAGTACGGTGATGAAGTGGTTAGTACGGTGGTGTAGTGGTTAGTAAGCTGGTGTAGTGGTTAGTATGGTGGTGTAGTGTTTAGTATGGTGGTGTAGTGGTTAGTACGGTGGTGTAGTGGTTAGTATGGTGGTGTAGTGTTTAGTATGGTAGTGTAGTGGTAGGTATGGTGGTGTAGTGGTTAGTATGGTGGTGTAATGGTTAGTATGGTGGTGTAGTGGTTAGTACGGTGGTGTAGTGGTTAGCACGATGGTGTAGTGGTTAGTATGGTGGTGTAGTGTTTAGTACGGTGGTGTAGTGGTTAGTACTGTGGTGTAGTGGTTAGTGCGATGGTGTGGTGGTTAGTACGGTGGTGTAGTGGTTAGCACGATGGTGTAGTGGTTAGTATGGTGGTGTAGTGTTTAGTACGGTGGTGTAGTGGTTAGTACGGTGGTGTAGTGGTTAGTGCGATGGTGTGGTGGTTAGTACGGTGGTGTAGTGGTTAGTACGGTGGTGTAGTGGTTAGTATGGTGGTGTAGTGGTTAGTATGGTGGTGTAGTGGTCAGTACGGTGGTGTAGTGGTCAGTACAGTGGTGTAGTGGTTAGTACGATGGTCTAGTGGTTAGTATGGTGGTGTAGTGGTTAGTACGGTGGTGTAGTGGTCAGTACGGTGGTGTAGTGGTCAGTACAGTGGTGTAGTGGTTAGTACGATGGTGTAGTGGTTAGTATGGTGGTGTAGTGGTTAGTACGATGATGTAGTGGTTAGTATGGTGGTGTAGTTGTTAGTATGGTCGTGTAGTGGTTAGTACGGTGGTGTAGTTGTTAGTAAGGTGGTGTAGTGGTTAGTATGGTGGTGTAGTGATTAGTACGATGGCGTAGTGGTTAGTGTGATGGTGTAGTGGTTAGTATGGTGGTGTAGTGTTAGTATGGTGGTGTAGTGGTTAGTACGATGGTGTAGTTGTTAGTATGGTGGTGTAGTGGTTAGTATGGTGGTGTAGTGGTTAGTACGGTGGTGTAGTGGTTAGTATGGTGGTGTAGTGATTAGTATGGTGGTGTAGTGGTTAATATGGTGGTGTAGTGGTTAGTATGGTGGTGTAGTGGTTAATATGGTGGTGTAGTGGTCAGTATGGTGGTGTAGTGGTCAGTATGGTGGTCTAGTGGTTAGTACGGTGGTGTAGTGGTCAGTATGGTGGTGTAGTGGTTAGTATGGTGGTCTAGTGGTCAGTATGGTGGTGTAGTGGTTAGTACGGTGGTGTAGTGGTTAGTATGGTGGTGTAGTGGTCAGTATGGTGGTGTAGTGATTAGTATGGTGGTGTAGTGGTGAGTATGGTGGTGTAGTGGTTAGTATAGTGGTGTAGTGGTCAGCACTGTCTCCTCACAGTAAGATGATCCAGGTTGGATTCCCGGTCTGGGTGGTTCTGTGTGGAGTGTTTATGTTCTCTCCGTGCTTGAGTGGGTTCCTCCGGGTACTCCGGTTTCCTCCCACAGTCCAAACACATGTATGTTAGGTTGATTACTCTAAACTGAACGTAGGTGTGAGTGAGTGCGTGAGTGAGAGTTGGACATGCGATGGACTGGTGAACTGTCCATGGTGTACTCCGCCTTCGCCCGATGACGCTGGGATTGGCTCCAGCCCCCGGGTGACTCCGACTACTGGGATTAAGAGGCAGATAATGGATGGATGGATGAATCTAAGACAAAATCAATACAGTGGAATCATCACCTCAGATGGATCCATCACAGTGTTTCTTTCCATCTGTGTGGCTGCGGCGTGCAGGCATGGTGGTAGCAGTTAGAGTGCTGAGACTCGGGGCCTGTGTGCTGAGCGGTGACTGATTCCTCTGCAGGGGAAATAGGCCATTGTCCTGCACTGCTATTTATTAGTGACTCTCTCCGGGACGGTGCGGGAGAGAGCGCGGCTCTTTCAGCCGGGGGCGGTCCGAGGCCTTTTACGCGCTCTCAGTGAGGCAGGAGACTGAGGCACTTCTGCATGCCTAAACAACCCAGAGACGAATACCATTACAGAATAAGCTTCCACAGCGAAGCTTCCGAGTCAGGTTTATTGTTTCACCTGCTCCCCCTCTTCTGTCTTACTGACTAATTTAGTCCTCAACACAACATGGCCTGAAGAACCACTCCTCCATATGTCTAATCCACAGCTATACTGACCCTCACTCCTCTATATGTCTAATCCACACTAATACTGACCCTCACTCCTCTATATGTCTAATCCACACTAATACTGACCCTCACTCCTCTATGTGTCTAATCCACACTAATACTGACCCTCACTCCTCTATGTGTCTAATCCACACTAATACTGACCCTCACTCCTCTATGTGTCTAATCCACACTAATACTGACCCTCACTCCTCTATGTGTCTAATCCACAGCTATACTGACCCTCACTCCTCTATGTGTCTAATCCACAGCTATACTGACCCTCACTCCTCTATATGTCTAATCCACACTAATACTGATCCTCACTCCTCTATGTGTCTAATCCACACTAATACTGACCCTCACTCCTCTATGTGTCTAATCCACACTAATACTGACCCTCACTCCTCTATATGTCTAATCCACACTAATACTGACCTTCACTCCTCTATGTGTCTAATCCACACTAATACTGACCCTCACTCCTCTATGTGTCTAATCCACAGCTATACTGACACTCACTCCTCTATGTGACTAATCCACAGCTATACTGACCCTCACGCCTCTATGTGTCTAATCCACACTAATACTGACACTCACTCCTCTATGTGTCTAATCCACACTAATAGTGACCCTCACTCCTCTATATGTCTAATCCACACTAATACTGACCCTCACTCCTCTATGTGTCTAATCCACACTAATAGTGACCCTCACTCCTCTATATGTCTAATCCACACTAATACTGACCCTCACTCCTCTATGTGTCTAATCCACAGCTATACTGACCCTCACGCCTCTATGTGTCTAATCCACACTAATAGTGACCCTCACTCCTCTATATGTCTAATCCACACTAATAGTGACCCTCACTCCTCTATGTGTCTAATCCACACTAATACTGACCCTCACTCCTCTATGTGTCTAATCCACAGCTATACTGACCCTCAGTCTTCTATGTGTCTAATCCACAGCTATACTGACCCTCAGTCTTCTATGTGTCTAATCCACAGCTATACTGATACTCACTCCTCTTGGGTCTAATGCACAGCCATACTAACCTTCACTCCTCTTTGGGTCTAATCCACACTAATACTGACCCTCACTCTTCTATCAGTCTAATCTACTGTCATACTGACCCTCACTCCTCTATGTGTCTAATCAACAGTCATACTGACCCTCTCTTTTCTTTGTGTTTAACCTACTGTCATACTGACCCTCTCTTTTATCTGTGTCTAATCCACAGCTGTACAGACCCTCACTCCTTTATTTGTCTAGTCCACAGCTGTACAGACCCTCACTCCTTTATTTGTCTAATCCACAGTCATACTGACCCACACTCCTCCATGTGTCTAATCCACAGTCATACTGACCCACACTTCTGTATGTGTCTAATCCACAGCCAATTTGACCCAGTCTTCTCTGTGTCCAATTAAAAACAGTCATACTGACCCTCACTTCTTGATGAGTCGAACCTACAGTCCTACTGACCCTTACTACTTTATGCATCTAATCAATAGCTATACTGTCCCTCACCCCTCTATGTGTCTAATCCACAGCTATACTGACACTCACTCCTCTATGTGTCTAATCCACACTAATAGTGACCCTCACTCCTCTATATGTCTAATCCACACTAATACTGACCCTCACTCCTCTATGTGTCTAATCCACACTGATAGTGACCCTCACTCCTCTATATGTCTAATCCACACTAATACTGACCCTCACTCCTCTATGTGTCTAATCCACAGCTATACTGACCCTCACGCCTCTATGTGTCTAATCCACACTAATAGTGACCCTCACTCCTCTATATGTCTAATCCACACTAATACTGACCATCACTCCTCTATGTGTCTAATCCACACTAATACTGACCCTCACTCCTCTATGTGTCTAATCCACACTAATACTGACCCTCACTCCTCTATGTGTCTAATCCACAGCTATACTGACCCTCACTCCTCTATGTGTCTAATCCACAGCTATACTGACCCTCAGTCTTCTATGTGTCTAATCCACAGCTATACTGATACTCACTCCTCTTGGGTCTAATGCACAGCCATACTAACCTTCACTCCTCTTTGGGTCTAATCCACACTAATACTGACCCTCACTCTTCTATCAGTCTAATCTACTGTCATACTGACCCTCACTCCTCTATGTGTCTAATCAACAGTCATACTGACCCTCTCTTTTCTTTGTGTTTAACCTACTGTCATACTGACCCTCTCTTTTATCTGTGTCTAATCCACAGCTGTACAGACCCTCACTCCTTTATTTGTCTAGTCCACAGCTGTACAGACCCTCACTCCTTTATTTGTCTAATCCACAGTCATACTGACCCACACTCCTCCATGTGTCTAATCCACAGTCATACTGACCCACACTTCTGTATGTGTCTAATCCACAGCCAATTTGACCCAGTCTTCTCTGTGTCCAATTAAAAACAGTCATACTGACCCTCACTTCTTGATGAGTCGAACCTACAGTCCTACTGACCCTTACTACTTTATGCATCTAATCAATAGCTATACTGTCCCTCACCCCTCTATGCGTCTAATCCACAGCTATACTTACCCTCACTTCTCTATGTGTCTAATCTACAGTCATACTGACTCTCTCTCTTATGCATGTCTAACCCCCAGCTGTTCTGACCCTCACTTCTCTATGTGTCTAATCCTAACACTGAAATGACTTCCATCCTAAGCATGACTATCAGAACAGATCCAATCAACACCAATGGCACACAGTAGGCAAACATTAGTTTCACAAGACATCATACAGTTTAGAGCTTCAGAGGCCTGAAATCTCGTCTGATCCTGAAATCAACCTGATAACCTTCAGGTTACATTAGCTTTATAGCTGGAAAACCAACATGACCGGCAGGTTCCAGACACCAAACCTGTCTACCGTTGGGTGAAGAGCTATGTTATGTACGTTTGTCACCACTATATAGCTTTAATGAGCTGAATTGGATGTGTGAAATCAGGTACAGCACTAATCGGTGTGGCGTGTTCTATGCGGCCCTCTAGGACTTGCGGTTGAATAACAGCCCTAGGCTGCGGTCTGATGGATGTCTACAGCAATGTACAGACACAGGCGCGTTTATTTGTTTCCATAGAGTAAACAAATAAACAAGCAAGCAAACGAGTGATTGAATCGCATTGGGTCCGGGCGCTTGTCTGACGGAGGCTTTGTAATGGAAAGTCGCATTCAGTGTCTGTCATGCTGTCGGAGATAGGGACGGTCCTTTTGTTGCGCAGTTGACTACATTTCTGTGTGTGTGTGCGTCCTGAACGCTCTGCGAGGGGTCTGTGGCGCATGACGGATCTGCGGCGCGCTTATCTGGCTGTATCTGTGTTTGTGGCGAGCCCGTGTGTGTGTGTGATGGAGAGAAGTAGGCCACAGCCTGTCGGTCTGTCTGTCTGTCACCCGCTCCGCGATGATATCTACCTGTCCATCTCTCAGCAACAGTGTGCCACTGAAGAAGAGCGGTTGCATGTGCGCGCGGCTTTGCTGGTCCCAAGGGTGTCTGTGGGTATCTTCTGAAGTAGTGATGGAATGTGTGTTCCAGTTCATCTCTAAGCTTTTCAGCAGGGGTGGGGTCAGGGCTCTGTGCAGTTCCTCCACCGCTGTTGTACACATGTGCAGTCAAGCTGGAACAAGAGACCCCCAGATTGATGCCACCGTGTCAGAAGCATAGAGATCCACAACATCCACCCTTTCCTGGAGCTCATCCACCAAACATGACACTAGGCATTCTGGTAGGTAGAGTTGTAGGACTCAAGTCCAGTTTCTAGACCATAAGCTACTAGTCTTGGTCTCAACCGCATTTAGACTCAACCATGTCTCAACCATAAGATTGCTCTTGAAACCATAAATTGGCAGTCTTAGTCTCAATCTCATTTGGACACGGCCTTGTCTCAACTTCAAGACTGCTCTTCAATCCGTAAACTAGGGGTCTTGGTTTCAACCTCATGTGGACTCTTGTCTCGGCCTCAAGACCAGCCCCAGGAACAGAAACTAGCAGCTTTGGACTTAAACCCATTTGGACCCAACCAAGACTGGTTTTCAAACTTTAAGCTAGCAGTCTTAGTTTCAACCTCATTTGGACTCAACCATGCCTAGTAGTGTATCTAAAACGTTTGCCTGGTAGTGTATCTAAAACGTTTGGCTGGTAGTGTACTAAAATGTTTGACTGGTAGTGTTTCTAAAACGTTTGACTGGTAGTGTACGAAAACGTTTGGCTGGTAGTGTATCTAAAACGTTTGACTGGTAGTGTATCTAAAACGTTTGACTGGTAATGTATCTAAAACGTTTGACTGGTAATGTTTCTAAAACGTTTGACTGGTAGTGTATCTAAAACGTTTGACTGGTAGTGTATCTAAAACGTTTGACAGGTAGTGTATCTAAAAGGTTTGGCTGGTAGTGTATCTAAAACGTTTGGCTGGTAGTGTATCTAAAACGTTTGTCTGGTAGTGTATCTAAAACGTTTGACTGATAGTGTACTAAACGTTTGACTGGTAGTGTATCTAAAACGTTTGGCTGGTAGTGTTCTAAACGTTTGACTGTTAGTGTATCTAAAACGTTTGACTGGTAGTGATCTAAAACGTTTGACTGGTAGTGTATCTAAAATGTTTGACTGGTAGTGTATCTAAAACGTTTGACTGGTAGTGTATCTAAAACGTTTGACTGGTAGTGTATTAACGTTTGACTGGTAGTGTACCTAAAACGTTTGACTGGTAGTGTATCTAAAACGTTTGACTGGTAGTGATCTAAAACGTTTGGTTGGTAGTGATGTAAAACGTTTGACTGGTAGTGTATCTAAAACGTTTGACTGGTAGTGTATTTAAAACGTTTGACTGGTAGTGTATCTAAAACGTTTGACTGGTAGCGATCTAAAACGTTTGGTTGGTAGTGATGTAAAACGTTTGACTGGTAGTGTATCTAAAATGTTTGACTGGTAGTGTATCTAAAACGTTTGGCTGGTAGTGTATCTAAAACGTTTGACTGGTAGTGTATCTAAAACGTTTGACTGGTAGTGTTCTAAAACGTTTGGCTGGTACATCTCTGATTGGTCAGCCTGACACGTACCATGTATTTGCTTTTTCGTATGTTGATAAATGTGGCAGAATATGCTTTCCACAAATGCGAAATCTTTGGATGCTCCCGATGGACGGTCCTAGCCTGGAGGGGCCTATTAAAAAAAAACTGGGGGCCAGTCGCCACGCCCCCACCCTCCCCAGTGCAATTGCAACCCCCCCCGTCCCGCTCTAGTTCCACCACTATATTGTAGGCTGTGTATAAGCACACAATTCTGGGGCAGTATTTGGGATTATAAGAAATTCCAGGCTCGGTTAAAGCTCTATTGGCCATATGAGCCGGAATGGTGAGAGAGCGCATTAAAATCACATTACAATGCTGCAGTCAAATAGCGGAAACAGAGGAACGAAGCAGCAAGTCAGAAACAGCAGTTTTTCTGGTTGCTGTAGCAGCCCTCCATGCCTAAACCCCTTCTGTTCTCCAACTGTTAGAAGCAGCTTCGCTGTTTCGCATTGTTCGATGCAGTTCCACTATCACGGCTTTTCTCAAACCTCACACTCGGATTAGAGGGGCTCTGTCGCTCCAGCTTCCGTTTTGGGAGGCCTTTTGACCCCCGTAGTCGGTGCCTATGGTGATGTGTGCAGTTGGGCTGCCGTTTGTATGTGTGTGGGTGCGTGTATGCATGTGTGTATGTGGGCGGAGACTAGGAATGTGAGCGTGTGTGGGTGTTTACGGAGTGTGTCCTGAGGTAGTGGGAGGATATGTGTGGTGGAGTGCTTGAATTGGTGTTTGCATGTGGGCAGGTGTTGTGTCTAGAATAAAATAGAATAGAGTACAATAGAATAGAATAGAATAGAATAGAACAGCGTAGGCTACAGTATAATAGAATAGAATGGGATAGAATGGAGTAGAATAGAATTAAGTGCAATAGAATAGAGTAGAGTAAATAGAACAAAGTATAAAATAATATGGTAGCGTAGAATAAAACAGACTAGCATACACTAGAGTATAATAGAATAGAATACAATAGAGTAGAGTGTAATAGAATAGAGTCTAATCAAATAGATTAGAGTACAGTAGAACATAGTAGAATATAGTGTAGAGTAGAGTAGAGTAGAATAGCATAGAGCATACCAGAATAGAATAGAATAAAGTGCAATAGAACAGAGTATAATAGAATGGAATAGACCAAAGTAGAATATAATAGAGTAGAGACGAGTAGAATAGCGTAGTGTAGAACAGTATAGATAAGAATAGACTAGAGTAGAATAGAATAGAGTACAATAGAACAGAGTATAAAAGAATAGAATATACTAAAGTAGAATAGAGTAGAATAGAGTAGAGTAGCGTAGAATATCGTAGTGTAGAACTGTATAGAATAGCATAGACTAGAGTAGAATAGAATAGAGTGCAATAGAACAGAGTATAAAAGAATACAATAGGCTAAAGTACAATAGAATAGATTAGGGTAGAGTAGAATAGACTAGAGTAGAATAAAATAGCTGTCCCTCAACAAGTCAAGTTTATTTTGTGTCAGTCTATGAAATAATAATAATAATAATAATAATAATAATACACAAGCTATATACAAGTGTTAAGTGTTAAACAAGTGTTAAGCATTAATATCACCCTTTACTAGAACTAAGGGGCCCAAACCCTAAACCCCACCACAGACCCATTATACCACCTCCACCAAACCTTACTGTTAGCATTGTGGTTTCTAACAGACAGTATTCTCCACTAAACCCTTCAGACACAGTTCCACTGCTCCAGTGTCCAGTGGTGGCATTTTACACCACACCAGCTGACACTTGGCATTGTGCATCTCGATCTTAAGCTTCAGATAAACAGTTCTTGTATAGACAATGATATACACAACATGTATATACACTGGTTTCATTGACATACATTAAAAATGAATAAGGTTTTTGGCCTCTACTGTAAAGTTTTTCTTTGGACAGCGACTATATATATATATATATATATATATATATATATATATATATATATATATATATATATATATATATATATATATATAGTTTCTTTGTGAGAGAGAGATAAGAGAAAGGAAGAGGAGCGAGAGCAGGGAGCGAGAGAATACGGTCTGCATCTGCATGTTAAAGCGCATATGTGTGTGTTTCTGTGCCCACAAGAAGGTAGGAGTCAGTCAGACAGAAAGCCCAAACAATCCAAGTTCATTTCTAGCACACCCCCCCCCAAACGCCTCAGCGACACACAAACACACACACAACCACACACCCTGACGCTAGCGCTACGAGCTAAGCCCTTTTCCTCCTGTTCCTCGGCTTCCCACCGCAGGAGGCCTCAATATTTCATCAGCCTGCATCTTTAATGTGCAAATACAAGAAGAATGGCAGGATTTGGAGCTGCTGAAACAATAAGCCAGTCAGCTGTGACTCCATGAGCGAAGCACATGCCATGTCCCGTAAAGAGCACGCAGCTCCTTCCTGCCTTCACGTAAACAGAAGTCATGCGTGTCCATCGCGACGGCCCGCGCCGCGATAAATGAGCACTCAGCAGCCAGAGGTGGGCTCGGCACGCCGGGCGCTAAATCTGGAGGCGGCTCAAGAGGCCGTTTAGCTGCATGTGTCGTCCGTATCTATAATTCATTAATACATCCTCCTGCATATCTAACGCCACTTTATCTTTCTCCATGCAGAGGACCAGGCAGCCCTATCTCCGCTCCCCACGTCTCTCACCTCGGGGTGCTTGTTTATTTTAATTCGCCGCCGGTATAGTAAGCACTTCCAGAGGGTGCTGATGGATGGCCCCGGTAACGGAAATTTATTAGTATGGCTTTTAGACAGGCTCCTGAGTGCTGCACTTGACAAACGCAATCCTTGTCAAAGGCAGCATCTCCCGCACGTGCCAAACAGCTGTGGATGAGTCGGTACGGAATTTATGGGCCCATAACCGATACCTGTAAGATGTACCGAACTCATATGATTGCAGAACGTAATACATACAGAATTTGTGGACCCACTACCATAACACCTTGTTGTGACCGGAATCTATAAGCTGTACAGAACTCATAGTATCATAGTAGACCTCACGAGGAGGACTTCTCTAAACTGGGGTTAGGTGCCTTGCTCAAGGGCGTGTCCTGTTGGTTGGTTCATGGGGTCGAACCAGCAACCATCCGGTCACAAGGCTGGTTCCCTAACCTCCAGCCCACAGCTGGCCCAACATTTATATATCATCGCTGTCCAATTAAAAACAAGCATCTCCAAAATTACAACTTTATAGGAGAGGCCAAAACCTTATTTTACTTTCAATGTAAGTCAATGGAACCAGAATATTTTTTCCAACCTGTTTTGGAGCACTTCTATTGGTCCATTCATCATGATTTTTTGACACAATGTAAATGACCATTGGCGTAGATGTAGAAATCTCAAAATTGACAAAAATGGAGATGACGATTGACGATATGTTAAGGTTTAAAAATTCTGTGTAAAACCCAAAACTGTCCCTAGAGACCAAACATCTATAATTTGCTTCCTACAGGGCAGTTCCTCCTTAAGAGGTGCTGTGGTTACATTCTAAGGCGTGTCCAGGTGATGCACAATTTCAGGAACCTGGCCAACAGCTAGGGATGAATCGATATAGAGTTTATGTGCCCATAACCGTAACACCCAGTTGTGACTGATATCTATAAGCTGTACAGAACTCATAGTATCATAGTAGACCTCACGAGGAGGACTTCTCTAAACTGGGGTTAGGTGCCTTGCTCAAGGGCACTTCAGTCGTGTCCTGCTGGTTGGTTCATGGGGTCGAACCAGCAACCATACGGTCACAAGGCTGGTTCCCTAACCTCCAGCCCACAGCTGCCCCAACATTTATATATCATCGCTGTCCAATGAAAAACAAGCATCTCCAAAATTACAACTTTATAGGAGAGGCCAAAACCGTACTTTCCTTTTAATGTAAGTCAATGGAACCAGAATATTTTTTCCAAGCTGTTTTGGAGCACTTCTACTGGTCCATTCATCATGAATCTTTGACACAATGTAAATGACCATTGGCGTAGATGTAGAAATCTCAAAATTGACAAAAATGGAGATGACGATTGATGATATATTGAGGTACAAAACCTTTGTAAACCCAAAACTCTCCCTAGAGACCAGACATCTATAATTTGCTTCCTACTGGGCAGTTCCTCCTTAAGAGGTGCTGTGGTTACATTCTAAGGCGTGTCCAGGTGATGCACAATTTCAGGAACCTGGCCAACAGCTAGGGATGAATTGATATAGAGTTTATGTGCCCATAACCGTAACACCCAGTTGTGACTGATATCTATTAGTTGTACAGAACTCATTTAATAGTAGAACTCATGAGGAGGACTTCCCTAAATTGGACTAATGATGGCATACATGCACTAGGTCTTAATCCCTGTTTTAATACGAATAGCGTCCTTGTTGACAAGCTCTATATTCTTAATAGATAGACACTTTATTGATCCCAGAGGGAAATTCAAGCTCTCCACATTTAATCTATCCATGCAGTGAAACACTCACATCATCTACAGTACTATCTACAGTACCTGGGGAGCAGTCAGGGGTTAGGTGCCTTACTCAAGGGCGCTTCATTTATGTCCCGTTGGTTGGTTCATGGGATCGAACAAGTCACAAGGCTGGTACCCTATCCTCCAGCCCACAACTGCCCCAGTATGTAATATGCTGCTGTGCAAAACCTGTGTAAAACTTCAAACTGTCCCTAGAGGCCAGACACTGTTTGCTTGCATCTATAAATGAATGTAGTTACATTCTAAGGTCTGTCCAGGTTCTAGCTAACTGCTGGAGATGCATCGATACAGATATTCTGGGCACGTAACCATAACACCTGGTTGTGACTGATATCTATAAGCTGTACAGAACTCATATAATAGTAGAACGTACACACAGGACTTGGTTAAACTGGACTACTTGAGAGATTTAAGAGTCCTAACGCTTCAATCCCTGTTTCAAAATGAATAGCGTCCTTGTTAATAAGCTCTAAATTTTTAATATGTTCTTGTGCAGAACCTGTGTACAATTTCTAATTGTCCCTAAAGACCAGACATTGTTTGTTGGTATCCATAATTTGCTTCCTATTGGGCAGTTCTACCTTAAAAAGGTGCTTTCCAGACCTGTCCAGGTTCCAGCTAACTGCTGCACAATTTAAGGAATCTGGGAAACAGCTGGAGATGCATCAATACTGATATTCTGGGCATATAACCATAACACCTGGTTGTGACTGATATCTATAAGCTGTACAGACCTCATATAATAGTAGACCTCACGAACAGGACTTTCCAAAACCAGACTAATTGAGAGATTTAAGACTCCTAACGCTTCAATCCCTGTTTCAAAATGAAAAGCGTTCTCGCTGACAAGCTCTACATTTTTAATATGTTGTTGTGCAGAACCTGTGTAAAATTTCTAATTGTCCCTAAAGGCCAGACACTGTTTGTTTGCATCTATTATTAGCTTCCTATTGGGCAGTTCCTCCTTAAAAGGTGCTACAGTTATATCATAAAGTCTGTCCAGGTCTCAGCTAACTGCTACACAATTTAAGAAATCTGGGAAACAGCTGGAGATGCATCAATACTGATA
The DNA here is from genome assembly GCA_021613375.1 of Megaleporinus macrocephalus. NCBI lineage: Eukaryota > Metazoa > Chordata > Actinopteri > Characiformes > Anostomidae > Megaleporinus > Megaleporinus macrocephalus. Next base: position 38,494,721 of record CM038719.1, on the reverse strand, counting down.
TTCTGGGCATATAACCATAACACCTGGTTGTGACTGATATCTATAAGCTGTACAGACCTCATATAATAGTAGACCTCATGAACAGGACTTTCCAAAACTAGACTAATTGAGAGATTTAAGATTCCTAACGCTTCAATCCCTGTTTCAAAATGAAAAGCGTTCTCGCTGACAAGCTCTACATTTTTAATTTGTTGTTGTGCAGAACCTGTGTAAAATTTCTAATTGTCCCTAAAGGCCAGACACTGTTTGTTTACATCTATTATTAGCTTCCTATTGGGCAGTTCCTCCTTAAAAGGTGCTACAGTTATATCATAAAGTCTGTCCAGGTCTCAGCTAATTGCTACACAATTTAAGGAATCTGGGAAACAGCTGGAGGTGCATCGATACGGATGTTTTGGGGCCTATAACTGTAGCACTTGGTTGTGATTGATATCTACAAGTGGTACAGACCTCATATAATAGTAGACCTCACAAACAGGACTTTCAAAAACTACAGTAATTAAGAGATTTAAGACTCCTAACGCTGGCATAGACGCACAGGCTCTCAATCCCTGTTTTAAAATTAATAGCGTCTTTGTTGATGAGCTCTAAATTCTTAATATGTTCCTGTGGAAAACTTTAAACTGTCTGCAAAGGTGTTTGTTTGCACCTATAATTAGCTTCCTATTGGACAGTTCCACCTTAAAGTGTGCTGCAGTTACATTCTAAGGCCTGTCCAGGTTCTAGCTAACTGCTGCACAGTTTAAGGAATCTGGCAAACAGCTGTAGATTAATCTATTCAGATATTCTGGGCACATGACACCTACTCATATAATAGTAGAACTTAAACACAGGACTTTGTAAAACTGGACTAATTGAGAGATTTAAGACTCCTAACTTTGGCGCACATGAACATGATCTCAATCCCTGTTTCAAAATGAATAGCGTCCTTGTTGATAAGCTCTACATTTTTTTATATGTTCCTGTGTAAAACTTTAAATAGTCCCTAAAGGCCAGACACTGTTTGTTTGCCTCTATTATTAGCTTCCTATTGGGCTACAGGTCTGTCCAGGTCTCAGATAACTGCTACACAATTTAAGGAATCTGGGAAACAGCTGGAGATGCATCGATATGGATATTGTGGGGCCTATAACTGCAGCACTTGGTTGTGATTGATATCTATAAGTTGTACAGAACTCATATAATAGTAGACCTCACGAACAGGACTTTGTAAAACTGAGAGATTTAAGACTCCTAACACTTCAATGCCTGTTTCAAAATGAATAGCGTCCTCGTTGATGAGCTCTAAATTTTTTATATATTGTTGTGCAAAACCTGTGTACAACTTCAAATTGTCCCTAAAGACCAGACACTGTTTGTTGGTATCCATAATTTGCTTCTTATTGGACAGTTCCTCCTTAAAAAGGTGCTGTAGTTACATTCTAAGACCTGTCCAGGTTCCAGTTAACTGCTGCACAATTTAAGGAATCTGGGAAACAGCTTGAGATGCATCGACAAGGATATTCTGGGGCCTATAACTGTAGCACTTGCTTGTGATTGATATGTATAAGCTGTACAGAACTCATATAATAGTAGACCTCATGAGCAGGACTTTCCAAAACTAAGACTAATTGAAAGGTGTAAGACTCCCAATGCGGGCGTACATGCACAAAATGAATAGGGTCATTGTTGATGAGCTCTACATTTTTTATATGTTGTTGTGCAAAACCTGTGTACAATTTCAAACTCTCCCTAAAGACCATGTTTGTTGGTACCCATGATTTGCTTCTTATTGGGTAGTTCATCCTTAAAAGGTGCTGTAGTTACATTCTAAGGTCTAGCTAACTGCTGCACAGTGTAATGAATCTAGGAAACAGCTGGAGATGCATCGATACGGATATTCTTGGCACATAACCATGACACCTACTTGTGACTGATATCTATAACTGGACTATTTGAGAGATTTAAGACTCCTAACGCAGGCATACATGCACATGGTCTCAATCCCTGTTTCAAAATGAATAGCGTCCTCGTTGATGAGCTCTGAATTCTTAATATGTTCCTGTGTAAAACTTCAAATTGTCCCTAAATACCTGATGCTGTTTGGTTGCATCTATTATTAGAGTGTCTGTTAAAGGAGCTCTGCTTTCTAGCAGGAAACATTCACGCTCAGTAAACAGCTAGATACACTGAACGGGAGTGTCTCTTAGCTTCACACTCCTTTATTAGTGAAGTAGTATGTTCACTACTAAGACTGTACTTTCACCTTCAGGATCCACAAACGAGGAGAAGCAGCTGACGCTAACGCTAAACGCTAAAACGGAGAGAATCCAGCGCATGTTCACGTTCACGGTTCTTCTCGCGGTTCTCCATAATCTGGAGCTTTTGGACTTCCTGTGTGGGGAAACTGTGGCACTGCATTGTGTTTTAGTCTACGCTTAAAACCAACAGCCTCCGTCAAGTCTCTCACCAGTGGTGGTCTACTGAACCACTCAAACTCATCCAGACTGAAGTGAGGAGAGCAGAGCGGGGGTCTTTGGGTAGCTGTGTTGGTCCACACGCTGCTTCACTAACTATTCTCCTTGTTTATGTTTGTGAAGCTGTTTAGACTAATATCAGTCTTCCCACTGCCTTTCACTGAAACAACATCAACAACACAATGTACATGGTTTTCTTTAAGCTAGGTTAGTAACTAACATTCACTCCTTCACACCACAGTCCAGTTCAGCACTGAAGCCATCTGACCTCATCTACCCAGCAGGCATTGCACGTCAGTAATAATGGCTGCATCCATATGATAAATATTTGGAATAAAAGCTTTAATTTATAAATAAATCTAATACTTTTTGCGATTTTTTACAAAGTGTCTTAATAATTTAGAGTCATTACACCATATTAAGGCTTACAAGTGTCACCAGCCGGGGTTCCCTTTAAAAGGTGCTGCAGGTCTGTCCAGGTTTCAGCTAACTGCTAAGGATGATATGGAAATAATGTGTTTTCAAATCTAAATTTTCAGCTTTTTAAATATACTAATGTCCCCAATGGCCTAAAGCTTTTGCACACTGCTATACGTGAGATCTGTCCATCATCTTATCGGTCAACGACAAGGAACTGGCCAAGCTAAGCAAGGAAATACAAACATTTCTAAAATGCTAAACCTTCTAGCATCCTAGATGCCACATCGCTGCTCTTCGGTTATGTCACACTACACGGCCTATTGCTCATTCCCAGCACTCATACAGTATTTGGGCCAAAGGCTTGAAAAAATTGTCAGCTGTGGCAAAATCATACTGCTTTTGGAAAGTCCTCCCTCTGCTTTTTTATAGTCACTGTCTAAAGGAAAACAAGTATCTGAAAATAGTAACTTTACAGGAGAGGCCAAAAACCTTCTTACCTTTCAATGTAAGTCATTGGAACCAGAATTTTTTCGGTGTGATTTTGGAGCATTTCTATTGAGACACTCATTAGTTGCAGCGGCTCCGTTCAAACAATATAAAAAAAAATGGATATACATGTTTTTCTTCAGACATCTTGTAACTAATCACCTCAGATGTCTTCTGTAAAATCAATAACATCTGTCTGAAGAGCCAAGACTTACGGCTCCAGATTCAGGACAGCAGTTTTAACAGTTTTCATAGCAACTGTTCGCTTCAGGTGTTTCAGCAGGATTCCTGATACATTTGTAATACATTCATGTTGGCAAACGTTCTATTTTAAGCTTTGGGCTAAAACAAGATTAGTTAGAAAAGAGATATTCTCAGTGTAAATATTAAACACAACCAAGCACACACACTTACGTTGTGACAACGTTCTGTTTTGGTGCTCACCATGTTGTCACCATGTTGAAATGTGGTTCCTCAGAAAGTTGTGACAACGTTGTCAGTATTTTGTCACAACCTGCTAGAATTCTTTATACGTTCCAGGCATTTCTGCTTAGAACTCTATGGACTTTTATTAGGTTGCCAACAGGCAGTAATAATACCATAAACAATGTTATTTAATAGTGAAGCTATACTGCCAAAAGTATTCGCTCGTCTACCTTCACATACGTATGAACTTCAATGACGTCCCATTCTTAATCAACAGGGTTTAATATGATGTCAGCCCAACCTTTGCAGCTATAACAGCTCCAACTCTTCTGGGAAGGCTCTCCACACAGTTTAGGAGAGTGTTTATGGGAATGTTGGACCGTTTTTCCAGAAGAACATTGGTGAGGTCAGACACTGATGTTGGACGAGAAGGTCTGGCTCGCAGTCTCCACTCTAATTCATCCCAATGGTGTTCTATCAGGTTGAGGTCAGGACTCTGTGCAGGCCAGTCAAGTTCTTCCACACCAAACTCGCTCCTCCATGTCTTTATGGACCGGATCTTGCTTTGTGCACTGGTGGGCAGTCATGTTGGAACAGGAAGGGGCCGTCCCCAAACTGTCCCCACAATGTTGGGGGCATGAGATTGTCCAGAATCTCTTGGTCTGCTGAAGTGTTAATAGTTCCTTTCACTGGAACTAAGGGTCCGAGCCCAACTCCTGAAGAAACAACCCCATAATGCCCCCTCCACCAAACTTAACACTCGGCACAATGCAGGCAGACAAGTACTGTTCTCATGGCAACCAATAAACACAGACTCATCAATCAGATTACCAGCTGGAGAAGCGTAATTGGTCACTTCAGAGAACACGTTTCCACTGCTCTAGACTCCAGAGGCACATGCTTTTAGATTAGATTAGATTAGATTCAACTTTATTTTCATTGTGAAGAGTGCTCGGCCTTGGAGACCCATTCCATGAAGCTCTGAGCTGATCTAAAGGCCACATGAGGTCAGTTTGTCAGAGTTTGGAGGTCTGGAGATGACTTCTGCGTACTATGCTCCTCAGCGTTCACTGACCCGCTCTGTCATTGTACGTGTTCTACCACTTGATGTCTGAGTTGCTGTCGTTCCCAATCACTTCCACTTTGTTAGAACACCACTGACAGTCCACTGTGGAATATTTAGTAGTGAGGAAACTTCACCACTGGACTTCACAGGTGGCGTCCTATTAAGGTACCACGCTGGAGTTCACTGAGCTCCTGAGAGAGACTCACTCTTCACTAATGTGTATAGAAGTAGTTTGCAGGACTAGGTGCTTGGTTTTATACACCTGTGGCCATGAGTGTGACTGGAACACTTCAGTGAATTGGACAGGTGAGTGACATAGCATATATCACTCAATGACTGGTGACGTCAATCTTCTCTGTGAGATGCATAACTGACTTCAATGACCGTTTCAACTGGAAACGAAATAAACAGGGGGGGCTCTACGTTCACCTCCAGCAGCCTCGGGGACCACCAAAGAAAATGAAAAAAAGAAAAAATGGGGAGGCTGTTTGAGATAAAAATCATTTTTATGTAATGAACTCTGGAGGAAGTGCTTCAAAGCGGCTCCGGGCCATGTCCCATCCTTCAGTCCTCATACAGCTTTGACCTTTGATCCTTGCCATGCTGCTGCTCAGCCTGATTATCTCTTCTGAGAGCCCTCGCTTTGACTCCTTCGCTTCGACTCCGGGCTCCTTCCGTCCCTTCCCTGGACAATAGCTGACGGGTCACTGGGTGGAATTTCTAGTCGGATTAGGATTCCTCACGAGAGAGCTTTCCATGTGACCTATCCTCCTCGCTCCGAGTTTTCCGGGTTCACATCGCGGCGGTGGAAATTCGAAAGCCGCTCTCTGAAAGACGGATCTCGGTTAGAGCAAAGTGGAATGTTGGAATCCGCGTTATTATCAATAATTTCCAACGCACGGGCCCGAATCAATATATTTATTGAACTCAGAATCCCTATCCAGCCTCGTCCTCGGGCAAACACGGACGAGAGGAAATGAATGTTGGATGCTTGTGTGAACATTTTCATCCTCGCTGCCAGATAAAGCCTTCATTTTCGGTCTCGCGTGTTCTCCAGATTAGATTTACTCGGGTAAGTACAGTACTTCATGGCCTCGAGCCATATTGTTTTTTTCTCTCTCTCTCTCTCTCTCTCTCTCTCTCTCTCTCTCTCTTTCTCTTTTTTTAACCCCCCTCCCCCCCAGCTTTTCGTTGATGACAGTACCGATGAAAGTCCTCATTACCGAAAAAGCTCCACAACACAAAAGTTTGATTATCCTGAGTCATACTGAAAAGCTATCTGTTTTTTTTCCCCCACCCTTTTTCTTTCACTTGAATGGCCTGTACAGCTATTCTCTCCATCTGTGGTCTGCATATACTGCGAATCAAACCTTTAAAACTGAGGAAAACTGAGCATCTGTTAAAGCAATAGGCCCCAATAGGCGTCTACATGCATTACAGTACTCTTACAACGGTTAACAGTGTCGTTAGGCCTTAATAGTCTTACTGCTTCTATATAGTCTATGATATAGTTAATAGTGAGTGTTGAATAATATATAGTATAAGCCAAACATGGGACCAAGTCACTAAGTTGCAAGTAACAAGTAAGTCTCAAGTCTTGACAATCAAGTCCCGATTCAAGTCCTAAGTCTTAAACTTCAAGTCCTAGTCAAGTCACCAGATGTAACTGATGCTACTACACCACCGTACTAACCACTACACCACCGTACTGACCACTACACCACCGTACTAACCACTACACCACCATACTAACCACTACACCACCGTACTGACCACTACACCACCATACTAACCACTACACCACCATACTAACCACTACACCACTGTACTAACCACTACACCACCATACTGACCACTACACCACCATACTGACCACTACACCACCATACTAACCACTACACCACCATACTGACCACTACACCACCGTACTGACCACTACACCACCATGCTAACCACTACACCACCATACTAACCACTACACCACCATACTGACCACTACACCACCATACTAACTACTACACCACCGTACTAACCACTACACCACCATACTAACCACAACACCACCATACTAACCACTACACCACCGTACTAACCACTACACCACCATACTAACCACTACACCACCGTACTAACCACTACACCACCGTACTAACCACTACACCACCAAACTAACCACTACACCACCGTACTAACCACTACACCACCATACTAACCACTACACCACCGTACTAACCACTACATCACCATACTAACCACTACAACACTGTGCTAACCACTACAACACCATACTAACCAATACAACACTGTGTTAACCACTACAACACCATACTACTAACCACTACACCACCATACTAACAACTACACCACCATACTACTAACCACTACACCACCATACTAACCACTACACCACCATACTAACCACTACACCACCATACTACTAACCACTACACCACCATACTAACCATTACATTACCATACTAACCACTACACCACCATACTAACCATTACACCACCATACTAACCAGTACACCACCATACTAACCACTACACCACCATACTAATCATTACATCACCATACTAACCACTACACCACCGTACTAACCACTACATCACCATACTAACCACTACACCACCATACTAACCATTACATCACCATACTAACCACTACACCACCGTACTAACCACTACATCACCATACTAACCACTACAACACTGTGCTAACCACTACAACACCATACTAACCACTACACCACCATACTAACCACTACACCACCATACTAACCACTACACGACCATACTAACCAATACACCACCATACTAACCACTACACCACCGTACTAACCAATACACCACCATACTAACCACTACATCACTACATACTAATCACCGAGTCACCACGGGACAACCATTTTTATTTTTCTACATCATTTGAACAAAACCGCTGTACTTTACATTCTGTGACAATTTCATGATGAACTGACTAATAGAAATGCTCCAAAATAGCTTGGAAAACTTCTGGTTCCATTGATTTATATTGAAAGTAAAAGGAATTTTTGGCCCGTCCTGTAAAGTTGATACAATTTTCTGTATCTTTAGTTAAAAATCTTAAAATTCACAATCAATTATGAATGGAAACAACAGATACTGTAAATCGTCACTGTCCAAAAAAAAACCAAAACATCTCCAAAGACGTGTCTCCAAAATGTCTTGGAAACAAAGAGGTAAAGAGATTTTATTCCAAGGAATTTTGGAGCATGACTGTTCGTCCAGTCAACTTGAAATCTTTTTTTATTGGACTCCGATAGTATATAACCTGTAGCTTCCATATGATCTGCATGTTGGAATTGGGTGCTACGCTTCTGGTCTGGTGAAGTTTTGTTATAGCTTAAGTCATAAACCACATCAGCAAGTCTACATGACCTTGATGAAGACCTGGAGATGGTTTGAGTGAGTTCAGAGCGACAGACACACTCTCCTTATGGACTCTCTGGATCTGAGAGTTGGGATTAGGCTAGTGTGGCCTGTATGTCCTCCCCTCCTACAGGATGCTGGCGATTAACCAATAAAAAGATCTGATCTCAATATGTTTCTACTTGAAAGACTCAATCACTACATAATCTAATAGGACTGTTGTCAGATTGCCATGGCAACGTCTGATTATATTGATGGGGCAGAATCGGCTGACTCACGCGGCCGGCTGGTTATGAGTTCCTGGTATTGTTAATGGAGGATGAAGACATTACAGCTCTCTCAGGCTTTCTGGGAGGTCTGCTGGCCAATCCGTGCGTCAGATAGCCACCCGTAACCATAGCGACCAAAGGATGGGAACAGATTGTTTAGTGGTGAGAGAAATGTCCGGACTTGGAGGGCACTCGAGTCGCCTGCGCTGGTTAAAAACAGATGAGGCAGTCTGACAGACTGGCTTCACTCTGCAAAACTTTCATGCAACTAGTTGCATGTCGTGAGAGTTGCGTGCATGCACCACCTCTTTAATTAGCAGTCAGTCTATAAAGTCTATGTAGGTTAATATATAAATATTACTATATTTAATTAATAAACAACTTAACATGCAAAGTTAATGCAAAGTCTTGTTATATGTAAACCATCTACAAGGCTATTAATTAATTGGTAACACTTTATTTTAATGTCCACTGTTTAACAATTGATTAACTATTAGTAAGCAATTAATAACACCAAAAGTAATACAAAATAATAATAACAGTACAAAATAACAATTGCAAGCAAACTTATGAATGTGTTATTAATGTACTTATGGGTTTTAAAGGTTTTTTGCAAGACTTTTCAAATTTATTGGTATTGGTATTAATTAGTATTGATTAATTGGTTTATTTCAAAACGAACCCCCAGCTGGTAACACTTGTAAGCCTTAATAAGGTGTAATGACTCAAAATTATTAGGACATGTAAAAAAATCACTAAAAGTAACAGTGGTTATACTGACCCTTATTCCTCTATGTGTCTAATCCACAGTTCTACTGTCACTCACTTTTCTGTGTGTCTAATCTGTGGTCATACTGACCTTCATTCCTCTATGTGTCTAATCTGTGGTCATACTGACCTTTATTCCTCTATGTGTCTAATCTGTGGTCATACTGTCCCACACTCCTCTATGTGTCTAATCTGTGGTCATACTGACCTTTATTCCTCTATGTGTCTAATCTGCAGTCATACTGACCTACACTCTTCTATGTGTCTAATCTGCAGTCATACTGACCTTCATTCTTCTATGTGTCTAATCTGTGGTCATACTGTCCCACACTCCTCTATGTGTCTAATCTGTGGTCATACTGACCTTTATTCCTCTATGTGTCTAATCTGTGGTCATACTGTCCCACACTCCTCTATGTGTCTAATCTGTGGTCATACTGACCTTTATTCCTCTATGTGTCTATTCTGTGGTCATACTGTCCCACACTCCTCTATGTGTCTAATCTGTGGTCATACTGACCTTTATTCCTCTATGTGTCTAATCTGCAGTCATACTGACCTACACTCTTCTATGTGTCTAATCTGCAGTCATACTGACCTTCATTCTTCTATGTGTCTAATCTGTGTTCATACTGTCCCACACTCCTCTATGTGTCTAATCTGTGGTCATACTGACCTTTATTCCTCTATGTGTCTAATCTGCAGTCATACTGACCTACACTCTTCTATGTGTCTAATCTGCAGTCATACTGACCTTCATTCCTCTATGTTTCTAATCTGTGGTCATACTGACCCACACTCCTCTATGTGTCTAATCTGTGGTCATACTGACCTACACTCTTCTATGTGTCTAATCTGCAGTCATACTGACCTTCATTCTTCTATATGTCTAATCTGTGTTCAAACTGACCTACACTCTTTTATGTGTTTAATCTGTGGTCATACTGACCTACACTCTTCTATGTGTCTAATCTGTGGTCATACTGACCTTTATTCCTCTATGTGTCTAATCCACTGTCATACTGACCTTCATTTCTCTATGTGTCTAATCTGCAGTCATACTGACCCTCACTTTTCTGTGTGTCTAATCTGCAATCTTACTGATCTTCATTCCTCTATGTGTTTAATCTGCAGTCATACTGACCTTCATTCTTCTATGTGTCTAATCTGTGTTCATACTGACCTACACTCTTTTATGTGTTTAATCTGTGGTCGTACTGACCTAACATCTTCTATGTGTCTAATCTGCAGTCATACTGAGCTTTATTCCTCTATAGGTCTAATCTACAGTCACACTGACCCTCAGTCATCTATGTGTCTAATCAACAGTCATACTGAACCTCACTCCTCTATATGTCTAATCTGTGGTTATACTGACCCTCATTCCTCTATGTGCCTAATCCACTGTTCTACTGTCACTCACTTTTCTGTGTGTCTAATCTGTGGTCATATTGTCCCACAATTCTCTATGTGTCTAATCTGTGGTCATACTGACCTACACTCTTCTATGTGTCTAATCTGCAGTCATACTGACCTTCATTCCTCTATGTGTCTAATCTGTGGTCATACTGACCCACACTCCTCTATGTGTCTAATCTGTGGTCATACTGACCTACACTCTTCCATGTGTCTAATCTGCAGTCATACTGACCTTCATTTCTCTGTGTCTAATCTGTGGTCATACTGACCTTCATTCGTCTATGTGTCTAATCTGCAGTCATACTGACCTTTATTCCTCTATAGATCTAATCTACAGTCACACTGACCCTCAGTCATCTATGTATCTAATCAACAGTCATACTGAACTTCACTCCTCTATATGTCTAATCTGTGGTTATACTGACCCTCATTCCTTTATGTGCCTAATCCACTGTTCTACTGTCACTCACTTTTCTGTGTGTCTAATCAGTGGTCATGTTGTCCCACAATTCTCTATGTGTCTAATCTTTGGTCATACTGACCTACACTCTTCTATGTGTCTAATCTGCAGTCATACTGACCTTCATTCCTCTATGTGTCTAATCTGTGGTCATACTGACCCACACTCCTCTATGTGTCTAATCTGTGGTCATACTGACCTACACTCTTCTATGTGTCTAATCTGCAGTCATACTGACCTTCATTCTTCTATGTGTCTAATCTGTGGTCATACTGACCTTCATTCCTCTATGTGTCTAATCTGCAGTCATACTGACCTACATTCTTCTATGTGTCTAATCTGTGGTCATACTGTCCTACACTCCTCTATGTGTCTAATCTGTGGTCATACTGACCTTGATTCTTCTATGTGTCTAATCTGTGGTCATACTGTCCTACACTCCTCTATGTGTCTAATCTGTGGTCATACTGACCTTGATTTTTCTATGTGTCTAATCTGTGGTCATACTGTCCTTCACTCCCCCATGTGTCTAATCTGTGGTCATACTGACCTTGATTCTTCTATGTGTCTAATCTGTGGTCATACTGTCCTACACTCCTCTATGTGTCTAATCTGTGTTCATACTGCCCTACACTCTTCTATGTGTCTAATCTGTAGTCATACTGACCTTCATTCTTCTATGTGTCTAATCTGTGGTCATACTGTCCTACACTCCTCTATGTGTCTAATCTGTGGTCATACTGACCTTGATTCTTCTATGTGTCTAATCTGTGGTCATACTGTCCTACACTCCTCTATGTGTCTAATCTGTGGTCATACTGCCCTACACTCTTTTATGTGTTTAATCTGTGATCGTACTGACCTACATTCTTCTATGTGTCTAATCTGCAGTCATACTGACCCACACTCCTCTATGTGTCTAATCTGTGGTCATACTGACCTACACTCTTCTATGTGTCTAATCTGCAGTCATACTGACCTTCATTCTTCTATGTGTCTAATCTGTGTTCATACTGACCTACACTCTTTTATGTGTTTAATCTGTGGTCACACTGACCTTCATTCCTCCATGAGTCTAATCTGCAGTCATACTGACCTACACTCTTCTATGTGTCTAATCTGCAATCATACTGACCATCATTTCTCTATGTGTCTAATCTGTGTTCATACTGACCTACACTCTTCTATGTGTCTAATCTGCAATCATACTGACCATTATTTCTCTATGTGTCTATTCTGCAGTTATACTGACTTACACTCTTTTATGTGTTTAATCTTTGGTCGTACTGACCTACATTCCTCTATGTGTCTAATCCACAGTCCTACTGTCCCTCACTTTTCTATGTGTCTAATCTGTGGTCATACTGGCCTAAACTCTTCTATGTGTCTAATCTGTAGAAATACTGAGTCACATTCCACTTTGATTAACAGCTGTTGTGATCATCACTCCTCTATGTGTCTAATCCATCCTCTATGTGTCATAGCCACACAGACCCTCCAGCATGACTAAGCCCCTGGGCCCAATGCCAATTTTATAAAGTCATGATTTGATGACTTTGGTGAGGAGGAATACCAGAATTCCATATTTGGGATGAATTGAATCAGCACCATCAGTACCGTCAGTACCGACCCTACAAACTTTTGACTGAACAGGCACAAATTCCCGCAGACACACTCCAAAATCTGGAGGCGTTTGCAGCCACAACGCAGCGGTGAGGGGGTCTTCATTGAGATTGTCAGTGAAGCATGAAGTGCTGTTGCTTGTAAATCTTCATTCCGGTTTCCAAAGAAATGCCCAGAATTCCCAGACGTCGGACTGCAACGCCGCTGGAGAAATATTGACCGTTTCAAATCATGCAGTTCAGCCACAATTAATTTTGAAGGGCCCTCAATGTAGAGCCCTGCATTTTGATATGGCCACATCCCGTGACCACTAGAGGCTGGTGGGCCTCTGTACCTGAGCCCGGAGCCCGGAAGACTGATCCCCGGAAGGTGGGGGAAGTGCTACTTTGTCATGCGTGAGGAACATGGGCTCGCATTCTTATGGCCCTGCTGCTTGATTGAGATGGCAGCGTATGTCCAGGCTCTCTAATTATGTGTGATTTTCTCTGTCTTCAGTCGAGCATGTGGTTGCCATGGAGGCGGGCCGGAGGTTTGGCAGCAGCCTGCAGGAGCTGTAAAGATCCGGAATGATCTGCCGCAGATTCGCAGAAAAGCCCTGAACTCGGCAACCTCTAACTCCACAGAACCGCTTTGTTTCCTTCGATTTTGTTTTCTATTGTTGATGCCGGGCATTTCTATAATGGATTAAAGAAATGTTTTGGCCAGCGATCAGATTCGCAGTAGATCAGACAAGAGACATACAAGTTGCTTCTGAAGACTAGAAGTCAATAGTCACCCAAACGGTTTCTGTAAATTCTCCTCTATGTGTCTAATCCACAGTCATACTGACTCTCACTCCTCTATGTGTCTAATCTACAGTCATACTGACTCTCAGTCCTGTAAGTGCCTAATCCTCAGCCATACTAACCCTCACTCCTCTATGTGTCTAATCCACAGTCATACTGACTCTCACTCCTCTATATGTCTAATCCACAGTCATACTAACTCTCATTCCTCTATGTGTCTAATCTACAGTCATACTGACTCTCATTCCTCTTTGTGTCTAATCCACAGTCATACTAACTCTCATTCCTCTATGTGTCTAATCTACAGTCATACTGACTCTCAGTCCTGTAAGTGCCTAATCCTCAGTCATACTGACTCTTACTCCTCTATGTTTCTAATCCACAGTCATACTGACCCTCACTCCTCTATGTGTCTAATCTACAGTCATACTGACTCTCAGTCCTGTAAGTGCCTAATCCTCAGTCATACTGACTCTTACTCCTCTATGTTTCTAATCCACAGTCATACTAACTCTCATTCCTCTATGTGGCTAATCTACAGTCATACTGACTCTCAGTCCTGTAAGGGTCTAACCCACAGTCATACTAACTCTCACTCCTCTATGTGTCTAATACACAGTTATACTGAACCTCACTCCACTATGTGTCTAATCCACAGTCATACTGACCCTCACTCCTGTATGTATCTAATCCACAGCCATTCTGATTCACATTTCTATATATGTCTAATCCACAGTTGTACAGCACCTCACTCCTCTATGTGTCCAATCAACAGTTTTACTGACTCTCACTCCTCTATATGTTCAATACACAGTTATACTGACCGACATTCCTATATATGTCTAATCCATAGCCATACTGACCTCTGTCTTTTATACATCTAATCCACAGTTAGTCTTACTCTCACTTCTCTGTGTCTAATCCACAGTTATACTGACTCACACTCCTATATATGTCTAATCCATAGCCATACTGAGCTCTGTCTTTTATACATCTAATCCACAATCATACTTACTCTCACTTCTCTATGTGTCTAATCCACAGTTATACTGACTCACACTCCTCTATATGTTCAATACACAGTTATACTGACCGACATTCCTATATATGTCTAATCCATAGCCATACTGACCTCTGTCTTTTATACATCTAATCCACAGTCATACTTACTCTCACTTCTCTGTGTCTAATCCACAGTTATACTGACTCACACTCCTGTATGTGTCTAATCCACAGTCATGCTGACCCACACTTCTCTATGTGCCCAATCCACAGTCATACTGACCCTCACACCTCAATATGTCCAATCCACAGTCATACTGACCCTCACACCTCAATATGTCCAATCCACAGTCATACTGACCCACACTCCTCTATGTATCTAATCCACTGCCATATTGATCCTCACACCTCAATATGTCCAATCCACAGTCATACTGACCTTCACTCTTGTATGTGTCTAATCTATAGTCATACTGACCCTCACTCCTGTAAATTTCTAATCCACAGTCATGCTGACCCACACTTCTCTATGTGTCCAATCCATAGTCATACTGACCCTCACACCTCAATATGTCAATCCACAGTCATACTGACCCTCACACCTCAATATGTCCAATCCACAGTCATGCTGACCCACACTTCTCTATGTGTCCAATCCACAGTCATACTGACCCTCACACCTCAATATGTCCAATCCACAGTCATACTAACCCACAGTCCTCTATGTATCTAATCTACTGTCATATTGATCCTAAATATTCATCATAAATTTTAGTAGTATACAATCACTGGACTGTTATGTGAAATTAGATAGATTAGATTTTGCAGTCTTTGCAATCCAAACTATTGAGCTTAGTTTACTATCTAAGTTTACATCTTATAAATGTGTATGAGGCATCAATCGGTTCCTATAGGTTCCACTGATCTCTTCAGTTTATTGCCTTAGAGTTATAAATGTAACAACTCAACTAACGCTTCCAGATCTGTTCCACATCCAATGTCCTCTCTTACTTATCATTAATGAGATATGACTGATTATTCAGAAGCTAATTTGTACCACAAATTCACATTTTAATTCACTATTAGTATTTAGGTGGCCAAAATGATTGAGTACCTCACTAATGAACGTTCAGGTCATTATGAAAAAGAGGTTAATGCACATTTAGAAACTGTTCACTCAGACTAAGGGTGTTTTCACACCAGCACTAGTAAGTCTGGTTAAAACAGACTGTGGTTCGTTTGATGCGGTTCGTTTTGGCAGGTGTGAAAACTGCAATCGCACTCGTGTGCGGACCAAAACACCCGCACCGAGACCCTCGAGAGAAGGTGGTCTTGGTCCGGTTCCAAACTAACTCCGGAGCAGTTCATTTGTGGTGAGAACATGATCCGACCTCGATCCGACCCAAATACTATATATACTCCTCAAATTTGATCTAAACATCTCCTGCAGCCAGGCGTGCTTTGCATTATGGGATGTGGCAGATGGCGTAAACAGAGAACTGGAGAACTGTAGCAGCTAACAGGGCGAGGACAATGAAGCGAGGTCTCTCTTGGACTAGCAGTGAGGGACGTTGTCTACTTGATGTTTGGAGTGAGCTGGGTGTTCTACAGGTGTACTGTAGTTTAGTATATTGTCCAGGGGTGCGTTTCCCGATAACGATTGATCTTAGTGATTTACGAACAATTGTAAGAACGGCGTAACTTTAAGAACCCCAATTTTGCGAGTGTTTCCCGAACGCCTTCTTAGTCTCCAAACTTACGAACTAGTTTCTAGTAGCTCTTTGTTGACTCCGCCCCCTGCGTCAACACTAAATAGGCACTGCCAGTTGAGAACTGAACCACGAATGTACATAGCTTTCCTCATTATTACGATATAATATGATTAGCGCCCTCTTTTGTTTTTGAGACAGAATTGCACATAAACTTTGAGTTAAGAAGAACTGGGTTACTCTTACATTTACAAACGACTTTACGTACTACATTAGTTACGAAGACTTTCGGGGAACATTCGTAATTTTAAGAATGTTCTTAAGTATGAAGTTACGAAGTACTTAACGTTACGAACGTTTTGGGAAACGCACCCCAGATTATTATTACAGCTATGAGCAAACGCTGTCTCTGCCACTGCTCCATGATACACTTTACAATAAATGTGCAGTAGTTTCTGACCAATCAGAGGAAACAGCGTGCTCACGTGGTTTGTTGGGACGCGTTTTGGTGCGTTTAGGTTTTTGCCTGTGTGAAAAAAAACCAAACCGAGGAGGAAACGCTCCAAATACATAAACTCATTAACTGATCTGGACCAGTGAAGTGAACTACAGGTGTGAAACCGCCCTTAATTGAGCAGGTACTGTGGCCGAAAAGAGTCAACACGCTGCAAACAGAAAACACTTAACACAATGGAAGTGTTTCTGGAGGACACTTAAAGGAGGACATGGGACCACATACGGCGACGCAATGTAAACAGAACCACGACGAGCCGCGGTAGCGTCTAATGAGAAGTAGGTTTAACTATATTTATTAACTATCCAGACTTAGATGCTAGTGACGGCCAAATCAAGCCTCTGGAAGTGTTGAAGCTTTCCCTACAGCTGGTTCAAACAAAGGTTCATTACTCGAAGCTGCACACAAACCCCCCTGCTGGCCAAAACTTTTATTATCATTTCAACTATTTGCAATGGCCTCTGTCAGGGTGTGTCCAAACGTAAAGCCAGGAGAACAGTGAGGAGTCAATTTAAACATTTATTACACAAAAGCTCTGGCCAGGCAAAACACATATGCCCTCAAACCATGGCAACACGGCCCCTTTTTAAGAACATAGGTGACACCATAAGGGGACATTCCCCACCAACAGTGGCTAACAGTTAAACCCAGCTTGACAGCTCATTTTTTAACATACAAGATAAAAATTTCATGTTGGGTATAAAAACATGTCACATATTATTGATATAGCTCTCTGAGTACATCAGGTTCACCCCCTATAAAGGTTCCAGATAGTGTATCTGTGTGTGTATTTTAATCCTTATGTTGAGCACATTAAGCCACATTTTAAACTACATCAAACTATGACATCCCCAGTACACTGCAATACCCAACACACACAACCCATGTTGTTGTTACATGTGGGGAACTTAGTGGGCCATCACAGCCTCTTGCAACGTTGTCAGCATGAGAACGAGTATATACATAAAACATCTTAATTTCATTTTCTGTGGTTCATTCATTTGTTCATCTGATCTGTGTTTGATTGTGTGGGTTTGTTAATTTTAAAGAACTTGCCAGTATGATTTCAGTCAGTAAGTAAATCTAATAGTATGTGAGACATATGTTCAAACTGTTGCAGTGGTTTTAAAAGATGGGACAGTAATTGTGGGGTGATGGTGACTTTAAATTTTTATTGAGAATCAATAAATCACGCCAATACTCGAACCACGTCCTGAACCATCGAGACTTCAGACATCATCAGTGACGTCACTCGCTCTTAATGAAGCAAGCCTCCATACTTCATAAACGATTTCCTGGATTTCTCAACACCAGCTCCGAAGCATCGGTATCGATTGGCCATCACTATTAGACTCTACCGCCGCTCCACGTGGTTCTGTTTACATTGAGTCGCCGTATGTGGTCCCACGTCCTTTAAGTGCCCCCTAGAAACAGTTCCGTTGTGTTGTGGATGGTTTTGCAGCATGTTTGTTAAATGTAGTGCCCATGTTTGATGAGTCTTCTCGGCCACCGTAAGCAGGACCTTAACAAACTCCCAATTTTTGCTCCTCAACATAAAGTAACTCTGGTTTTTATTACCTCCCCTCTCCGTCTGTCTCTCTCTTTGTTTATTACTTTAGTTTTTTCCTCCCTCACTGCCGTTTATTGTTGCCAAAACCTTCCTCTTTTCACGTTGTCCCTTTAACCAGAGATCAATGAGATTGGATGTTAGTTGCTCTTTCAACAGGCGCCTTTGACTTTTTAGGCTTTCACGCTCTCACGTTGCCAGCAGTCGGAGAAAGATGTCTTTACTTCAACTGCTCGGAGCCTCTTTCTCCAGGCCTGGTTCAAAGGAGCCTTGAATGCTGCTTTCTAGTCGATTTTTCAAAGTCTGCGCTATGTCGGGTCCAATAGTCTGAATCGGACCCAGTAGGTAGAGCCAGGCTGAATCCGAAATGGCTTCCTATTTGACTTATAGGCTCTACCTGGAATGTAAAAGCCGCTGACCTGGAACATATTGTGTTTTAGAAGGAGGAGGGAGCCATTCATCATGTTCCGATTCAGCGTTACACATCTTTTTATATAGGGGCTCTCCACTCTGGCCAAAAAGAAGGATTGAACCATTAATATGTCTGTGGAGAACATGATAACAACAGTGTCTCACAAGTCCAGAGAAAGAGATTTCCCAGCTTATCTTTCCCCTAGTGGTCATTGTTAGCAGATAATTATCAAATGGGTTGCAGGAGGCTTTACTCAGGCTTTATTGTCACCTCACATATACACCAATCAGCCACAACATTAAAACCACCTACTTAAATATCTACACACACTGTCCACTGTATCAGCTCTACTGACCATACAGGAACTCCACTTACAGACTGTAGTTCATCTGATTCTCTGTATACTTTATTACTTTGTTCTGTAATAATCAGGACCCCCACAGGACCACCACAGAGCAGGTACTATTAGGGAGGTGGATCATTTTCATGTGTTTGGACTGTGGAAGGAAACTGGAGTACACAGAGAAAACCCACTCAAGCACGGGGAGAACATACACACTCCACACAGAACCACCTGGACCGGGAATCCAACCCAGATCATCTTACTGTGAGGAGACAGTGCTGACCACTACACCACCATACTGACCACTACACCACCATACTGACCACTACACCACCATACTAACCACTACACCACCATACTAACCACTGTACATCTTTGTTAACCACTAGACCACCGTACTAACCACTACACCACCATACTAACCACTAAACCACCATGTTAACCACTACACCACCATACTAACCACTATACCACCATACTAACCACTACACCTTTTTGTTAACCACTACACCACCATACTAACCACTACACCATCATACTAACCACTCCACCACCGTACTAACCACTACACCACCGTACTAACCACTACACCATCATACTAACCACTACACCACCGTACTAACCACTACACCATCATACTAACCACTACACCACCATACTAACCACTACACCACTGTACTAACCACTACACCACCATACTAACCACTACACCACCGTACTAACCACTACACCACCGTACTAACCACTACACCTCTTTGTTAACCACTACACCACCATACTAACCACTACACCACCATACTAACCACTACACCACCGTACTAACCACTACACCTCTTTGTTAACCACTACACCACCATACTAACCACTACACCACCGTACTGACCACTATACCATGGTACTAACCACTACACCACCGTACTAACCACTATACCACGGTACTAACCACTACACCATCGTACTAACCACTACAGCACCATACTAACCACTACACCACCGTACTAACCACTACACCACCATGTTAACCACTACACCACCATACTAACCACTACACCACCATACTAACCACTACACCACCGTATTAACCACTACACCTCTTTGTTAACCACTACACCACCATACTAACCACTACACCACTGTACTAACCACTACACCACCGTACTGACCACTATACCACCGTACTAACCACTACACCACCGTACTAACCACTACACCATCATACTAACCACTACACCACCGTACTAACCACTACACCATCATACTAACCACTACACCTCTTTGTCAACCACTACACCACCATACTAACCACTACACCACCGTACTGACCACTATACCACCGTACTAACCACTACACCACCGTACTAACCACTACACCATCATACTAACCACTACACCACCGTACTAACCACTACACCATCATACTAACCACTACACCTCTTTGTCAACCACTACACCACCGTACTAACCACTACACCACTATACTAACCACTACACCACCGTACTAACCACTACACCACCGTACTAACCACTACACCACTTTGTTAACCACTACACCACCATACTAACCACTACACCACCATACTAACCACTACACCACCGTACTAACCACTACACCTCTTTGTTAACCACTACACCACCATACTAACCACTACACCACCGTACTGACCACTATACCACGGTACTAACCACTACACCATCGTACTAACCACTACAGCACCATACTAACCACTACACCACCGTACTAACCACTACACCACCATACTAACCACTACACCACCATGTTAACCACTACACCACCATACTAACCACTACACCACCATACTAACCACTACACCACGGTACTAACCACTACACCTCTTTGTTAACCACTACACCACCATACTAACCACTACACCACTGTACTAACCACTACACCACCGTACTGACCACTATACCACCGTACTAACCACTACACCACCGTACTAACCACTACACCACCATACTAACCACTACACCACCATACTAACCACTACACCATCATACTAACCACTACACCTCTTTGTCAACCACTACACCACCATACTAACCACTACACCACTATACTAACCACTACACCACTGTACTAACCACTACACCACCGTACTAACCACTACACCTCTTTGTTAACCACTACACCACCATACTAACCACTACACCACCATACTAACCACTACACCACCGTACTAACCACTACACCTCTTTGTTAACCACTACACCACCATACTAACCACTACACCACCGTACTGACCACTATACCACTGTACTAACCACTACACCATCGTACTAACCACTACAGCACCATACTAACCACTACACCACCATACTAACCACTACAGCACCATACTAACCACTACACCACCGTACTAACCACTACACCACCGTACTAACCACTACACCACCGTACTAACCACTACACCTCTTTGTTAACCACTACACCACCATACTAACCACTACACCACCGTACTAACCACTACACCACCGTACTAACCACTACACCACCATACTAACCACTACACCACCGTACTAACCACTACACCACCGTACTAACCACTACACCACCATACTAACCACTACACCACCGTACTAACCACTACACCACCATACTAACCACTATACCACCGTACTAACCACTACACCACCATGCCACCTATATAACCTTAAAAACAAATTTTAAAACAGTCATAAACTTTTCATGAGCATAGCCTTGTTCTAAAGTTGTACCACTAAGATATAAAGAAAACATTTAATTAATTTAATTAATAATTAAAATGACTAAATGATTCATTGATTGAGTTGAGTTTCTGGTCTTCATGCTCACAACCTGTTTCAGACCAATGATGGGGGAGGGTCTCTGGGGGTTTCCAGTGGTTGTATGACCAATGTGTGTTGGACATGCTGGCTCCTGTAGTGACAGAACACTGATGGCTGACAACACCAGCAAGAAACCGAGTACAAATTCATGAATCCTGTTAAAGAACCGAGGCTGAGGGATGCGGTGATGTTCTACAGGGTGGTACGCAACACGGCAGCATATTAAAATCGCTAGTTTTAGGCCAGAATGCTTCTTCACCTCCCGGGAGTTGGAGTTGCTGTATGCATGAGATTGATCCACGCATTTCACAGCAAACCGGTCCCCATGGTTTGCTTCCAGCATCGTCTGTTTATTTGTTTATTTATTTGTTTATTAATTCGGTTTGTTGCTCTTCTATAGGCTTGGGCCCATTGTATTGATACACATCGATGGCAGAGGTTGACGTTGATTGGTCTAAATGCAATTGGCCTCTAAAAAAAGCTTCCTGGCTGTGGCTTAAACAAAGAAGGCAACCTAATTAGCGGAATCAGGCAGTGGAGCTGTAGATTAGCTCTCCTGAGTGGAGCAACATGGAGATCGATGGTGTTTATTTGCCTGTCCTGAAGGCAGAGCCTGGCCTCGCCTCGCCTCGCCTCGCCTCGCCTCTCCTCTCGCAGGAGCTCTCCTCTTTGGCTGGAGGCGCGAGGTCGACCCTCGCCGCGCTCGTCTTACGCTCTCTCTCTGTTTACCGACAGCTGCTTTTGCAGCCGCCGTCCTTTTCACCAGCCGAGGGGTCTCGCAGCCGAGTTCTCTTAGACCGAGCTGCTTTCTCCTCGCCCCCCCCCCCAACAAATGAAACGCTGTTCTCGTCCAAACTTCGCTCACTTTGTTTACTCAAAGCTAGACGAAATGGCGGTGCCAGGAGGCCAAGCAGAGCATCCTCCTCGCGCCTCCGGAAAGGGAGGCGTCGGTAATACATCAGATGAAGCAGCAAGTAAACAGATTTCTGTTATTATCCACTCTGAATACGAGGAGGAGGTGGAGGAGGAGGGGAAAGAAAAGGGAAAGGGTCTAGCAGCCTCCGCTCCGTTCCGCAGCCGCAGTCAGACAAAGGACGTCTGAAGCTGCCGCAGTAGCGCGGGCCGCGCTGGCTGGCTTGCTTGCTCCAGCATATTTATAGGTGTTTGCAAATTTTCATACGGCCCCCGTTTAGCTGAGTAGATTAATTTGCACTCGGCTTGCTGTGGGGAAACGCTGAGCGCGGATGAAAAATACGGATGGGGATTTCTTACGGCGCGAGGAACCGCCCCATTTCATTAGCAATTGTCGCAACGCTTCATTACGGCTATTAATCTATCGTAACAAAGCAATCGAAAACAAAGTGAGTTTTTCTCCGCAATAAACAGATGGCGGAGCCCGACGGACGGAGGGAAGTGCTAGCGAGGGCCTTGAATTAATCTGCGTTTGGACTAGCAGTGAAAACACATTCTTTTATGTTGTTACCCGTCAAATTTTGATATTTACTGATCTCGTCCTTTCCATCAGTCAACCTCTCAGCTTGAATGCATAGAAATATTTATCAGATGGAAGAGATCACATATACACCTTTTTATTAATGTGCTATTACTGCTTATTAATGCATTGTACAGAGTTTATTTCCTAACTGTTAACCATTAATAAACTATTTATGAACTACATTCTTTTATGTTGTTACCCATTAGATTTTGATATTTACTGATCTCATCCTTTCCATCAGTTAGCCTCTCAGCTTGAATGCATATAAATAATAAATCAGATAGAACAAATCACGTTTGCCTGTTATTAATGTGCTAAGACTACCTATTAATACTTGGTACAGTGTTTATTATCTAACATTAGCCAATAATAAACTGTTTATATATTACATCCCTTTACATAGTTACCGCTGAGATTTTGATATTTACTGATCTTGTCCTTTCCATCAGTTAGCGTTAAAGCTGTCAACACATATAACCATCCATCAGATCGAAAAGCTCACGTTAACCCTTGCTATTAACATGTTTTAACTGCTTATTAATATGTAGCATTTATTATTGAATTATTAACCACTAATAAACTGTTTATAAACTACATTCTTTTAAATTGTTACCGTCACATTTTGACATTTACTGATCTTGTCCTTTCCATCAGTCAGCATTACACCTCTCAGCTTGAAAACATATAAACATTTATCAGACAGAAGAGCTCATATGTGCCCTTGTAATTAATATGTTATAACTGTATAATATCCGACTATCAATAATAATACATCCCTTTATATAGTTACCGCTGAGATTTTGATATTTACTGATCTGGTCCTTTCCAACAGTCAGACCTCTCAGCTTGAAAACACATAAACATTTATCAGATAGAAGAGCTCATTTGTGCCCTTGTAATTAATATGTTATAACTGTTTATTATCCAACTATCAATAATAATACATCCCTTTATATAGTTACCGCTGAGATTTTGATATTTACTGATCTCGTCCTTTCCAACAGTCAGACCTCTCAGCTTGAAAACATATAAACATTTATCAGATAGAGAAGCTCATATGTGCCCTTGTAATTAATATGTTATAACTCTTTATTATCCGACTATCAATAATAATACATCCCTTTAAATAGTTACCGCTGAGATTTTGATATTTACTGATCTCGTCCTTTCCAACAGTCAGACCTCTCAGCTTGAAAACATATAAACATTTATCAGATAGAAGAGCTCATTTGTGGTCTTTTAATTAATTTATGTTATAACTGTTTATTTTCCGACTATCAATAATAATACATCCCTTTATATAGTTACCGCTGAGATTTTGATATTTACTGATCTCGTCCTTTCCAACAGTCAGACCTCTCAGCTTGAAAACATATAAACATTTATCAGATAGAAGAGCTAATTTGTGCCCTTGTAATTAATATGTTATAACTCTTTATTATCCGACTATCAATAATAATACATCCCTTTATATAGTTACTGCTCAGATTTTGATATTTACTGATCTTGTCCTTTCCATCAGTCAGCATTACACCTCTCAGCTTGAAAACATATAAACATTTATTAGATAGAAGAGCTCGTATGTGCCCTTGTAATTAATATGTTATAACTGTTTATTATCCGACTATCAATAATAATACATCCCTTTGTATATTAACCGCTGAGATTTTGATATTTACTGATCTTGTCCTTTCCATCAGTTAGCCTCTCAGCTTGAATGCATAGAAATAATAAATCAGATTTCACGTTTGCCTGTTATTAATGTGCTACAACTACCTATTAATACTTTGTACAGTGTTTATTATCTAACTATTAACCGTTACTTAACTATTTATAAAGTACATTCTTTTATGTTGTTACCCATCAGATTTTTATATTTGCTGATCTTGTCCTTTCCACCATAAACATTCATCAGATGGAAGAGCTGATATGAATATGTTATAACTTTTTATTATCTAACTATTAACCATTAATAAACTGTTTTTATATTACATCCCTTTATATAGTTACCGTTCAGATTTTGATATTTACTGATCTCGTCCTTTCCATCAGTCAGCCTCTCAGCTTGAATGCATAGAAATATTCAATCAAATAGAACAGCTCACGTTTGCCTGTTATTAATGTGCTACGACTACCTATTAATACTGTGTACAGTGTTTGTTATCTAACTATTAACCATTTATAAACTATTTATAAGCTGTTCGGAAGCTCTTCCGTACAGGTAGCCAAAAAGCTGCTATAAAATGCTAAAAATTAAAAAGCAGGAGGGCCGTTAGAGTCAATCCATCACTAATGATTTTACGCAGGGTGTTTTGCGAGGGAGGCTTGACCAACAGCACTCCATCTGACCCGATCCGAGTGCTTTTCTGACTCGCCTCGGCCCCCGAGAGCTGCCCTTTCGCTTCCCTTAACTGTATCCATTGGCATATTCCTTTCTGATGCAGTGCTATTGATGCACTGATACAAACATGTAGTTTGACCTATAGCATCGATCCGAGCTGCGCCGCCTTCTGAATTCAGCGCGCACTGCCCTGCTTTACAAACACCCAGCTTCTACCGAGCCCCCCTTTCACAGCGCACCCGCCGAATTAACCTTGATGTCAAACAGCCAGCGCCGGGATTGTGTTTTTCGAGGGCCGAGGACGGGGACGGGGGAGCCGCTTCATTATTTACACGTTTAGCCGTCGTCGTGGAGGTAATGGAAAAGAAGAAAAAGAGAGAGAGAGAGAGAGAGAGAGAGAGAGAGAGCGTCCAGGTGGAGGAGCTCGGCCGAGGAGCTCTCTCCCGCAGGAGGCAGATGACTCAGGTTACTTGGGCTGCCGAGGTCTCCGCCTCTCTCTGGAGTTCGCAATACAATCCAGGCTCCATTGAAAGCCTGCCCGCTGAGACGGACGCAGCGCTGACCACGCCGCAGCACCGCGCTCCGTCTAGGGAAAGGTCACCTGTCCGCTCTGGGCCGGCAGGTAATGGAGTTGACAGCTCTCCCTTCTCATCCTCCCCCACTTCCTACCCTCATCTCTAACGCCTGAGGAAGCGCGAGTGACCTCACGTGACCTCTGGCCAATCACGGGAGACGTTCTGAGGGTCATCATGTCACAGTGTGAGCTGACCAATAGCTGTGTTTTCTTCAGATATGCTTTTATAAATATATTTGTTTTGTTTCTCTGTATATGTTGTTACCCGGTCAGGACCCCCAAAGGGCTGTTTGAGTGGTGGTTCATTCTCAGTACTGCAGTGACACTGACGTGGTGGGTGGTGTGTTAGTGTGTGTGTTGTGCTGGTGTGAGTGGATCAGACACAGCAGTTGATGCAAATTTACCCAGAACAATGAACGGATCAGTAAGAAGAAGATCTCAAATGAGTTAGCAGTGTTTAAACCCACAGTGTGCTTTAATAACTAACCTCCTTATTTACAGATGTTTCTGTGGTTCCCTTCATTCTTTACAGATGTTTCTGTTGTTCCTTCATTCTTTACAGATGTTTCTATGGTCCCTACATTCTTTACAGATGTTTCTGTTGTTCCTTCATTCTTTACAGATGTTTCTATGGTCCCTACATTCTTTACAGATGTTTCTATGGTCCCTACATTCTTTACAGATGTTTCTGTTGTTTCCTCCTTATTTACAGATATTTCTGTTGTTCCTTCATTCTTTACAGATGTTTCTGTTGTTTCCTCCTTATTTACAGATGTTTCTGTGGTCCCTTCATTATTTACAGATGTTTCTGTTGTTCCCTTCATTCTTTACAGATGTTTTTGTTGTTCCTTCATTCTTTACAAATGTTTCTATGATCTCTTCATTCTTTACAGATGTTTCTGTGGTTCCCTTCATTCTTTACAGATGTTTCTATAATCTCTTCACTCTTTACAGGTATTTCTGTGGTTCCCTTCATTATTTACAGATGTTTCTATGGTCCCTTCATTCTTTACAGATGTTTCTGTGGTTTCTCATTATTTACAGATGTTTCTATGGTCCCTTCATTCTTTACAGATGTTTCTATGGTCCCTACATTCTTTACAGATGTTTCTGTGGTTTCTCCTCATTTACAGATGTTTCTATGGTTTCTTCATTATTTACAGATGTTTCTATGGTTTCTTCATTCTTTACAGATGTTTCTATGGTTTCTTCATTCTTTTCAGATGTTTCTATGGTTTTTTCTTATTTACAGATGATTCTATGGTTTCCTCATTCTTTTCAGATGTTTCTATGTTTTTTTCTTATTTACAGATGTTTCTATGGTTTCTTCATTCTTTACAGATGTTTCTGTTGTTCCCTTCATTATTTACAGATGTTTCTGTTATTTCCTCCTTATTTACAGATGTTTCTATGGTCCCCTCATTCTTTACAGATGTTTCTGTGGTTTCCTCCTTATTTACAGATGTTTCTGTGGTCCCTTCATTATTTACAGATGTTTCTGTGGTTCCCTTCATTCTTTACAGATGTTTCTGTTATTTCCTCCTTATTTACAGATGTTTCTTTGGTCCCTTCATTCTTTACAGATGTTTCTGTGGTTTCCTCCTCATTTACAGATGTTTCTATGGTCCCTTCATTCTTTACAGATGTTTCTGTGGTTTCCTCCTTATTTACAGATGTTTCTATGGTCCCATCATTCTTTACAGATGTTTCAGTTGTTTCCTTCATTATTTACAGATGTTTCTGTGCTCCCTTCATTCTTTACAGATGTTTCTATGATCTCGTCATTCTTTACAGATGTTTCTATGATCTCTTCATTCTTTACAGATATTTCTGTGGTTCCCTTCATTCTTTACAGATGTTTCTATGGTCCCTTCATTCTTTACAGATGTTTCTGTGGTTCCCTTCATTTTTTACAGATGTTTCTGTTGTTTCCTCCTTATTTACAGATGTTTCTATGGTCCCTTCATTCTTTACAGATGTTTCTGTTGTTCCCTTCATTCTTTACAGATGTTTTTGTTGTTTCCTCCTGATTTACAGATGTTTCTGTGCTCCCCTCATTCTTTACAGATGTTTCTGTGGTTTCCTCCTTATTCACAGATGTTTCTATGGTCCCCTCATTCTTTACACATGTTTCTTTGGTTTCCTCCTTATTTACAGATGTTTCTATGGTCCCCTCATTCTTTACAGATGTTTCTGTTGTTCCCTTCATTATTTACAGATGTTTCTGTGGTCCCTTCATTCTTTACAGATGTTTCTGTTGTTCCCTTCATTCTTTTCAGATGTTTCTGTGGTTTCCTCCTTATTTACAGATGTTTCTGTGCTCCCCTAATTCTTTACAGATGTTTCTGTGGTTTCCTCCTTATTTACAGATGTTTCTGTGCTCCCCTCATTCTTTACAGATGTTTCTGTGGTTTCCTCCTTATTTACAGATGTTTCTATGGTCCCCTCATTCTTTACAGATGTTTCTGTTGTTCCCTTCATTCTTTACAGATGTTTCTGTTGTTTCCTCCTTATTTGCAGATGTTTCTGTGCTCCCTTCATTCTTTACAGATGTTTCTGTGCTTCCTTCATTCTTTACAGATGTTTCTATTGTTTCCTCCTTATTTACAGATGTTTCTGTGGTCCCTACATTCTTTACAGATGTTTATGTGGTTCCCTTCTTATTTACTAATGTTTCCTCCTTTTTACAGATGTTTCTACGGTTCCTTTATTTTTACAGATGTTTCTATGGTTGCTTCTTATTTACCAATGTTTCTGTGGTTTCCACCTTATTTACAGGTGTTTCTATGGTTCCTTCATTCTTTACAGATGTTTCTATGATCTCTTCATTCTTTACAGATATGTCTGTGGTTCCTTCATTCTTTACAAATGTTTCTATGATCTCTTCATTCTTTACATATGTTTCTGTGGTTCCCTTCATTCTTTACAGATGTTTCTATAATCCCTTCACTCTTTACATGTGTTTCTGTGGTTCCCTTCATTCTTTACAGATGTTTCTATGATCTCTTCATTCTTTACAGATGTTTCTGTGGTTCCCTTCATTCTTTACAGATGTTTCTATAATCCCTTCACTCTTTACAGGTGTTTCTGTGGTTCCCTTCATTCTTTACAGATGTTTCTATGATCTCTTCATTCTTTACAGATGTTTCTGTGGTTCCCTTCATTCTTTACAGATGTTTCTATGATCTCTTCACTCTTTACAGATGTTTCTATGGTGCCTTCATTCTTTACAGATGTTTCTATGGTCCCTTTTTTCTTTACAGACGTTTCTGTGGTTTCTCATTATTTACAGATGTTTCTATGGTCCCTTCATTCTTTACAGATGTTTCTGTGGTTTCTCATTATTTACAGATGTTTCTATGGTCCCTTCATTCTTTACAGATGTTTCTGTGTTTTTTTTCTTATTTACAGATGTTTCTATGGTTTCTTCATTCTTTACAGATGTTTCTGTGGTTTCTCCTCATTTACAGATGTTTCTATGGTTTCTTCATTCTTTACAGATGTTTCTATGGTTTCTTCATTCTTTACAGATGTTTCTATGGTTTCTTCTTATTTACAGATGATTCTATGGTTTCCTCATTCTTTTCAGATGTTTCTATGTTTTTTTCTTATTTACAGATGATTCTATGGTTTCCTCATTCTTTACAGATGTTTCTATGTTTTTTTCTTATTTACAGATGTTTCTATGGTTTCTTCATTCTTTACAGATGTTTCTATGGTTTTTTCTTATTTACAGATGATTATATGGTTTCCTCATTCTTTACAGATGTTTCTATGGTTTCTTCATTCTTTGCAGATTTTTCTGTGGTTTCTCATTCTTTACAGATGTTTCTATGGTTTCTTCTTATATACAGAAGATTCTATGGTTTCCTCATTCTTTACATATGTTTCTGTTGTTCTCCTCATTTACAGATATTTCTGTTTCTCCTTATTTACAGATGTTTCTATGGTTTCTTCATTTTTTACAGATGTTTCTGTGGTTTCTCCTTATTTACAGATGTTTCTGTGGTTCTCGTTCATTCTTTACAGATGTTTCTATGATCTCCTCACTCTTTACAGATGTTTCTATGGTCCCCTCATCCAGATCTTTCTATAGTGTATTGTATTCCATCATATACAGTGATACGTGTATGCGGTCCTGTTCCGTGGTACTGCAACAGCTCTGGGTGCTAAACCTCCACACTTCCTAACTCCTGATGCAGATTGTTACGGAGGTGAGGGGAAAAGCACGGCATTAATAATGAATGAGCCGCTTTTCCGAAATGTGAGAAACGCTCAGACGTGACGCTAAACGCAATAAGCTGGCATGACAGTGATGCGCTACATGCTACAAACACACAGACGCGATAGAAGTATGAAAGAAATGCTGTTAACTCAGTAGTCAGCAGAGGAAGTGTTTGAATCGCTCTGTCTCTCTCTCTCTCTCTCTCTGCTCCTCTGTGTGTATTCCTGGCTGGAACTACTGGAACAGGACCTGCTTTCTCTTATACCCTCTCCTTCTGCTCCTCAGAGTCAACTTGGAGCTACTGCAGTCCATTAAATAGTCTAAACTTTGGCACTACATTACTGAAGCAAGGCTTTCTGATACACTTTACCACCTTTTGCTGCTTCTCACTGTGCAGCTTAGGAGATCCTCCTACATTGACTCAAGTAGCTCAAGCTCTCTTCACTGTAATGGACAGAGGGAGAGCAGTTTAAAGTATAAGTTTTGAGGATACCATCGTACAGACATTCTGTGAGAAGATCTCGAACATGGTCTACCGTGGTCTTATAGGCCTGCCTCCATTGTTCCATCTGGCCCATGTGATCCGTCTGGCCAGGTTCTTATCTCCAGGGTCAGGGTTGGGGTGTTCCTGCCATAAATGATGGAATTCACTGAACCAAAAACTTCTCGCAACCTCTGTAGCATTCAGTGTGGCCATCTGTGTAAACAAGCTTTCAACAGACACCATAGTATGTAAGAAATATTCACAACAGGAGTAACCATAGAAACATCTTTAAAAAAAATATAGAACTGCAGAATATCTGTAAAGAATGAAGGAGCCATAGAAACATCACTAAAAAGGAGGGAACCATTAAAACATCTTTACAAAAAAAAGGACCCATAGAAACATCTGTAATGAAAGAAGGACCCATAGAAACACATGGAAAGAAGGTTGAAACCATATAGAGATCCTTTGTTATGAATGATTTTGTGGTTCCTTCATTTTAATGGAAGACATAGAAACATCTGTAAAGTGGAAGGAACCACAGAAACATCTGTGAAATAAGAGGAACCCATAGAAACATCTGTACAAAAGGAAGGACCCTTAGAAACATCTGTACAAAAGGAAGGACCCACAGAAACATCTGTGAAGAAAGAAAGAACTGTAGAAACATCTGTAAAGAAAGAAGGACCCATAGAAACGTCTGTAAAGAAGAAGTAACTGTAGAAACATCTGTAAAGAAGAAGGAACTGTAGAAACATCTGTAAAGAAAGAAGGACTCACAGAAACATCTGTAAAGAAAGAAAGAACTGTAGAAACATTTGTAAAGAAAGAAGGAACTGGCGAAACATCTGTAAAGAAGAAGGAACTGTAGAAACATTTGTAAAGAAAGAAGGAACTGTTGAAACATCTGTAAAGAAGAAGGAACTGTAGAAACATATGTAAAGAAGAAGGAACTGTAGAAACATCTGTAAATAAGAAGGACCTGTAGAAACATATGTAAAGAAGAAGGAACTGTAGAAACATCTGTAAAGAAGAAGGACCCATAGAAACGTCTGTAAAGAAGAAGGAACTGTAGAAACATCTGTAAAGAAGAAGGAACTGTAGAAACATCTGTAAAGAAAGAAGGACCCATAGAAACACCCGTAAAGAAGGAGGGGACCATCCTTTGGTTAAAAATGATGTTGTGGTTCCCTCATTTAAATGGAAGCCACTGTAGAAACATCTGTAAATAAAGGTGGAACCACAGACACACCTGTAAATAAAGAAGACTGTAGAAGCATCTGTAAAACAGGAGGGAGCCATAGAAACATCTGTAAAGAAAGAAGGAACTGTAGAAACATCTGTAAAATAGAAGGGAGCCATAGAAACATCTGTAAAGACAGAAGGAACTTTAGAAATATCTGTAAAATAGGAGGGAGCCACAGAAGCATCTGTAAAGAAGAAGGAACTGTAGAAACATCTGTAAAGAAAGAAAGACCCATAAAAACATCTGTAAAGAAGAAGGAACTGTAGAAACATCTGTATATAAAAGAAGGACCCATAGAAACATCTGTAAAAGGAAGAGAGTAGTAGAAATATCTGTGAAGAAGGAATGAACTACATTGAAACATCTGTGAAGAAAGAAGGACCCACAGAAACACCCGTAAAAGGAAGAGAGTAGTAGAAATATTTGTAAAAGAAGGAACTGTAGAAACATCTGTAAAGAAAGAAGGACCTATAGACACATCTGTAAAGAAAGAAGGACCCACAGAAACACCTGTAAAAGGAAGAGAGTAGTAGAAATATTTGTAAAAAGAAGAAGGAACTGTAGAAATATCTGTAAAGAAAAAGAAACTATAGAAACTCCTGTAAATAAAAGAAGGACCCATAGAAACATCTGTAAAAGGAAGAGAGTAGTAGAAATATCTGTGAAGAAGGAGGTAGCTGTAGACACATCTATAAATAAGAAGGAACTGTAGAAACATCAACAAATAAGGAGAAACTGTAGAAACATCTGTAAAGAAGAAGGAACTGTAGAAATATCTGTAAAGAAAAAGAAACTATAGAAACTCCTGTAAATAAAAGAAGGACCCATAGAAACATCTGTAAAAGGAAGAGAGTAGTAGAAATATCTGTGAAGAAGGAGGTAGCTGTAGAAACATCTATAAATAAGGAGAAACTGTAGAAACATCTGTAAAGAAGAAGGAACTGTAAACATCTGTAAATACAAAGGAACTGTAGAAACATCTGTAAGGAAGGAATGAACTACATCGAAACATCTGTAAAGAAAGAAGGGGACATAGAAACATCTGTAAAGAAAGAAGGGGCCATAGAAACATCTGTAAAAGGAAGAGAGTAGTAGAAATATCGGTGAAGAAGGAGGTAGCTGTAGAAACATCTATAAATAAGGAGAAACTGTAGAAACATCTGTAAATAAGGAGAAACTGTAGAAACATCTGTAAATAAGAAGGACCTGTAGAAACATCTATAAATAAGGAGAAACTGTAGAAACATCTGTAAATAAGAAGGAACTGTAGAAACATCTGTAAAGAAGGAATGAACTACATTGAAACATCTGTAAAGAAAGAAGGGGCCATAGAAACAGCATAAAAACAGCAGTAAAGAAGGAGGGAACCATAGAAATGTTGATAAATGAGAAGGGAACAACAGAATCATCTCTAAAGAAAGAGAGACCCATAAAAACATCTGTAAAGAAAGAGGAAACCATTGACACGCCTGTCAAAAGAAGAGAAATGTAGAAACATCTGAAAAGCAGGAAGAAACCATAGAAACATGCATATGGAAAGAAGCAGGGAACCATAGAAACATCACACACGTGCAGACAGAGGGAGATAAACGAGTATGTAGCAGCTACAACAACGACAGAAACATTTTTGTATTATTTTGTATTTTCATACCATTTCATACCGACTTGTCAAAGACACTAAAGACAATGAGCTGCAGTGATTTTGGCACAGTTTAATAAGTGGAATCCTCTAAACAGGGCTAAAAGGCCTGTATCTGAGTTCAAACAGTGTTTATAACACAGTAATAAACAGTAATAACTATTTATAACAATGTCGAGAATCAGTTCTTCCAGCAGACTCCCATTTCTTCCACTGAGCTCCACCGACTGCAGTTTCTCAGCTGCCTTTACCTTCCAAACACATGGTGTACTGAGAGTCGTCACCATGGAGACTGGGTGGGCGGACCCTGCGGACTTTCCATTGGCTGAAAGGACTGCAGGTCGAACTTGAGGTATGAGCACAAACTTCAGAACAAAGTACACGGTTTGCCTACAAGAACCCGCTCACCTGGGTTCACCAGTTACCTGAGCCGGGACGCTGGTCCTTCTCCACCTCGTCTCCCTGACTTGGGTCCTGGTGTTCGGCTTCCCACCCCTGACCTGAGCTGAGGTCTCCCCATGTAGGCTGAGAAGAGGTCTGGTTCTTCTTATAGGCTTCCCAGCGTCTCTGCCCAGACAACCGAGGGGACAGTGATTTGACCCACTTCAGATCCTTTTCTGAAGCCCCCCCCCCCATCCTGCGGTGGGTTCCTCGTTACAGATTAGCGTGGCTGTTACGGAGGAGGGGGTCTGGCAGACGGGGGTAATCTTCAGCCGTCCTCGTGCCGGGACGCGTGATGCAAGTGTGTAATAACATTCGTTTCATCCCGTCGCTTTGTTGATGTCCAGAGGGCCCAGATAACCAATTAGAGCTTATTTTCATTCTTTTCCTTTCTTGTCTTCCCTCTCTCTCCGCCATCCATCCCTCGTTCCCTATTCCACGTCTCTCTTTCTCTCATTCTTATTCCTCTCTCTGTCTCTCTCATTGTTATTCTCAATCTTGCTCATTGTCATTCTCCGTCTAATTCTTGCCCCCTCTCTCTCTCTCTCTTTCTTTCTCTCTCTCTTACATTCGCTCTCTCGCTCTATCTTTGCACCCCTGCTTCAGTAGTCGTTGGGTACGCCGTGTGTAAGTGACTGGGCTGAGTCAGCGCCGTTATATTAACGCTGCTGTGTCCTCGGCCTGTTGCAGCTCTGACCTGTTGTGCCTGGCCGGCGCTGCCGTCCGCTGCGTGCTCTGTGTAATGCGTGGTTCGGCCTCCTCGGCCGCGCTCCACTAACTGTGTAATTACCCACACAACAGGTGTGCTGTGACGTGACCCCCCCGTGACACTGGCCCGGCGCTTGCTTCCAGGGAATGTGATGAGTCTGACAACATGCCATAAATATGAGGGCCACTTAACAAGAAACGCTTGGCTACTCGCTCAGTCCGGTCTGCCGATCATGTGGACAGCACTCCCAGACCTCCCTTGGGGTCGCTCAGGCAGGGAACCGGTGCTGCATCCTACTCCCATGCATGGTGGTACTCCTTGCCTTGGCTAGAGACCACACAGCTCTTCTTGCAGTAGTGCTCAAACGATGGATAGACCCACTAGACCATCACGCTCAGCTCCACCTTCAGCTAGGAGCATTGTTAGGGTGTTGGAAGAGCAGGTGTGGCAGCCTGGAGGTACGGTCACAGCCCTCCAGCTACACCAGCCAAGCATCCTAGTCACCACCTCATTCACCGCCCCTCTGCCAGTGGGGTTGTCCCCACACTGTCTTTTCCACCATCTTCAGCAATCTTGTTCTTGTTGTTGAGCTACACTCTGGACTGCTTCTCATCCTCTATATTAATCCAATCCAGAACCAACTTTGTTTCTTATTTTTCTGAGGTAATGACCATCCATCAGTACCTCCTCGTCACCTGGAACCAACCAGTTCTCCTCTCATCTGTGTCATCTGCTGCACCTTGACTTGTAGCACCTGTGCAGCTTCTGTCCTTTTAGTTCATTCTGTTTAGAATCAGATCTACCAGAGTCGCCAGCTACACTCTAAACACTCCTCATCCTCTGTACTAACCCAAACCAGAACTAACTCTGTCTCTGTACTAAACTAAACCACAACTAACTCTGTCTCTGTACTAACCCAAACCAGAACTAATTCTGTCTCTGTACTAACCCAAACCAGAACTAACTCTGTCTCTGTACTAACCCAAACCAGAACTAACTCTGTCTCTGTACTAACCCAAACCAGAACTAACTCTGTCTCTGTACTAACTCAACCAGAACTAATTCTGTCTCTGTACTAACCCAAACCAGAACTAACTCTGTCTCTGTACTAACTCAAACCAGAACTAATTCTGTCTCTGTACTAACCCAAACCAGAACTAACTCTGTCTCTGTACTAACTCAAACCAGAACTAATTCTGTCTCTGTACTAACCCAAACCAGAACTAACTCTGTCTCTGTAATAACCCAAACCAGAACTAACTCTGTCTCTGTACTAACCCAAACCAGAACTAACTCTGTCTCTGTACTAACTCAAACCAGAACTAACTCTGTCTCTGTACTAACCCAAACCAGAACTAACTCTGTCTCTGTACTAACTCAAACCAGAACTAATTCTGTCTCTGTACTAACCAAAACCAGAACTAACTCTGTCTCTGTACTAAACTAAACCAGAACTAACTCTGTCTCTGTACTAACCCAAACCAGAACTAACTCTGTCTCTGTACTAACCCAAACCAGAACTATTTCTGTCTCTGTACTAACCCAAACCAGAACTAACTCTGTCTCTGTACTAACTCAAACCAGAACTAACTCTGTCTCTGTACTAACCCAAACCAGAACTAACTCTGTCTCTGTACTAAACTAAACCAGAACTAACTCTGTCTCTGTACTAACCTAAACCAGAACTAACTCTGTCTCTGTACTAACCAAAACTAGAACTAACTCTGTCTTTGTACTAACCAAAACTAGAACTAACTCTGTCTTTGTACTAACCCAAACCAGAACTAACTCTGTCTCTGTACTAACCCAAACCAGAACTAACTCTGTCTCTATACTAACCTAAACCAGAACTAACTCTGTCTCTGTACTAACCCAAACCAGAACTAACTCTGTCTCTGTACTAACCCAAACCAGAACGAACTCTGTCTTTGTACTAACCCAAACCAGAACGAACTCTGTCTTTGTACTAACCCAAACCAGTTAGTACGGTGGTGTAGTGGTCAGTATGGTGGTGTATTGGTCAGCACTGTCACCTCACAGTAAGATAATCTGGGTTGGATTCCCGGTCCGGGTGGTTCTGTATGGAGTGTGTATGTTCTCTCCGTGCTTGAGTGGGTTCCTCCAGGTACTCTGGTTTCCTCCCACAGTCCAAACACATGCATGTTAGGTCGATCACTCCCTCTAAACTGAACGTAGGTGTGAGTGTGAGTGTGAGTGTGTGTTGGCCATGCAATGACTCGTCCATGGTTCTCAATGATGCTGGGATTGACTCATGACCCCGGCTAATAGAATAAAGAAGAAGATAATGGATGGATGGATGGATGATTGCCAGCTGCAGTAAATACAATGTAATTTGGTCTGTGGTTGGCAGTGTTGACTTGCTGAGCCAGTTTAAATGAATGTATATTAATAAGTAATTTAACTTTCCTCAATGGGTGAAGACATTACTGATAAGAGAGTAGCGAGTGAGACCCTGTTCACCAAATAAAACCCTGCAGTTAGAGGATTTTCGTCAATCTAGAAAACCAACATCTGCTTTGTACTGAAAGCTATGAATGGCCAACATGCTGTGGTGTTGAGCCAATTCTGCTTTTCCCCCACCAACGTTCTCCCCCTGATGATTTCAATGATCATATGTTTTATTCTGAAATCAGAGCTGGGCTTTCTAACATGTGTTGCAGAGCCTTCGTGGTGGAGCCGAATGTTATTCCCAGTAATGTGCTCTGGGATGTCACTGAACTACATGTATAATATATATGTCTACTTATTAATGAGGAAACCTGAGTCACTGTTTAGCAGCCATTGCAAAATCAGTGTTATGTAATTTGCACTAATCATACATAATGTATGAACGCACATATCAGCCATAACATTAAACCCACCTCCTTGTATCTACACACACTGTCCACTGTATCAGCTCCACTGACCATACAGGAGCTCCACTTAC
This sequence comes from Megaleporinus macrocephalus, assembly GCA_021613375.1. NCBI lineage: Eukaryota > Metazoa > Chordata > Actinopteri > Characiformes > Anostomidae > Megaleporinus > Megaleporinus macrocephalus. The sequence continues at coordinate 38,456,658 of CM038719.1, read as the reverse complement.
AGACTGTAGTTCATCTGATTCTCGGTATACTTTATTACTCTGTTCTTTAATGATCAGGACCCCCACAGGACCACCACAGAGCAGCTACTATTTGGTTGGTGGGTCATTCTTAGCACTGCAGTGACACAGTTGTGCTGGTGTGAGTGGATCAGACACAGCAGTGCTACTGCTGGAGTGTTTAAACACTGTGTCCATTCACTGTCCACTCTTTTAGACACTCCTACTACTTGCTGGTCCACCTTGTAGATGTAAAGTCAGAGACAGTAGCTACTTCTGAGATGTAGTGTAGGGTAAGAATTTCAATGCCCGGTGCGGCGGCTTGTTTCCTGGCATATGACAATGAACTCTTGAATCATCAGACTAAGACACAGCGTGGGCTGCTTTTGTCGTTAAAATTACGGGCGGACTGTCAGTGAGAATGTTATATGCATCGTGTTCTTCTCTCTTTTTTATTGTGTTTGCTTATTTCAGAGGAGCATCTGTTTCTGCTTGGCGTTCGCTGGATGCTGATACTCTGAAGCTTCAGCTCCGTCAGTCGGGGCACAGAGTGAGGATGTCCCTGTAAGTATAGAGCAGAACAGAGACGAACTGACAGCTGGAGAAAGAGAGAGATGGAGATGGAGAGAGAGAGAGAGAGAGAATGACAGGCCGGGACAGCGAAGGGAAGCAGAAAGGAGGAGGAGAGAAGACACGGTGGGGCAAAACAAGAAAGAGAGAGGAGAACTGTATCAGACATAGCAGGCTCTGTTACTGCTCTGCTGCTGAACCGTCCTGCTCTCCGTCATATCAACACCATCTACTGCGTTCACAAGCCTAGCTAAAGGCCAGCCAAGGTACGTCTACTCCTCCAATCAAGTTCAAGGTGGGTCTACTTCCAGCTACGTCTGACCAGCACATCTATCACCGTCTTCACCTGCTCAAACAGGATGGTGATCCTAGAGAAACGCTAAGAAGCATCTACTTTACTTGATGACTGAGAGGGTCTGCTCTATTGTCTGCTCAGACAGGAAGCCAGCACCTGGCTACGTCGGTCCAGATCGAGGCCTCTATCTACGATTGATATCTGTCTACTTTACACAGGCCGCCCCTCCCCCACGCTTAGCTGGACGATGTTGGCACGCTGGTTCCCTGGTGTCCTGGTTTCCCCCAGTACATTGCTCTTCTGCATTGTGGTTACTCAATAAACAAGCCTGCTAATGGATTTTACATTTGTCTCTGAGAGTCTTGATTGGTCACACTAGTAAAATAGTTATTGGGGTAGGTGTGTCCAAACTTTTGACTGATAGTTTAAGTACATTTTGGGGGCGGAGTCAGGAGTTTGATGTCCCCATGGTGTTTGAGGGTCAACAGTTGTATGAACAATGAGAATGTATGTAGGTTTTCATTCTATGGCAACAACACACTTTGGGCATGGTTTGGTGAGAAATGCTCTGTCCTTGAGGAACTTAAGAGTCAGCAATGGTGATAGGAACCAGACATCAGAGGCCTAATGCCTCTAAAGCCTCAATTATACTATAAATAAATACGTCACTGCCCACATACTTCTATTCGTCCAGTACGATGGCATGGACCTCAAGCAATTCATCCACTAGAAGGCAGTCCAGAGTCAAAGGGCTAAGTTGAAGGGGGCTGTGATAATGTATCTACTGAAAATATACTACAAACAAGATGAACCCACAATCGTAAGCTTTCAGAGCATGTGCACAAGTATTGACATACGGAGTACAGAGCACAGACTAGAGTAAGACTTATCTAAGACCGTATCTGTATTTAACGTTGAGCGTACGGGAGCCTTCAGAGAGACTTCCTATGAAGCTATGACTTAACATACTTTTTTTTTTTGAAGGCCTAATGCCTCTAAAGGCAAGTAAGTAAGTACGTCATTGCCCACATACTTCTATTCAGACTTCTATTCATCTGTTAAGATGGCATGGATGAGAGACAAGAGCTATGTTGAAGGGGGTTGTGAAAATGTATCTACTAAAAATATACTTTACAAACATGGTGTTTGAGGGTCATCGTTTCTATGAGCTATGAGAATGTATGTAATTTTTTTTTATTCTATGGCAAAAACAAACTTTGGGGGTGGTTTGTTGTGAACTTGGAGTCAGCAATGTTCACGGTGGTGGTGATAGGAACCAGACGTCAGAGGCCTAGTGCCTCTAAAGGCTCATTTATACTCTCACTGCACACATACTTCTATACATCCATTATGATGGCATGGACCTCAAGCAATTCCTCCACTAGAGGGCAGCCCAGAGTCAAAAGGCTATGTTGAAGGGGGCCGTGATCATAGGCATGTTCGACTTCACACAGCCCGATTGCCGCCTGGCTCGGTGCGGTGCATGCCGGTTAGTTTCTTTGTCCGACTTGAGTCGGCGCCACCGTCGCTTCACGATGACATACGGCGTTAACATCTCGCGAGTGCGCTCTCCACGAATCACGCGAGCCGAGAGATGGCTTGATGACGACAGAGCTTAATCCTCATTGGTCAGAAGCTCCACAGACACCTCTGACACAACTCTTTTTACAGTAAAATATATATAAAACATATATATCTCCTCTAAAACTCTTATATAAATATAGATCTCCTCTAAAACTCTGTAAAGATCCCATATTTACACTAATACTATCATATCAGTAGCAGGACAATTAATTTACATACAGTATTCAACATATTTCTATTTCATAATTAGTATTTCAGATCATGAAGAAGTTCCAGTGCTGTAGATTTACACTCTTATGATTTGTGAGTGTCTTTAAAACCCCTTTCTTTCTACTCTTTCTTATTCGTTTCTTTCTTTTTATTATTTTTCTATTGCGTCTACTTCATCAGCTGTAAAGAGAGCGAACACCGCGAGAGCCGGCGTTGTTCACGTAGGCTGCAGGTGGCGACTGTCCAAGTTGAGGCTCTTTTCTAACCTCCTCCCCCCACTGCGTCCGGCTGCTCTCGCTGACCACCAAGGCCAGGCGCAGCCGTATCTCGAACATGCCTCATGTATGTACTGTTAATATACTACAAACAAGATGAAGGCACCACCGTAAGCTTTCAGAGCATGTGCACAAGTATTGACATACGGAGTCCAGACTTCATCCGTAACCGCATCTGTGTTTAACGTTGAGCGTACGGGAGCCTTCAGAGAGACTTCCTATGAAGCTACGACTTAACATACTTACCACTCCGCTGCCTAAAGCCTGCTGCATGTTAGTTCTGAGATCCACTGAGTTCTACATCACTGTAATGTTTAATATAAATTCACAGACCCAGCCATGCAGGAAGCAGGGGATCCTGCGCGGGCGCTGGTGACGTGCAGTAATCAGAGGAGACGTTAGCAGGATTGCAGGCTGAGCGCGGCGTTGAAGCCGCTGTGCTTTGTGCAGGTCTGACAGGCTGTAAAGGGCAGCGTCTCTAAGCTGATTCCTGCTCCAGTAAGTGGTAAAGATGCTTTGTGTCCCGCGACCTTTTCGTCTGTCCCGCTCCCTCTCTCTCTCCCTCTCTCTCTCTCCCTCTCTCTCTCTCTCCCGCTCTCTCTCTCTTCTCGCCCGGATCTACGGCCTGTCACTTTTACTGATCAGCTACATTACGCTGCAGCAGGACGCAACCATATCACTGCTGCATAACATTAATCTCAGACCCGCTCCGCTCTATAACCCCTATCTCTCTCTCTCTCCCTCTGACTCTATCTCTCTCTACCACTCATATCTCTCTCTCTCTCCCTCTGACTCTATCTCTCTCCACCACTCATAACGCTCTCTCTCTCTCCCTCTGACTCTATCTCTCTCTACCACTCATATCGCTCTCTCTCTCTCCCTCTGACTCTATCTCTCTCTACCACTCATATCGCTCTCTCTCTCTCCCTCTGACTCTATCTCTCTCTACCACTCATATCTCTCTCTCTCTCTCCCTCTGACTCTATCTCTCTCTACCACTCATATCGCTCTCTCTCTCTCCCTCTGACTCTATCTCTCTCTACCACTCATATCTCTCTCTCTCTCTCCCTCTGACTCTATCTCTCTCTACCACTCATATCGCTCTCTCTCACTCTGACTCTATCTCTCTCTACCACTCATATCGCTCTCTCTCTCCCTCTGACTCTGTCTCTCTCTACCACTCATATCTCTCTCTCTCTCCCTCTGACTCTATCTCTCTCTACCACTTATGTCGCTCTCTCTCTCCCTCTGACTCTATCTCTCTCTACCACTCATATCGCTCTCTCTCTCCCTCTGACTCTATCTCTCTCTACCACTCATATCTCTCTCTCTCTCTCCCTCTGACTCTATCTCTCTCTACCACTCATATCTCTCTCTCTCTCCCTCTGACTCTATCTCTCTCTACCACTCGTATTGCTCTCTCTCTTTCACTCTCTTTCTCTCTTTCTCTTCCTCTGACTCTATCTCTCTCTACCACTCATATCGCTCTCTCTCCCTCTGACTCTATCTCTCTCTACCACTCATATCGCTCTCTCTCTCCCTCTGACTTTATCTCTCTCTACCACACATATCGCTCTCTTTCTCTCAGTCTGACTCTATCGCTCTCTACCACTCATATCTCTCTCTCTCTCCCTCTGACTCTATCTCTCTCTACCACTCATATCGCTCTCTCTCTCCCTCTGACTCTATCTCTCTCTACCACTCATATCTCTCTCTCTCCCTCTGACTCTATCTCTCTCTACCACTCATATCGCTCTCTCTCTCCCTCTGACTCTATCTCTCTCTACCACTCATCGCTCTCTCTCTCTCCCTCTGACTATCTCTCTCTACCACTCATATCGCTCTCTCTCTCCCTCTGACTCTATCTCTCTCTACCACTCATATTGCTCTCTCTCTCCCTCTGACTCTGTCTCTCTCTACCACTCATAACGCTCTCTCTCTCCCTCTGACTCTATCTGTCTCTACCACTCATTTCGCTCTCTATCTCCTTCTGACTCTATCTCTCTCTACCACTCATATCGCTCTCTCTCACTCTCTTTCACTCTTTCTCTCGGTCTGACTCTATCTCTCTCTACCACTCATATCTCTCTCTCTCTCTCCCTCTGACTCTATCTCTCTCTACCACTCATATCTCTCTCTCTCTCCCTCTGACTCTATCTCTCTCTACCACTCATATCTCTCTCTCTCTCCCTCTGACTCTATCTCTCTACCACTCTTATCTCTCTCTCTCTCCCTCTGACTCTATCTCTCTCTACCACTCATATTGCTCTCTCTCTCCCTCTGACTCTGTCTCTCTCTACCACTCATATCGCTCTCTCTCTCCCTCTGACTCTATCTGTCTCTACCACTCATTTCGCTCTCTATCTCCTTCTGACTCTATCTCTCTCTACCACTCATATCGCTCTCTCTCACTCTCTTTCACTCTTTCTCTCGGTCTGACTCTATCTCTCTCTACCACTCATATCTCTCTCTCTCTCTCCCTCTGACTCTATCTCTCTCTACCACTCATATCTCTCTCTCTCTCCCTCTGACTCTATCTCTCTCTACCACTCATATCTCTCTCTCTCTCCCTCTGACTCTATCTCTCTACCACTCTTATCTCTCTCTCTCTCCCTCTGACTCTATCTCTCTCTACCACTCATATCGCTCTCTCTCTCCCTCTGACTCTATCTCTCTCTACCACTCATATCGCTCTCTCTCACTCTCTTTCACTCTTTCTCTTGGTCTGACTCCATCTCTCTCTACCACTCATATCGCTCTCTCTCTCCCTCTGACCCTATCTCTCTCTACCACTCATATCGCTCTCTCTCTCCCTCTGACTCTATCTCTCTCTACCACTCATATCGCTCTCTCTCACTCTGACTCTATCTCTCTCTACCACTCATATCGCTCTCTCTCTCTCCCTCTGACTCTATCTATCTCTACCACTCATATCGCTCTCTCTCTCCCTCTGACTCTATCTCTCTCTACCACTCATATCGCTCTCTATCTCCCTCTGACTCTATCTCTCTCTACCACTCATATCGCTCTCTCTCACTCTCTTTCACCCTTTCTCTCGGTCTGACTCTATCTCTCTCTACCGCTCATATCGCTCTCTCTCTCCCTCTGACTCTATCTCTCTCTACCACTCATATCGCTCCCTCTCACTCTGACTCTATCTCTCTCTACCACTCATATCGCTCTCTCTCTCTCCCTCTGACTCTATCTATCTCTACCACTCATATCGCTCTCTCTCTCCCTCTGACTCTATCTCTCTCTACCACTCATATCTCTCTCTCTCTCTCCCTCTGACTCTATCTCTCTCTACCACTCATATCGCTCTCTCTCTCCCTCTGACTCTATCTCTCTCTACCACTCATATCTCTCTCTCTCTCCCTCTGACTTTATCTCTCTCTAACACACATATCGCTCTCTTTCTCTGACTCTATCTCTCTCTACCACTCATATCTCTCTCTCTCTCTCCCTCTGACTCTATCTCTCTCTACCACTCATATCGCTGTCTCTCTCCCTCTGACTCTATCTCTCTCTACCACTCATATCTCTCTCTCTCTCCCTCTGACTCTATCTCTCTCTACCACTCGTATCGCTCTCTCTCTTTCACTCTCTTTCTCTCTTTCTCTCCCTCTGACTCTACCTCTCTCTACCACTCATATCGCTCTCTCTCTCTGACTCTATCTCTCTCTACCACTCATATCGCTCTCTCTCTCCCTCTGACTCTATCTCTCTCTACCACTCATATCGCTCTCTCTCTCCCTCTGACTCTATCTCTCTCTACCACTCATATCGCTCTCTCTCTCCCTCTGACTCTATCTCTCTCTACCACTCATATCTCTCTCTCTCACTTCTTCTGACTCTATCTCTCTCTACCACTCATATCGCTCTCCCTCTGACTCTATCTCTCTCTACCACTCATATCTCTCTCTCTCTCACTTCTTCTGACTCTATCTCTCTCTACCACTCATATCGCTCTCTCTCTCCCTCTGACTCTATCTCTCTCTACCACTCATATCGCTCTCTCTCTCCCTCTGACTCTATCTCTCTCTACCACTCATATCGCTCTCTCTCTCCCTCTGACTCTATCTCTCTCTACCACTCATATCGCTCTCTTTCTCCCTCTGACTTTATCTCTCTCTAACCCACATATCGCTCTCTTTCTCTGACTCTATCTCTCTCTACCACTCATATCGCTCTGTCTCACTCTGACTCTATCTCTCTCTACCAATCATATCTCTCTCTCTCCCTCTGACTCTGTCTCACTCTACCACTCATATCGCTCTCTCTCTCCCTCTGACTCTATCTCTCTCTACCTCTCATATCGCTCTCTCTCACTCTGACTCTATCTCTCTCTACCAATCATATCTCTCTCTCTCCCTCTGACTCTGTCTCACTCTACCACTCATATCGCTCTCTCTCTCCCTCTGACTCTATCTCTCTCTACCACTCATATCGCTCTCTCTCTCCCTCTGACTCTATCTCTCTCTACCACTCATATCGCTCTCTCTCTCCCTCTGACTCTATATCTCTCTACCACTCATATCGCTCTCTCTCTCCCTCTGACTCTATCTCTCTCTACCACTCATATCGCTCTCTCTCACTCTGACTCTATCTCTCTCTACCACTCGTATCGCTCTCTTTTTCACTCTCTTTCTCTCTTTCTCTCCCTCTGACTCTATTTCTCTCTACCACTCATATCGCTCTCTCTCTCCCTCTGACTCTATCTCTCTCTACCACTCATATCTCTCTCTCTCTCCCTCTGACTCTGTCTCTCTTTACCACTCATATCGCTCTCTCTAACTCTCTCTCTGTCTGTTTCTATCTCACTCTCTCTCTCAGTCTGTCTCACTCTCTGAGTCTGTCACTATTTTGCTCTCTCTCACAGTCTGACTCTATCTCTCTCTACCACTCATATCGCTCTCTAGCTCTCTCTCTCAGTCTGTTTCTATCTCACTCTCTCTCTCAGTCTGTCTCTCTCACTCTCTGTCTGTCAATATCTCACTCTCTCTCAGTCTGTCACTATTTTGCTCTCTCTCACTCTCTCTTTCAGTCTGACTCTATCTCTCTCTACCACTCATATCGCTCTCTCTAGCTCTCTCTCTCAGTCTGTTTCTATCTCACTCTCTCTCTCAGTCTGTCTCTCTCACTCTCTGTCTGTCAATATCTCACTCTCTCTCAGTCTGTCACTATTTCGCTCTCTTTCACTCTCTTTCTCTCTCAGTCTGACTCTATCTCTCTCTACCACTCATATATCTCTCTCTCTCTCTCCCTCTGACTCTGTCTCTCTTTACCACTCATATCGCTCTCTCTAACTCTCTCTCTGTCTGTTTCTATCTCACTGTCTCTCTCAGTCTGTCTCACTCACTCTCTGTCTGTCAATATCTCACTCTCTCTGTCTGTCACTATTTTGCTCTCTCTCACTCTCTCTCTACCTCTCTCACTCTCACCTTTTAGCCCCCCTCTTTCACTCATATTGCTCTCTTGCTCTCTCTTTCTCTCTCAGACTGTCTCTATCTCGCTCCCTTTCACTCATATCGCTCTCTTTCACTCTCTCACTCTCACCTTTTAGCCTTTCTCTTTCACTCATATTCCTCTTGCTCTCTCTTACTCTGTCTCTATCATGCTCTACCACTTATCTCTCTCTCTCTCACTAATATCACTCTCTCTCTCAGTCTCACATTTTAGCCTCTCCCACTCATATTGCTGTCCCTCTCTCTCTCTCTCTCTCTCTCTGTCCCAGTCTGTCTCTCTCTCTCACTCATATCGCTCTCACTTTCTCCACCATTGTCTCTCTTTTTCCTTTTCCTGCCCCTTTTCTCTCTCTCTCTGTTTTCTCTTTCACCCATCCCTCTCTCCTTTTCTTTTATTCTCTTTTTGTCTTTGCTTCCTCCCTGTCTCTGTGTTTCCTTATACCTTCTCACTCCATCTTTATTCCTCATCTCTATCTCCCTCCATCCCTCTATCCTTCTTATTTCAATCTTACTTCCTATTTTCTCTCCTCCTATTTCTCCTATCTACCTCCTTTGTTCAGTTTCTCTCACTTTCCCTTTCTCATACTCTCCCTCTCCCTCTTTTTTCTTTCTTCCTTTCTCTTTCTGTCTCTCTCCATTCCATCACATCTGTCTCGTTCTCTGGACTTTTCTTTCTTTCTTTCTCCATCACTGTCACTCTTTTTTCCCTTTCCTACCCCATCTCTCTCTTTCTTTCTCTCTGTTTTCTTTTTCACATATTCCTCTCCTTTTCTTTTATTCTCTGTCTTCACGTCCTCCCTGTTTTTGTTTTTTTTCTGTCCCAGATGTGTCTCTCTTCTCAACAGCTGCATCTTCCCCATCATGTTTTTCCCTTCTTTCACTTCCTCCCCTCTCGTCTTCTTTCAGTCTCTCTCTCTCTCTACACTTTTTCATCCTTTGTTTTCCTGTCTCCTACCATCAGTCTCTCTCTCTATCTCTCTCTCACTCTCTCTCTCTCCTTTGCCCCTCTCTCTCCTTCCCTCTCACTTACTCCTGTTTCTCTATATCCCCCTCTCTCTATCCCTCTCTCTCCCCTTTGTCTCTCTTTTCTCTTCACTCACACTCTCTTTTCTATATACCCCCTCTCTCTATATCTCTCTCTCCTTCCCTCTCAATCGCTATCTCTCTCTCTCCCTTTCTCAACCTCTCTATCTTTCTCCCTCTCTCTATCTCTCTCTCCTCTTTACTCTCACTTTCTCCTCTTCTCCTTATTTCCCCTCTTTCTCTTCCTCTCTCTGTCTCTCTCCTTCCCTCTCAATCTCTCTCTATCTCTCTCCCCCGACTCTCTCTGAGCTAGTTCTTTCATTAATATAAACTCATACAGCTTCTATTGGTTTATGATCTCTGTATTGAGTTTTTATTGCACTTTCATTACACGGCTTGAACTTTCCCCACCTGGAACGAGACATTTGTCTGAGCCTCTCCAGCCCTGTTTGTATATGAGACACTGTGTATTAGACACTGGTTGTATATGAGACACTGTTTGTATGTGAGACACTGTTTGTATGTGAGACACTGTTTGTATATGAGACACTGTTTGCATGTGAGACACAGTTTGTGTATGAGACACAGTTTGTATGTCAGATATTATTTGTATGTGAGACACTCTTTCTAAATGAGACACTGTTTGTATGTGTGACACTGTTTGTATGTGAGACATTGTTTTTTATGAGACACTTTGTAGATGAGACACTGTTTGTATATGAGACACTGTTTGCATGTGAGACACAGTTTGTGTATGAGACACTTTTTCTATATGAGACACTGTTTGTATGTGTGACACTGTATGTGAGACACTGTTTTTTATGAGACACTTTGCATATGAGACACTGTTGTGTATTAGACACTATTTGAATTTGAGATACTCTTTTTATATAAGATACTGTATTTAAGACACTGGTTGTGTATTAGACAGTGTTTGTATATGAGATACTGTTTGTGTGTGAGACACTGTTTTTATGTATGATACTGTATTTTATAAGATACTGTATTTGAGATACTGTTTTTATATAAGATACTGTTTTTATATAAGATACTGTATTTGAGATACTGTTTTTTTATAAGATACTGTTTTTTTATAAGATACTGTATTTGAGATACTGTTTTTATAAGATACTGTTTTTTTATAAGATACTGTATTTGAGATACTGTTTTTATAAGATACTGTTTTTATATAAGATACTGTATTCCAGATACTGTTTTTTTATAAGATACTGTATTTGAGATACTGTTTTTATATAAGATACTGTTTTTTATAAGATACTGTATTTGAGATACTGTTTTTATATAACATAATGTTTTTATATAAGATACTGTATTTGAGATACTGTTTTTATAAGATACTGTTTTTTTATAAGATACTGTATTTGAGATATTGTTTTTATAAGATACTGTTTTTTACAAGATACTGTTTTTTATAAAATACTGTATTTGAGATACTGTTTTTATATAACATAATGTTTTTATATAAGATACTGTATTTGAGATACTGTTTTTATATAAGATACTGTTTTTTATAAGATACTGTATTTGAGATACTGTTTTTATATAACATAATGTTTTTATATAAGATACTGTATTTGAGATACTGTTTTTATAAGATACTGTTTTTTTATAAGATACTGTATTTGAGATACTGTTTTTATAAGATACTGTTTTTATAAGATACTGTTTTTTTATAAGATACTGTATTTGAGATCCTGTTTTTATAAGATACTGTTTTTTATAAGACACTGTTTTTTATAAGATACTGTATTTGAGATACTGTTTTTTAAAAGATACTGTTTTTTTTTATAAAATACTGTATTTGAGATACTGTTTTTTAATAAGATACTGTTTTTTTTACAAGATACTGTATTTGAGATGCTGTTTTCATAAGTCATTGTTTTTTTACAAGATACTGTATTTGAGATACTGTTTTTTTTACAAGATACTGTATTTGAGATGCTGTTTTTATAAGATACTGTTTTTTATAAGATACTGTATTTGAGATACTGTTTTTATATAAGATACTGTTTTTATATAAGATACTGTATTTGAGATACTGTTTTTATATAAGATACTGTTTTTTATAAGATACTGTATTTGAGATACTGTTTTTATATAACATAATGTTTTTATATAAGATACTGTATTTGAGATACTGTTTTTATAAGATACTGTTTTTTTATAAGATACTGTATTTGAGATACTGTTTTTATAAGATACTGTTTTTATAAGATACTGTTTTTTTATAAGATACTGTATTTGAGATCCTGTTTTTATAAGATACTGTTTTTTATAAGACACTGTTTTTTATAAGATACTGTATTTGAGATACTGTTTTTTAAAAGATACTGTTTTTTTTTATAAAATACTGTATTTGAGATACTGTTTTTTAATAAGATACTGTTTTTTTTACAAGATACTGTATTTGAGATGCTGTTTTCATAAGTCATTGTTTTTTTACAAGATACTGTATTTGAGATACTGTTTTTTTTACAAGATACTGTATTTGAGATGCTGTTTTTATAAGTCATTGTTTTTTTACAAGATACTGTATTTGAGATACTGTTTTTATATAAGATACTGGTTTTATATAAGATACTGTATTTGAGATACTGTTTTTTTATAAGATACTTTTTTTTATAAGATACTGTATTTGAGATACTGTTTTTTATAAGATACTGTTTTTTTTATAAGATACTGTATTTGAGATACTGTTTTTTATAAGATACTGTTTTTTTATAAGATACTGTATTTGAGATACCATTTGTATTTGAGATACTGTTTGTATTAGAAACACTGCATGTGCATTAGACATGTACTAACATGGTTTGTATGTTGTGTTACCTACATCTATTTGTGGCACACTTGTATAGCGGTGTATTTATATACTGGATGAACTGGTACATCACCAGAACATTTCACAGCATAAGTCAGTAATCAAGTGCGAAGGCCTAGCCCCCCGCAGGCCCCAACAGTTTTTATGCATATGTGTGAGAGTATATTTCTGTCTGTGAAATGAAATGTGAGCGAATGTGTGTGCGGCGCTCCGAGCAGGTGCCGTGTTAAAGGCGGGCCGCGCCGAAGCCCCCCGACTGCAGCCGCTCTCTCACAGAAGAGCAGCTTCAGAGCCCCGGCAGTGTGAAAAATCCCAAAAAGACCCATCAGCGCAGATGGAGACTGTGACAGTCTGCTAGTGTGGCCCCGCCACGGCGTCAAAACCCACCTGCAGAAAGTCAATTAACACAGGCCTGACTCACACACGCCGCCACAAACAGCAGATTCAAATTCGGCCGAGCTGCAGGCGCGCCGATAAAGCGGCCCGCTTCTGAAGCCCCGCCGCAATTTACCCGCAAATACGGAGCGTGAAAGTGCATTCCGCACCGATATCCATATGAGACGCCTGGTCGGTGCTGTTTTTTTCTTTCCTCAGTAAGCTCACGGGAAGTCTTCATTTCAAGTGAGATTTTCAGAAAAAAGGAAAAAGAGGAGAATTTCTTGCGAGAAGCGCCGGCCGGCCATCAGATCGAGCGCTCTCCTCGGAAACGTTTACAATTATGCCTCAGTAGTTCACACGGAGTTCGTATTAAACAGGAATAGCGGCGTTCTTCACAGGAGGCGTTCTTCACAGGAGGCGTTCTTCCCCATTTCCGGTTTATTTCCATCTTAAAGTTTCATAAAAACAGGTTCTGGTTCTAGAATCTGCTCTGCATTCTAATCCATATATATATATATATATATATATATATATATATATATATATATATATATATATATATATATATATATACACTACCTCTCAAAAGTTTAGGATCACTTCAGAATTTCATTTCATGCGATTTTCATGCAATTCACAAACAATATTGTCCATTTCACAATTAATGTAAGTGTATTAGATGATTTTTAAAGAATAAAAATGTTTGTATTAAAGTCTATTTTTGTATAGAGGCTTATTTTGCATATAGTCTATTATCAGTAATTCTCAGTCCTCTGTCTAAATCTCCTGGTACGACCACCAATCCAAGTTAAGGATGTTATTGGACTAATTGGTTGTTAGGACACTCTTGCTCAATTGTGATGCACAGCTGAAAAACATTCTACTAATAAGTGAGTATAAAAGGGAGAACAACATTCTAGGTTAGTTTAGTATCTGAAGATCAGCAGTTGATGGCTTGCTGACCGACTCACAATGACCAGAAAGAAACAGCTTTCTTTAGAGACCCGTCAGTCCATTGTTGTGTTAGGGAAGGAAGATACTCCATTGAAAACAAGAATATATATATATATATATATATATATATATATATATATATATATATATATATAGATATATATATATATATATATATATAGCTAATATCCTGAGTGACCGCCGTGTGCATTGTGGACAGCAGCTAGACTGACTGGGAGACTCAGTAAGGTCCTGGTAGGTGGTCACAGGTATCTGGAGCCATGCTGACTGCAGTGCATCCCACAGTTGCTGGAGAAGGACTAGAGAAGGATCCATAGAGCCAACACCACCATCCAGTTGGTTCAAGTCTGGGGAGTTAGTGGTCCAGGGTAGGAGTCTTAATCAGCTCTTCCAACCAAAGTGGGACATTTCTAGTCATGTGATGTATCGCCCTGTCTTGCTGCAGATCCCATCCGACCCAGGAAGGAAGTCTAGGGAATTAGGGGCTCTTGAAAATTAGACAAAAATGGAGATACTTGCCTTTCTTTGGACAGCAACGATTAACTGCTTCACCCGCCAGATACTGCGGCCAGTTACTGGACATAAGGTCCATAAAACCAGCTTACGCTCACGCCGTGAGGAGACCAGCGCTCTGCTGCACCCTGGCTAAGCCTTACTGTGAGTACTATCAATCAGGTTGATCAAATGAACTCTGGATTTATACTGTAGTGGTAGATACAGCTGGTCAGAATGAATAAACAAATGAAGTCATCTAACATGTATCAACTGAGATCACAGATCTAATAACTCTACGCTTCTGGTCCTGTGACAGTAAGAGTCCTGGATAATTTTACCTTTTAATGGAAGTTTATTGGATTTACTTGAAGGCTGGCTTACTCGGGGGTCCCAGCGTGATCTGCTTAGTCATTTGCAGACAGGATTCATTTTGAGGCACTGCTGTCATTCTGGGTAAAGAGCCTACCTGTCATTATATCACAGGGTATAAACAGCAGCTGTCGTTTTCAAATGATGAAGAGAAATGAAAATAGACCAAAATGAAAACTCATGTTATAATGAATGGACCAATAAAAATGCTCCAACAAAGCTTGGAAAACTGTCTGGGGGCAGCAGTCTAAGCAGAGAAGCCCAGACTTCCCTCTCCCCAGCCACCTCCTCTAGCTTCTCCGGGCGAATACCGAGGTGTTCCCCAGCCAGCCGAGAGATATAATCCTTCCTGAGTGTCCTGGGTCTTTCCCGGGGTCTCCTCCCAGTTGGACAGGTCCAGAACACCTCCAGAGGGAGGCGTCCAGTAGGCATCCTAACCAGATGCCCGAACCACCTCAGCTGGTTCCTCTTAAGGTGGAGGAGCAGCAGATCAACTCTGAGCCTCCCACGTATAATGGAGCTCCTCACCCTATCTCTAAGGGTGAGACCCAACACCGCAAAACTCATTTCGGCAGCTTGTATCTGCTATCGCGTTCTTTCGGTCACTACCCAGAGCTCCTCAGCACAGGTGAGAGTAGGAACATAGATTGACCAGTAAATCAGGAGCTTTGCCTTTTGGCTCAGCCCATGGGGCCTGGCCGGGCTATAGAGATACATGGGTCCTCCCTCCCATGGGGGTCCGGTGCTATGTGGATCGGGTGGCAGTCGAAGGCGAAGGCTACTGAAACTACCTCTGGGTACATGGAATATATATATATATATATATATATATATATATATATATATATATATATATATATATATATATATATATATGTAGACAGACAGTTGAGTCACAATATTATGTCCACCAGTTAATATTCCAGAGTGACTGGAATGATGGATGTACTGGGAGACTCAATAAGGTTCTGGTAGGTGGTCCCAGGTATCTAAAGCCATGCTGACTGGAATGCATCCCACAGCTGCTGGAGGGAGCGTGGAGGAGGATCCATAGAGCCAACACCACCATCAAGGTGGTCCCACAGATGCTCAATTGGGTTCAAGTCTGGGGAGTTAAGAACGTTGTACGTTTTGGTCAGCTCACCCAACCAACATGGGACATTTCTAGCCGTGTGGCGTGTCGCATTGTCTTCATACTCTATCTCCATCTTTATGTTACCTCATTGTTTCGTGTAATGGGTGTGGGGAGGTGCGATGAGTCCGCAGGCTGCTCACGGCGTGTCCTCAAAGCCGATTAACACTGACAGCGGTTGACGAGGAACAGAACACATAGCCCAAAGTAAGTGGATGGGCATGGCTTGTGGTCGAAGTGATTGAAAGCAGTGAGCAAAAATTGGTCTCAGGGTCTGCAGTTGGGAGTGAGCAACGATTAAATTACATCCCATAGACATGGGGGGACATGCATTATGGTTAAATCAGGTTGGTGTGTCTGTGCAGACGCATATAAAACATTAAAATATTTGTTAGTATTATTAGTCGTAGTTATTATTGCTTTGCAGTGTGTAACTATACTGTTATTCGTTTTCTGCTTTCTGCCAAATCTTCGAAACGTAACTCGCCCCGCAGTTTTTGAAATATCAAGTTTCAACTCCAGACTGTCCGGGTCTGGTGTGATTCGGGCTTGTATGCAGCTTTTTGGTTGGATGCACAGATTCCGGAATTGTATTCCATAGAGAATGAATGGGATGGAAAAGTACATGCCAATCTACTAAACTTCTGCTCCACCGACAGACACTATTTCACATACACTGACTCAGCGCAGACCCCCAACCACAACTGCAGTGTTGGTTCCACCTGCACTCGTCTGTTTGTGTTTTTTTTCTCTCTTTTTTCCCCCATAGAGTCCCATTCATTTTCAGTCAAACCCAAACCTCATGGTTTCATTTAACCTACAGCCTCCAAACTGCATGTAACAACTGTCAGGGTTCCCCAACCTCTAATCCACAGACATACTGATCTGCACTCCTCTATCTGTTGTTTATTCATCCCTCGTTCCTCCCATAGAGTCCCATTCATTTTTGGTCAAACCCAAACATTACTATAGCCACCAAACTGCCTGTACTCACTCAGAGTAGATCCCCAACCTCTAATCCACAGACATACCGACCTGCACTCCTCTATGTGTCGTTTTGCCTTTTGGCTCAGCCCATGGGGCCTGGCCGGGCTATAGAGATACATGGGTCCTCCCTCCCATGGGGGTCCGGTGCTATGTGGATCGGGTGGCAGTCGAAGGCGAAGGCTACTGAAACTACCTCTGGGTACATGGAATATATATATATATATATATATATATGTAGACAGACAGTTGAGTCACAATATCTGCCTGTACTCACTCAGAGTAGATCCCCAACCTCTAATCCACAGACATACCGACCTGCACTCCTCTATGTGTCGTTTATGTACAAGTATCCTGTGTTTCCTTCAGGAAATGCCCTTTACTATTATTATTATTATTATTATTATTATTATTATTATTATTATTATTATTATTATTATTATTATTATTAGCACTAGTAGCTTACACTGTGAAAGGTAATTACTTCATGTGGCCACAAGCAGGTAAACTAGTTTTATTGAACCCAAAACACATGTCCATGATGAATAAAAGTAGTTGAACTGACCCCCGTAGTTGAGTAGTTGAGTTTGAGACCCACCCCTGTCCTTAAAATTCCATGTTTTGTTGACTGAAGATAAGTTTACACACCATCTACAGAGAACACACTTCAATTAATTAGCATCCTTGTTGATGAATTTTACATGGAAAATAAAAAAATATCATGAACCATGGCCTTATATATTTTATATATTAATATACTTATATATTAAATATTTTTCCCCAATGCATTAAACTCAGCAAATCAATAGAAACTGCACAGAGCTGAGTTCTGCATATCCTCAATGCAACAATTTAGTAACAAACATTGTATGTGGGAATAATCGTTACCCATTATCATGCAGCCTCTGCCTTCTAGCTATTATCTCCAATTATTAATAAGGACAACTTATAAAACTGCATCTTGTTGTTGTTGTAAAAGACTTGCGGTGCCTAACAACGCCCTTTAACCATCATCAGTCCTCTATAATGCATGGTTTAGTGTGGTTCACAGATTTGTTATTATGGTTAGAGGACATCGACGAATAGGCATAATCTTTGGTGGACGCCTGCTCGTCCAGTGTTTCTTCTTAATGCAAAAGATATTAAGATGGACTCCCTTTGGTGAAGGCTTGTGGAAGCTGTTTGTGCTTATACTGGTATCTGGACACTTTTGGTCATTTAATGTACATTATCAGTGAAAAGTTTGGACACAACTACCCAGGTTGTTCTTATTTGTACTATTTAAATAATAATAATATTACTGAATCAACGTAAAGAGATCAAAACTATGAAATGTGCCAGAATAAAGTATCTGGTGGTGGTGGCTTAAAGACATGTAATAATTCAGAGAATCAGAGAATAAGGTAAGATCCATATGGAAGTAGGTCATCAAGCAGGTGGTTACCCAGGCTCAGATGGAGAGATCCAGGCATTGGCATCCAGGGTTCGCCTACACAAGTGTGGAGACACACAGAATAGCCTAGCCAGGGCCAGCCGGGCCCAGCGAGGCCCGTCTGGTGGGCACTGGTGGAGTAGGGCTGATGAGCACTGGTGAAACCTGGAGAGAAGTGCAAAGGTTAGTAGTGGCTGGGTCTAGCTTAGCTGCTATGGGTCTTGGCTTGGCTTGAAAGATCTGGGATTGGTTGAACTTGACTCCACTGAACTTGGCTTGATTCTGAGGGGGTCTTGGTTGGGGTCTGACGAGGCTTGGAGATGGATATTTCAATGACGTTGGTTTGGCTTGGTCAAACTTGGCAGGGTGCAGGCTTGGCTTGGCCAATATATATATATATATATATATATATATATATAGCCCATGTTGAAGTGAGTGCCCATGTTGTTGAAGTGAATAAGAAGGTGTGAGTAAAGCGGAAGGCCTGTAATACAAATTTTGTTCAATCATTGATAAAAACCAGGTCAAACCGGTACTGGGAAGCTTTTTCCGGCTCCACTCTTCTATTTTGTGAGAGATGATTATTTTAATCGAGGCCACATGATGGTTTTCGTGCGGCAGAGCCATTATCCTGGCTCACGGCACTGCAAACACTTCCATTCCGAGGAGCTGAGGAAGACCCTCGGAAGCTGCTGTGCCACCAGGAGGCCCATTGCGACCCTGTTGGAAGGGAGCTGGAACATTAGAGCCTCTGTCGTCATGCAACATCCCAACCCAGACGCAGGTCTTGCAGCGCTCCACCACGCACCGCTGTGCCTTTAATTGATTCCTCCAGCTGACAACGGCAGCAGAGTGTTTTCAATAGAAGCCCTGTTTTTGTTGAAGAGAGAAAGAGGGCACCCCTCCCTCCATCCCCTTCCCTTTCTCCTAAAGGCTACATGGGTTCACATCTTTTTGTTCCAAAGCCCAAACTCAAGCTGCGGCTGATGGTGCCTCCCGCTCTGACTAATTCAATTACTCTGCTGAGGAAGAGGGGAATGAAGGCCTGTCTCTATCTAATTAACCTTCCCTGTGTACACTTTATTGACAAGAATTACACACTTCTTTTTTTTTCACTCACTGTAAATAACAATCGCTGTCAAATCCGTTTAACGGCCTCCCGAGCCGCTCAGCCAGCTAAAGCCCACGTGAACATTTCCCAGCAATGCCATCCAGGCTCAACGCACTTTGCCCTCATAATAGACTGTGCAAAAAGACAACTTTACAGGAGAGGGCAAAAACTGTCTTTAGTTTCAATGTAAGTCAATTGAACCAGATTTTTTTACAAGCCAGTTTAGAGCATTTCCATTGGTCCGTTCACCAGGAAATTTGTACACAATATTAACAGCAGCCGCTGCATTTAAATGAGGTAGAAACATGAACATTGACAAAAATGAAAGTACAGGTTTTCTTTGGTCAGCGATGATATAATCATATAAGAATATTCATTGGTCACATTCTGGCTGAACCCAACTAAAGCTGTACACTGGGGAAAAATGTTCTGTTAATCTGGTTGCCTTAATAACTTACTATTAGAAGTTCAATGAATTCAAAAATATATGGCAACCTTTAATTTTCTAAGTCAAAATGCTGATTCATGTATCATAGTCTATAAAACTCTGTCCTAATCCCACTGAAGATCAAATACAACAGCCAAACGTGACCCGTGGAGTGTCTTCATGAGCAACCATATAAAATGATCAACAATAACAGCCGACTTCCAGTTATTGGTATCACTTGCATTGATACAACCCAACAAAACCCAACTTTTCCAACTTGACTGGACCCCATCGAAGCTCAAATACACTATCAGTGAAAAGTTTGGACACACCTACCCAGGTGCTATATTAATAGTAATGAATTTTGAGTTATGTGTGAGTTAGGTGTGTCCAAACTTTTTGACTGGTAGTGTAAGGTCCAACAACATTGTATTCTTACCCCAAATTGTAGGGAGTGAAAATTCTGTCTGAGGACCATTTCTGACAATTTTGTCTATTCCAATTGTTACCCAACCTGGCTTGTAGCCCAATAAAATTAAATTAGAACCGGACTGTAGCCCAATACAATTCCATTGGAATCTGATTGTAGGCCAACAACATTCCATTAGAACCTGACTGTAGCCCAATAAAATTAAATTAGAACCTGACTGTATCCCAACAAAATTTAATTCGAACCTGACTGTAGCCCAACAACATTCCATTAGAACTTGACTGTAGCCCAATAAAATTAAATTAGAACCTGACTGTATCCCAACAAAATTCCATTGGAATCTGATTGTAGCCCAACAACATTCCATTACAACTGGACTGTAGCCCAATAACATTCCATTGGAATTCGATTGTAGCCCAATAAAATTCCATTGGAATTCGATTGTAGCCCAATAACATTCCATTAGAACATGACTGTAGTCCAATACAATTCCATTAGAATTCGACTGTAGCCCAATAACATTCTATTAGAACCTGACTGCAGCCCAATAAAATTCCACTGGAATCTGACTGTAGCCCAATAACATTTCATTAGAACCTGACTGTAGCCCAATAAAATTCTATTGGAATCTGATTGTAGCCCAATAACATTCCATTGGAACCTGACTGTAGCCCAATACAATTCCACTGGAATCTGATTGTAGCCCAATAACATTTCATTAGAACCTGACTGCAGCCCAATAAAATAAAATTAGACCCTGACTGTAGCCCTACAATATTCTATTAGAACCTGACTGTAGAAAATTCCATTACAGTCAGGTTCTAATGGAGTTTTGCTTGACTATAGTCAGGTTCTAATATAATTATATTGGGCTGGAGTCCCGATCTAATGAACTGTTTAAGCTGATAAACATTAGGTGAAAGATAGCATCTATTAAACATC
Organism: Megaleporinus macrocephalus; assembly: GCA_021613375.1. Taxonomy (NCBI): domain Eukaryota; kingdom Metazoa; phylum Chordata; class Actinopteri; order Characiformes; family Anostomidae; genus Megaleporinus; species Megaleporinus macrocephalus. The sequence continues at coordinate 38,435,725 of CM038719.1, read as the reverse complement.
AAGACTAAATACAACAACAACACAGGACTAAATACAAGCTAAAACCTGTGAAAGGTAGATGAGAAAAAGGCAAGTATTAGACTAAACCCAACATACAGAGTCAGCTCAGGTTGTTAGGACGACAGCTCGCCTCACTTGAGAGGCTGTTGAACTCCACTGACCTCCCTTTAGCATGTTCTTATGAAACATTTCTAGCATTTGTGTATGAATTATTTAGCTTGAAGATGATACTACGAGATGCGACTGCTACACTGTGTGTGAACTCGGGCGATGGCCTCAGAAAATCAAGCATCCAAGACCTTTAAAAGTGTGAAAACATTTCACGAGGTCACATGTTGATCTAGCACGTCCCACGAGCAGCACTGTCTGGCATTAGCGTGGACGAGTTGAGCTGCGAATGCGTCCGGCCAAGTTTCCCACTGTGTTTCAAATCTCGGTGTTCGCTTGACCAGCCAATGGCACACTGAGTTAAAAAGCTAGAGAGACTATAAATCACGCTCGCTACGTTCAAATCCCTGTCCAGTCTTTTTAGAGGTCCAGTCCACTCACTGGCTGCTTTATGATTGATATGGTCAACCCTGAGATTGATTGATTACAAGTAAAGACTGAATGCACACATGACAAATATGCAGTACTTTCTATTGGCTCTAGTCCAAAACAATGACAACAATGATAAACTATAAATAAAACAATAAACACTGATATATATGTTCATTCCATATATATCAATGTTCATTCTATATATATCAGTGTTCATTCCATATATATATCAATGTTCATTCTATATATATCAGTGTTCATTCCATGTATATCAGTATTCATTCCATATATATCAATGTTCATTCCATATATATCGGTGTTCATTCCATATATATCAGTATTCATTCCATATATATCGATGTTCATTCCATATATATCAGTGTTCATTCCATATATATTAGTGTTCATTCCATATATATCAGTGTTCATTCCATATATATCAGTGTTCATTCCATATATATTAGTGTTCATTCCATATATATCAATGTTCATTCCATATATATCAGTGTTCATTCCATATATATTAGTGTTCATTCCATATATATCAATGTTCATTCCATATATATCAGTGTTCATTCCATATATATCGATGTTCATTCCATATATATCGATGTTCATTCCATATATATTAGTGTTCATTCCATATGTATCAATGTTCATTCTATGTATATCAGTGTTCATTCCATATATATCGATGTTCATTCCATATATATTAGTGTTCATTCCATATATATTAGTGTTCATTCCATATATATCAGTGTTCATTCCATATATATCAGTCTTCATTCCATATATATTAGTGTTCATTCCATATATATCAATGTTCATTCCATATATATCAGTGTTCATTCCATATATATTAGTGTTCATTCCATATATATTAGTGTTCATTCCATATATATTAGTGTTCAATCCATATATATCCATGTTCATTCCATATATAACAATGTTTATTCCATATATTGGTGTTCATTCCATATATATCAATGTTCATTCTATATATATCGGTGTTCATTCTATATATATCAATGTTCATTCAATATATATCAATGTTCATTCCATATATATCAGTGTTCATTCCATATATATCAATGTTCATTCTATATATATCAATGTTCATTCCATATATATCAATGTTCATTCTATATATATATCAATGTTCATTCCATATATATTAGTGTTCAATCCATATATATCAATGTTCTTTCCATATATATCAATGTTCATTCTATATATTTCAATGTTCTTTCTACATATAACAATGTTTATTCCATATATTGGTGTTCATTCCATATATATCAATGTTCATTCCATATATATCAATGTTCATTCTATATATATCGGTGTTCATTCTATATATATCAATGTTCATTCAATATATATCAATGTTCATTCCATATATATCAGTGTTCATTCCATATATATCAATGTTCATTCTATATATATCAATGTTCATTCCATATATATCAATGTTCATTCTATATATATATATATCAATGTTCATTCCATATATATTAGTGTTCATTCCATATATATTAGTGTTCATTCCATATATATCAGTGTTCATTCCATATATATCAGTGTTCATTCCATATATATTAGTGTTCATTCCATATATATCAATGTTTATTTCATATAGGTCAATGTTCATTCCGTATATATCAATGTTCATTCCATATATCGGTGTTCATTCCATATATCCTATGAGCAGCTATCTTCTTATAGCTTCTCCTGCATTGTGGGCCTCTACCCTGTTCAGTGCTGGGCAGCTGGGCAGTTTTTCGGGACAAGGTTAGAGAAGAGTATTTATAAAGCTACGAAATTTGCATCACCTGGCCTTTCCTAACAATGACTATGAACAAGCCACAACCCTAACAGGCTAATTAAGGTGTGAGACCTCGGTCAGAGTTCTCTGAGTGCACAGATCTTCAAGCGTTCCCATACTTTTTCTTTTTTTTCACTCTAAAATTGTCCAAAGACCAAAATAATACACTGATATTGCTTAAAATGCTGAAAAGGGTTTTATCTTTATGCTTTTTGGAGATCGTTTCATCTTCAACTTGCTAAACTGTTCACAGTAACAGTCATTTTGAACAGGGGTGCCCAAACTTTTGTATGCCACTGTAAGTACTCAGCAAATTGTGCTCTGTATTTGTTTGTAGAAGTTAGAACTAAATAGTGCACTACTTACACCTACCACTACACCACCGTACTAACCACTACACCACCGTACTAACCACTACACCACCTTACTAACCACTACACCACCGTACTAACCACTACACCACCGTACTAACCACTAAACCACCATACTAACCACTACACCACCGTACTAACACTACACCACCGTACTAACCACTACACCACCGTACTAACCACTACACCACCGTACTAACCACTACACCACCATACTAACCACTACACCACCGTACTAACACTACATCACCATACTAACCACTACACCACCGTACTAACCACTACACCACCATACTAACCACTACATCACCGTACTAACACTACATCACCATACTAACCACTACACCACCGTACTAACCACTACACCACCATACTAACCACTACACCACCGTACTAACCACTACACCACCGTACTAACCACTACACCACCATACTAACTACTACACCACCGTACTAACACTACACCACCATACTAACCACTACACCACCATACTAACCACTACACCACCGTGCTGACCACTACACCACCATACTAACCACTACACTATCGTACTAACCACTAAACCACCATACTAACCACTACACCACTGTACTAACCACTACACCACCGTACTAATCACTATACCACCGTACTAACCACTACACCATCGTACTAACCACTAAACAACCGAGCTAACCACTTTACCACCGTACTAACCACTACACCACCGTACTAACCACTACACCACTGTACTAACCACTACACCACTGTACTAACCACTATACCACCGTACTAACCACTACACCACCATACTAACCAATACATCACCATACTAACCACTACACCACCATACTAACCACTACACCACTGTACTAACCACTACACCACCGTACTAACCACTATACCACCGTACTAACCACTACACCATCGTACTAACCACTAAACCACCGTACTAACCACTACACCACCGTACTAACCACTACACCATCGTACTAACCACTAAACCACCGTACTAACCACTACACCATCGTACTAACCACTAAACCACCGAGCTAACCAGTACACCGCCTTTGCGTATAATCATATATTGCAATTAGGCTATAGGACTGGAACTGCCCCTCTTTAGTCAAACATTGTTCATACAAAGAATGGATCTGATTGGTCACATTACCCTCAATGTAGGGGCATTTGCAACAGTTGCTCCACTGGTGACCTGGTCAGGCACTGGGCAGCACTGCAACCGGAGAAGATGAGGTTCTGTAGCCGAACTGACATCTATCTACCTTAAAGTGCACTGTGAGTGTAGCAAATCAAATCAAGCCACAGATCGAGTGTCCAGGAGTTTTGTCACTGTCAGGAGTGTCACTGCTAGCAGTATCACCGCTAGGTTAATAGGTGTTACACCATCCACTGACCACTGATTAAGGACTGAGAGATGGCTGACACTAACTAACTGTGTCTCTAAATGGACACAAGCATGGAGGAGCTACCCGATAGAGATGTCTGATGGCGGTAAGTGTATTCATCAAGTTCAGGCCCACTGCCGCTCCAGCTTGTGTGTTTGTATTTGCTGTCTCATGGAGAGCGTGGAAAGCTTGGCGGTCAGCTTATACCCAAGGGCAGCTGTCACCGTACTTCACCTTAAGCAGACCTGTTATTGTGTGGTCATCAGTTTTCATTCTGGACACCCTGCCAGTAAAGTATGTCTTATTTTTACACCGGCCTGAATGGAAGAGCACTAGTCTGGCACTTGCAGCTTCATATTGATAGAATCAAATATATATATATATACAAATACACATATACAAATAGATCTGGCCAATAGAGCATCCTCTTTCTCAGGCTACACAGCCAATCATGTAATCTTACTGAAATCACTTACTTCTATTCTACTCCCCTTACAGAAAATAAGTATACTTAAAGTTCATTTTATTAAGTATACTTTGTGCAGTTACTATACTAATGTCATTGTACTAGTAGTACACTCGTATATGTACTATTTTAATACTTCTTGGGACTAAATTGGCCCACTTTCTAGTTTTTAAAAGTATACTTTTAAGTACACTTTAAGTGTAAGAGTAGTAAACCAAGTATACAACTAGTTTAGAGCTTTTGTACTGCAACTACACTAAAAGTAAATTTAAGGGTTTACTGTTAGTTTACTAGCTTTTAAGTTTTCTTTAAGTGAACTTAACATAATACTTATAATTTACTGCTTATATTATTGTTGTACTTTAAAGTATATGACTAGGTTTAAGGTTTTTTTTCTTTAAAATAGAATTTTAACAACGTTTACTTACTCACCAGTGGACACACATAAAATAAACAAGACACACTCAGATTAAGAAACATATCTGTATCTTTATAAGTATTTATAAATAAATTTTTAAACAAATATTGTACTGGATGTGTTTTTGTGCAGAGCAACAATACTTACTTAATACTTAATCTCAATCAAAAGATTAAGTACAAGTAAAGGCCAAATATACTTAGACTGTTCTATACTAGTCAGTATAACCCAAGCATACTTAAGTATAACTGTGTTTAGTATATCACTGAGAAGTACATAAAGAGTAAACTGAAAGCATACTCACTTACTTTTAGTTTGAAAGAAGTAAACTAATGGTACACTTGAATAAACTTCTTTTTTGTAAGGGTCAGTAGACAAGCGCGGCTAGTGTGTCCGAATAGCAGTACCAAATTGTGTGTCCAGCTAGCGTTTTCCATAAAAAACTGTTTTTAGTTCATTTTTTTCAGCAAACTAGCTAGCAGTGGTAGCCTAGCACTAGCTAACTGTTTCTCCAGCTAGCGTTTTCTATAAAAAATGTTTTTAGTTCATTTTTTTCAGCAAACCAGCTAGCGGTGGTGGCCTAGCGCTAGCTAACTGTTTCTCCAGCTACCGCTTTTCATAAAAAACTGTTTTTAGTTCATTTTTTTTAGCCTACTAGCTAGCGGTGGTAGCCTAGTGCTAACCAACTGTTTCTCCAGCTAGCGTGTTCTATAAAAAATGTTTTTAGTTCATTTTTTTCAGCAAACCAGCTAGCGGTGGTGGCCTAGCGCTAGCTAACTGTTTCTCCAGCTAGCGTTTTCCATAAACACGTTTTTAGTTCACTTTTTTCAGCAAACCAGCTAGCGGTGGTGGCCTAGCGCTAGCTAACTGTTTCTCCAGCTACAGCTTTTCATAAAAAAACTGTTTTTAGTTCATTTTTTTCAGCCTACTAGCTAGCGGTGGTAGCCTAGTGCTAGCTAACTGTTTCTCCAGCTAGCATTTTCCATAAAAAACTGTTTTTAGTTAGTTTTTTTCAGCATACTAGCTAGCGGTGGTAGCCTAGCACTAGCTAACTGTTTCTCCAGCTAGCGTTTTCCATAAACACGTTTTAAGTTCACTTTTTTCAACATACTAGGTAGCGGTGGTGGCCTAGCGCCAGCTAACTGTTTCTCCAGCTAGCATTTTCCATAAACACGTTTTTAGTTCACTTTTTTCAGCATACTAGCTAGCGGTGGTGGCCTAGCGCCAGCTAACTGTTTCTCCAGCTACCGCTTTTCATAAACTGTTTTTAGTTCACTTTTTCCAGCATTTTTTTATTTGATGTGATATTTAGATGTTTTTATTAGATTTAGGCTTTTTTTTGTTTTTTACAAAACCCTGCTTTCCTTTTCACTACACATACTGTCCAACAATGCTGGAAGCAAGCTACCTTAAAGATCTTAGCTCCAAATCTAAAGAAACAAACACCAACTCCAGACCCCAACAGCGTTGTGCCTGATTGACCTCATCTGGGTTGCGATGGGAAAGTGTGTAAACTTGATTTTGTCCAATCCCTCGCTTTAAAGTGAGGTAGTCGAGTATTCTTTGAGTCCGCCGGTCACACAAGGTCATGGCTGCTTGTCAGGCTCAGGCAGTATACGTGGTGTGTGCTAATGGACTCCTATCTGGTGGCAGTCGCTTTGGCCTAGTTTGTGGAAGTGGAAGCAGCTCCACTGGCTAATGTGACTAAACAGTAGGTGCATGAGGAAAGAGGCTGAGAGTCATAGACAGTGTGTGTGAGAGAGGTGTACGAATGTGTGTGTGTGCGCGTGTGGGTGAGAGAAAGAGGTGACCTGAACTCCGACAGGATGGATCTGAGCCCCTGGGGAGTAAACAGGCAGCAAAAGTGGCCCGGGCCAGCCGGCTGAAATGGGCAGTGGAGTGAACCGTGTTCCTTCCTAACAGGGCCAAGGAGCACCGCCAAGGGACCTGAACATGTAATTCCCTTCGCCTTCTATCCTGCTCTTCACAAAGTGCACACACTTCTGCTTCACTCTCGGAGTAAAACTGGACTGACTGGACTGCTTTATATATAGTATTGGCTCAAAGGTTGGATTGGGATATATATATGGAGCTGGGTTATATATATGGATCAGCTCCGTATATATAAATACACATGCATCCATATGAACAGACATATTCACATATTGCAGGTGTATATAGGAATTGCCCTGCCAGGTAACCACCTTACACTATACTAATAAGAGCCCTTGAGTAACTCCTGACACTATCTTCACCTACCTGTGTACAGATGAACTGTAACACTACTTTCACCTACCTGTGTACAGATGAACTGTAACACTACCTTCACCTACCTGTGTATATGTTTTGCATAGGCCAAATTTTATATGGCACTACAAACATCATATTAATTCTATTGAGTATCAGCAAATATTAGAAGCAAACATCACATGACCTGTAACATAAAAAGCTAAAGGTGAAAAGGATAATGATCCTAAACACACCCCAAAATCCACAATGTACTGGAGTTATACTGAAACCCAGGACTCTCTATGCTTAACAGCTCTGTGCTTTCAGTACAGCTTAACAGTCATACAAACTGTCATCTATTTTTGGTCTGATGTTAAACATGATCAATTTTCATACATTTCTATCCCGCTAGCTGGGCCTCCAGCCTCACACAGCGCTAGCAAGCTGGAATGGCGAAAGCCAGCATGCAACACTTTAAGCTCCACTGCATCTTTCCCAACTGCTGCTAACACATCACTGAACAGCTCAACGCTGTCTGTCGATTCTATTACATCAGCTAGGATTAAATTGATTAAAGGGAAACCAGTAAAGCTCCTCTGGACTCCCAGTTTACGGCTGCTGCCTCGCTGTGGATCGAACTCACAACCTCTTTACTAAATGGCTGACACTCAGACAGTTACACCCTGAGAACTTCATCCCTAGTTTCAGAGTATGATTGATTGATTCTATAGGCTTGAGCTCTAATGTCTTGAATGAGCTTTTTAAGGTAAATATAAACAGTGATATTAATGACAAAAGTATGTGGACGCCTGACTTTCACACCTATGTATGGGACATTGTTGGGGATGCCATTTCAAAACTACAAGTATTGATATGGAGGTAAATGAGCATTTGTGAGGTCAGGCATGCTAATGTGTTCAAATGCAGTTGAGCTTTTGGACTTCAAAGGTCAAAAACACCTCAAACCAGGTCTTTATGAAGCTGGCTTTGGGCACAGGGACATAGTCATGCTAGAACTGGAAAAGGTTCTTCCCCAGACTGCTGCCACATGTACTTCTATGCTGTAGTATTAACATATTAACATCACTCTTCTTTGGAACTACTCATGTTCTGGGTCTGAGCCACTTAGGTCATCAATCCAAGGGCTTATATAGGCATAATCTAGGTTTGTACTTGAAGCGTTGCAAGTGATGTGAGGGTGCACAAGGCAAAATTGATGCGATCGCAGCCCATACACCACATGCTGACCCCACGTGATACACAGTCACGGTACACGTGTGGCCCTGTACCTACACTTGGTGCTCACCTTGTGGGCGAGGTTTATTCACACTGAACGAATCAGACATGCAGAACTTCTGAGCTAGCCAAAGCTCTGATGAGCTTTGATCTCACACAAGGCTTAAGTTGTGCTTTCTGTTCTCCAGCCTCTTGTTGGAATTCTTCTGTTCCACCTTAAATGGTGCAGCAGGATGTTAGAAATTAGACCTTCAGGAATCAGAAGTCAGGAAACCTTCAGCGTAGACTTGAGTTTATTGACACAACCAGGAATGTGTGGGTACAGCTCAGTCGATCACAACCAGTCTGATTAGGAATATATATTTACTGGAAAAAATTGTGGGAGGAGGATAAAGGTGAGGAAGAGGACGGTGTTAGGGAGGGGTAAGCAAAGGGGGTTGAAGGTGATAAAGAAGAGGGAGTTAAGGAACCATTTGCATGGTTGATGGTCTTCACTTTAGTGGGTGGTGGTATTACCTTATCAAAGTAGAGAGGGGCCGACTCCCTGCAAGGATGGTTGATGGTTGCCACCTTGGAGGGTTATTGCGTGACCTTATGGTTGGCAATCAAAGGGCCATACCAACAATGCAGGGAGTTGACCACCTCAGATCAGCAGATAGGACAAACAATGGAGGGGGCTGACCACCCCCAGGTCAGCAGATAGAAGCATCATTACTCTCAAGGACTTTCTCACACAGTAGACCAGAGTGACCCCTCTGCTCCTGGGTTTTTGATTAATGGGACGGATGCAGCAGTTACATGTTCTTGTTTGGTGCTCAGGCCAATTAGTGATCACACTAGATGTATACCAACTGAATCAATCACCCTGGTCAAAAGAACTAGGCTTTGGGGGGGTCAATTGTGGTCGGGCACAGTATGGACTGCCTAGTATGAACCAGAGGCCCAAACCCTAAAAACCATCCTCAAATCAGCCTATGGTAGAGCCTCCTCCACCAAACTTGGCACTGGCACTATGCACTCCAGTAGACGTTGTTTGACAGATTGCGAAGTGCCAAACATCTCTGCTCCAGAGTCCAGCGGTGGCACCTTACACCACTTCAGCCGACACCTGGCTTTGTACATAGTGACCTTGTAAGCAGCTGCTCAGCCATGGAAACCCGTTTCGTAAAGCTTGTGAGGCTCAGTTCTTGTGCTGATGCTGCTTTCAGAGGGAGACTGTGACTCTATTATGAGAGCTGCAACAATGGTCCACTGCTTTGTGGCTGAGCTGTTGTTGCTCACAATAATAGCACATGCAGTTGACAGGGCAGATCTAGCGGGGCAGAAATTTCATGAACTGACTTGTGGCAAAGGTGGCGTCTGATGAGAGTGACGCGGTTAAGGTCACTGAGTTCTGCAGTACCACCCCTTCTATTTCCAGTGGTGGTCTCTAAACGATGCATGTCACTGCACTGCAATTGATTTTCTTCAATCATTAGTGGAATCACCTAAACTCAACGATTAGGAGGAGTGTCTGTATATGGTTCTAAATAGCATCTAAATATTATTACAAGCTTGTCAGTGCACCATACTGCCAACAGGACCAGTTCATCATATTAACACTAGGACCTGTTTATAATACTGCCATAAGGACCTGGTTGCCATTCTGCCATCAGGACCTGTTCGTCATGCTGCCATCAGGACCTCTTTGCCATACTGCCATAAGGACCTGTCAATCATACAACCAGGACCTGTTTATCATTCTGCCGTAAGGACCTGTTCATCATACTACCATCAGGACCTGTTCATCATATTGCTATAATGACCTGTTCATCATACTGTCATCAGGACCTGTTCATCATACTACCATCAGGACCTGTTCATATTGATATAAGGACCTGTTCATCATACTACCATCAGGACCTGTTCATATTGCCATAAAGACCTGTCCTTCATACTGTCATCGGACCTGTTCATCTTACTGCCATCAGGACCTGTTCATATTGATATAAGGACCTGTTCATCATACTACCATCAGGACCTGTTCATATTGATATAAGGACCTGTTCATCATACTACCATCAGGACCTGTTCATATTGCCATAAGGACCTGTCCTTCATACTGCCATCAGGACCTGTTCATCTTACTGCCATCAGGACCTGTTCATATTGATATAAGGACCTGTTCATCATACTACCATCAGGACCTGTTCATATTGCCATAAAGACCTGTCCTTCATACTGCCATCGGACCTGTTCATCTTACTGCCATCAGGACCTGTTCATATTGATATAAGGACCTGTTCATCATACTACCATCAGGACCTGTTCATATTGATATAAGGGCCTGTTCATCATACTACCATCAGGACCTGTTCATATTGCCATAAGGACCTGTCCTTCATACTGCCGTCAGGACCTGTTCATCTTACTGCCATCAGGACCTGTTCATCATACTGCCAAAAGGACCTATTCATTCATCAGGAACTGTTCTTCACACTGCCTTAAGGACCTGTTCATCATACTTCCATCAGGATCTGTTCATCATACTACCATTAGGACCTGTTCATATTGCTATAAGGACCTGTCCATCATACTACCATCAGGACCTGTTCATCATACTTCCATCAGGACCTGTTTATCATACTACCATCAGGACCTATTCATCATACTGCCATAAGGACCTGTTCTTCATACTGCCATTACGACCTGTTCATCGTACTGCCATAAGGACCTGTTCATCATATTGCTATAATGACCTGTTCATCATACTGTCATCAGGACCTGTTCATATTGCTACAAGGACCTGTCCATCATACTGCCATCGGACTTGTTCATCTTACTGCCATCAGGACCTGTTCATCATACTTCCATCAGGACCTGTTTATCATACTACCATCCGGACCTGTTCATCATACTGCCATTAGGACCTGTTCATCATACTGCCATAAAGACCTGTTTATCATTCTGCCATCAGGGCCTATTCATCACACTCCACACAGCATGTCCAGGATCAGGAACCGAACCTGGATTGTGCTGACTACTACCATGCCACCTTTATATAGTTTAGCATTCCAGTATATACTGCAAAATTTGGTATCGATCTGATACCAAGTAAATACAGAGCCAGTATCACCAATACTGATACCGATACTGATACTTATACCAATACCCATACCGATACCAATAAAAAAGTCTTTTTATACTCTTTAAACCCTACTTATAGCCTATATACGTGTAGCACATATTAACTATTTGTTATAATTATAACTGTATTTATATTATTAATAATAGTAGCCCCATCTTATAATGAAAAATTAAATTGTATTTAATATTAATAATTTACATCATTTATTAATATGTATTATTATTATTATTATTATTATTATTATTGTTGTTGTTGTTGTTGTTGTTGTTGTTGTTATTATTATTAAAGTATGGTTTGCTTGTATTGTTATTTTCATAAAACGACTGTAACATTTGAACCCGTTGCCAGATGAATAGTATCGATCCAATACCAATACTAACATTGATATCGATGATATCGATATTTGGATGGATCCGCCCATCCCTACTTTTCAGTATTATACTAATAACACTCTTCTATCTCTGTTCTATTCGTCCCGTTGTCTGTATCCGGACTCTGAGGATACAGGCTCGGTTCTGCTATGCCGTCACGCCAAAAAGTGACTTAGTTAATGCTTTCAGTAACTGTAAGTAATGCCTTTCTCCATTGGAGAGCAGCTGGAGAGCAGGCTGTTGAAATTCTAATGATCCTATTGATTTATGTGTCCCTTGGTGAAATTGATTTTTTTTCCTTCTCCTTTAACAAGTAATGCATTCTGCTTTTAAAGCCGTTTTATTACCTCCACTAAACTTCTCTGCTGTTCCCGAGTGAAGTTCCACCGCGTCATGTTTTCGCATTTCATTTGTTAGACCCCCCCCCAGCCACTTGTGTAGGCCTCTGGTTATGATCCCACACCCACGTCTACAGGCAAAGTCTGTAAAACTACTGTGCTCACTGCTCCAACTGCAAGGTCCAGAGAAGTCCTTCTTCATCTCAGAAGTTCATGTCTTCGACCATGTACAGCATGATGATGACCTGGGTTCCATCAAACTATATGTTTTTTGCTTTCCACCAGATATTTAAAAAAAATCAACACCATTCCAGCTCCAGATTGTCTGGTCTGATTATGTGATTCAGGCTTTTATACAGATTTTTAATCGGATGCATGGATTCCGGATGGGAAAAGAATTTCCCAGAATTTTGTTCCATAGAGAATGAATGGGCTGGAAATTTACACAGTGATTTAAGGAATTTCCGCTTGACAGACAGACACTGTTTTGCATAAACTAACTCAGGGCAGCCCCCCCGACCATGAATGCCATGTTGGTTTGACCCACACTTGTCTGTTTGTCTTTTTTTTCCATCCCTCTTTTTCTCCCCCATAGAGTCCCATTCATTTTTGGGCCCAGCCAAACATAATGGTTTCATTCAACCTACAGCCACCAAACTGCCTGTACTCACTCAGGGCAAACCCCCAGACACTAATCCACAAACGCACTGACCCGCACTCGTCTGTTTGCCGTCTACTCATCCCTCATTTCTCCTATAGGGTCCCATTCATTTTTGGGCCCAGCCAAACATCATGGTTTCATTTAACCTACAGCCTCCAAACTGCCTGTTCTCACTCAGGGCAGACCCCCAGACACACTGACCCACAGTCCTCTACTTGTCGTTTATTCATCCCTCGTTCCTCACACTGCTTAAGCTGTGCAACCATCCTGTAATTACTTTAGGAGATAAACTTTTCTAGTTACCATGGTAACTTTATTGTTATTCATTTGTTATCTTTGCCTTGTTACTTGTCCCACAGTTTTTGAGATATTAACTCTGTTCCAGCTCCAGATTGTCAGGTCTGGTTGTGTGATTTGGGCGTATATACAGATTTTTAACCGGATGCATGGATTCCGGATAGGAACGGAATTTTCCAGAATTTTGTCCCATAGAGAAGGAATGGGATGGAAATTTACACAGTGATTTAAGGAATTTCCGCAAGACAGATAGACACTGTTCTGCATAATTGACTCAGGGCAGACCCCCGACCGTGACTGCCATGTTGGTTTGACCTGCACTCGTCTGTTAGTTGTTTTTTTCAATCCCTCTTTTTTCCACCATAGAGTAACATTCATTTTTGGGCCAAGCCAAACATTATGGTTTCGTTCAACCTAACTCCTCTACTTGTTGTTTATTCATCCCTCGTTCCTAGCACTGCTTAAGCTGCACATCCAGCCATCCTACGTTTTTTACTTCAGGAAATGTTCTTTCCGAGTTAAGCATTGATATCATGCTTCACCTCCTCAGCCTATCATTGAGATAAATAGCTCAGCCACCATCAGCTCTGATGGATAATATTATGTGTTATTATTTCTGACTCATGTTCGTATTGCAGAAGGTGGAATTGGTATAATTTATGGAATTCAAGCAAAAATTAATTTAACAGACCTGATGAATAAAAATGATTCAATATTCTATGTTGTCACTAACAAAATCATATTACTACTAAAAGTTTTTTATTTTTTTATTTAGCACACAACTCAAAGATACTAGGAAGTACTTAAAGAGCAAATGCAGCTTTGAACAGTTCTATACATGAACAATTACAACATTTTTATATTAAAGCCCAAAAAATGGAAAAAGTTGCAAAAATATGTGACAAAATATGAATGTCTGACACAGATTTTCAAATTCTTTCCTTTCCTTCTTTCTTTTCATCCTATTGTTCTTTCTTTCTTTCTTTTTTGTGATCAACTATTTTTATTTATTTTGAAGGCAACTAATCAAGACAACATGCACAAATCTTTCTTTCTTTCTTTCTTTAGTTTTTCTTTCTTTTTTCTTCTACCTTTCCATCTGTATTTCATTTCCATTCTTCATTCATTCTTCTATTAATATAATTTATATATATATATAAATATATATATAATATATAATATATATATACATTTATTTTCTCTTCCCTTTTTCTTTCTTTCTATTTCTTTCTTTTTAAAAGCTGTTATTAATTCCTTACACATTAATACCATTAATGGTCTATATGTTCTCTGGGACTGACAGCTCTGGGTCTGTATGTGTTATTTCACAAAACTGGTGTAATTATTCTTTCTTCTCTCTCTCTTATTCTCTCTTGGTGTAAAAATCAAAATCATAACAAAACACCTTTCTATGTGTGATGTTAAGAATTTGGGGCACAATTTCTTCAAAACAATGGGATCTAATCTAATGCTTGTCATGTGGCCATGAAGGACAGGGATGCAGTCTACCTTCCTGCTCTAAAATGCAGGGCTGTGGCTAATCTAAGACTCCGCCCATGAACTAAAACTCTTTGAGTTTCTATACTGACATGAAAATGTAGGGGTAATTTAAAAACTTTTAATATTAAACTCATAATAACTCTGAATGACTGAAATGGCTGAAAAATAAAAAGATTATATGTTTAGCCTATTTCAAATCTCAATGAACATAACATTTTAAGGCAACTGGGTTACTAATTTTAATTTTTTAATTTTATAAAAAAGTTTATAATTTTTTTTACAGTTTTGAAAGAAGATAAATAAATATTTTTTGAAAATTATAATTAATAATTAAAAAGGTACTTTTAATTGGGAACTGTCTTTCCCAACCCTCTAAAATGACACTAATAAAATAAAAGTATTCTATTAAAAAATCAAAAATATGGTCCCATGTTTGCATTTATCACTACCAGGTTATTACTTTAAACAGTGAATTAATGCATTGTGTTCAAATAAATGAAAACATGATCCTTATAAGTATCTGATATTAGAATATTAGAGCATTCGGAACTAATTTGGTTTGAACTAACTGAGTAGAATGGCCTTCAGACTGTAAATCCCAAATATACTACGGAGCTGTCTACCTGGCCCGACGGTGGCCAGAGATAAGAGAGATGTCCAGAGAAGATCACTCAGTCTTTTCTCTTTGCTCGTGCTTCTCGCTCAGCATCAGAAATTCTCTCACTGAATTACTGAGATCCTTCCTGTCGAGGCAGATTTTGCCTCCGACTCAGGAGAACACGTTGAGATAGAAAGTTACTACTCGGAAGTATTTGAGTATGTTACTCTCCCAATCACAACACTACTACAAGTAAAACCAAGGGGCCAGTCTCGGATTCTAGACCATGACGGTTGATGCTAGAACATTCCTCCATTCTGTGCTGTTTCAGAAGCTTCACCTCCCAAGTTCATGGACATGCATTCCCAAGGTGAACAACAGCAATCAGCCATAACATTAAAACCACCAACATCTGTCCACTGTATCAGCTCCACTGACCATATTCACCGTATTTGGCCACACCTACTTTCAAGTGTGTGTTTCTTCCTCCTTTGTGTTAGAACTTCCACTCAGCTAACCAAAATGAATATAGTTACATGGGAGGAGACCAGAGAGACAATGAGAAGTTCGAATGGGACAACACTGTCTCCTCCGAGGTTAATAACACAGTGGGTGGGTGATATGAGAAGGTGGTCTGAGGTTAATAACACAGTGGGTGGGTGATATGAGAAGGTGGTCTGAGGTTAATACCACAGTGGGTGGGTGATATGAGAAGGTGGTCTGAGGTTATTTATGGAGACATGTTTAATTACTCTGTACTCTCGGAAGGTGTAGACGGTTCAGTAATAAAAAACTATAAAAGTACTGAAGCGTATCAGTACATGCACAGTGGGAAGGTGGGCGTGTCCTCCTACACACAGATGGTGAGTTTATATTTCTGAAAGCCGGTTAAACCCAAGCCAGCTGCCCGAGCCACTCTGCGTGGGTGTCAGTTACAGCCCAGATAGCCTAGCGCGGTGGACACTGATCAGAAAACAGTTACTGAACTGATAGACTCACCAGCACCCGACACGTCTGCTTCCTCTGAGCTTCATAAGCGAGACATTTCTCTGGATAAGGAAGCTCTGGTGCTGGTTCTCCTCCACAGAATGGTAAGAGCAGACATACGGTTTGGGTGGATGTTTTAAATTTAGAGCTTCAGTCATAGACGCAGGTGGTCTTCTTTGGAAGGCGGCCCCCCAACACTCTGATCTTTATGTGCTGTGTTCGAACTCTGTTGTTCAAGCCAAGTTTTCCTTTTTTTCCAATTACTGACTCCCTCTAACTGAACATGTTATGCTGGTCATTTTATATGTTTGTTGTCGTTTTGGTTGTAATTAATATCAACGAATTCGCGACCGCACCGGAAGTTCTAACACAAAGTAAACAAAGATAGCCGCCCCAGGGTTGTCATGGAAAACAGCATGAATAGGAGTGGATCTGACCCAGCAGTGTCCAGCTCAGTGTCACTGCTGGACTGAGAACTGTCCACCAACCAAAACTATCCAGACAGCAGTGTCCTGTGGGCGGCGTCCTGTGTCCACTGATGAAGAACTAGAGGAACACAAACTGTGCAGCAGCAGATGAGCTACTGTCTCTGACTTTACATCTACAAGGTGGACCAGCAAGTAGTAGAAGTGTCTAATAGAGTGGACAGTAAGTGGACACACACTAACACATCACCATCATGTCAGTGTCACTGCAGTGCTGAGAATGATCCCCCACCCAAATAGTACCTGCTCTGTGGTGGTCCTGTGTGGTCCCTGATCATTGAAGAACAGGGTAATAAAGTATACAGAGAATCAGATGAACTACAGTCTGTAAGTGTAGCTCCTGTATGGTCTGTGGAGCTGTTGCCAAGCTTCCATGGTGGGTTAGAGGTGGGACTAGAAAGGTTGTGTGTAGAACGTTGTGTTCTTTGCCGTCGTCGTAGCTAAAGTCCAGCTATTTGTAACTGAAAGAGACTAAAACCCTCCAGGAGCTTCTGTAAGAGCCTCTATGGCCTATTACTGCTTCTCACCATATCACTCTTCATGTAACTACTGTAACACTCCGGCCAGCGCTGCTCACTCACCATTGGCAAAATGAGCTTCTGTCCTGAAATCCGCTCCGCTCAGCACTCCGTGGCCTTCCAGGTGTCAAAACTGAAATGCAGCCTATACGAGGCTTTCCTATACACCACCTTGTCTTAGGCCCGAGCTGTCAAGATGACAAACGACGGGACATAGCTTTCAGTCAGGACTTGTTATGAGATATTTTCAAGTGCTGTAAAAGAATCTAAAGTTTCTCCAAGTCCCACACATCCCCGACTCCAACCTGACTGAGGAGCTTCCCCGGCTGTCAATCACACCCTTAATCCCGGGCAGGTTTTTACACCCCGATCCGAGTCGGGAGTCCAATTAAAGCGAGGCAGACTCGCTAGCCGAGGACTTCTTCATCAGGCTGGCTAATTATTCGGCTGTGTTTATTGATGTACGCAATTAACGACTCGCTGTTTTTTCTCGCCGCCGCGTTTGTAGCCCTCGGGGCTTGATGGTACGATCACAGAGTCGGCGCATTCCGTAACCTTTACCTGTCCGTCTTTCCGTCCGGGATAATCAGCTCGTTATTGTTTCCGATCAGGGCGGCTTCTTCTGAGAACTCGCCTTCAAAGCCTTCATCCGAGGCCCAATTGCTTTGCTTCAGCATCGCATCACGCCCACTCACGGTCTGATTTCTTCCCGCCTCGCCGCTTCCGGAGACAACACGCAATCGCGGCGAAACCGCGCGCCCCTGTTGCAGGAACGTTGCGCGGGGAGAGCCTCCTTACATAATGAGCAGGTAGATGTGGCTGAATCCCACATTTGCAGCACATTAAGACTGACACTGTTCCTTCAGTCCTCCCATCCTGTCAGCCAACCGCACGGAAGCTACGCCCTTAATGACACACTGTCATACGCAGTCAATGCCGGGATGGCAATTCCGCTGCCAAGGAGAAAACCCTGCATGGGAAGCTTAATAGCAAACAGAGAAGGGGGCAGTAAAGTTTTTTGCTTTGGAGAGCCTTGTGCCAGGTTGACGGACGGACTAGCCCATCCCCGCTCAAAAAAAATAGCCTGCCGGCTGCACAGCTGTGGCGTATTAATGGGACGCCAATGGTCACTTAACTGGATGCTTGATTGGCCCTGACAGGGCAGGAAAATAAATGTTCATATTCAGGCCCAACAAGGAGATACGAATCTATGCCTTTAACATAGCCATTACTATTATATGCACTACTACCCAAAAGTTGAGGATCACGTTAGAATTTCATTTCATGCAATTTTCATGCAATTCACAAACAATATTGTCCATTTCACAATTAATGTAAGTGTATCAGATGATTTTTAAAGAATATAAATGTTTGTATTAAAGTCAATTTTTGTATAGAGGCTTATTTTGCATATAGTCCTATTATCAGTAATTCTCAGTCCTCTGTCTAAATC
Organism: Megaleporinus macrocephalus; assembly: GCA_021613375.1. Classification (NCBI taxonomy): domain Eukaryota; kingdom Metazoa; phylum Chordata; class Actinopteri; order Characiformes; family Anostomidae; genus Megaleporinus; species Megaleporinus macrocephalus. The sequence goes on along the minus strand of CM038719.1, from coordinate 38,416,919 downwards.
TCCTGGTACGACCACCAATCCAAGTTAAGGATGTTATTGGACTAATTGGTTGTTAGGACACTCTTGCTCAATTGTGATGCACAGCTGAAAAACATTCTACTAATAAGTGAGTACAAAAGGGAGAACAACATTCTATGTTAGTTTAGTATCTGAAGATCAGCAGTTGATGGCTTGCTGAGCGACTCAAAATGACCAGAAAGAAACAACTTTCTTTAGAGACCCAACAGTCCATTGTTGTGTTAAGGAAGGAAGATACTCCATTAAAACAAGAACATTTCATATATATATATATATGAGAGAGAGAGAGAGAGAGAGCATCCATCTCTACCCTGTTTACATAACATGAAGAGAAAAAAAAGCAAAAAAAAAATAAGCTACCGGGTGCCGGACCTTGAAACACTTACATTTGGTTGATGCATGATCCCTCGGGGCTCTCAAAAAATCCATACATGTCTGTTTGAGTGAAGCAATTATTTGTATGAATCCGTCATCCGGGCCTGGAAAGGGGTAAGAAGAGATGCGAGCATGGCATGCGGGCCGTGTATATATATATATATATGGACTGTGGACTGTTGGCTGCTGAACTGCGCTTAATTAATTTCTACCAATATTCATCGTGAGCAGACAGATCGCCAACCACCATCACAACCACGGCCCAGTCATCTGCATATACAGAAATGTTCAATCAATACCACGTTATCGATTGCCACCGTTTATAGAAGCGGACGGCGCATCCAGCCGTATCGACTTGATAATCAGTCTTGCTGAGGATAATCGCATCACAATCCCAGCCATTTGCATTCGCTCACCATATAAGCGAGTCATTATTTCAGATGAAACATGGGCGGCCTATCACGGCAATGAAGCAAGACGGACATTTCTTTGTCATATGGTGGTCACTGACCGCTCCACTACAAGTGTGAACTTGTACTTGTACTTGACTAATGCTGACCATACACTAGAAGACTTTTAAAGGACTCTGAAAAGACATTTAATAGACCTTTTCAGATCTAAAGACTAGTCACAGGTTATGATTTTGCAAAGACTGGGGGTCTTTTAGAGTCACTGTTTACAAGACTGCAACTAAAGATTATTTCCCATTTATATGATTGAAGCTAGCACATTCAGCTAACATGTATGTGTAAGGATACAGACTCAAGAGGTGTTATACGATCCATTTGCAAGGTTTATTCACTCAAAGCAGTCAATAATAAGAAACAAAAACAGTCCAGAGGCTCGCTAGCGTGAGGAGTCCAGGAGTTATGAGAGCAGAGATGCAGTCCTGGATGGAATACAGGACTGTGGGTGTCGACTAGTTGCCTCACTGGGTCACCACTGGGTCTCCAGCTTGTGCACGGGGAACCAGAGCAGTACCTCATGTCCTGCAGATAGGAGAGAGAGGAACCAGCCCTGTGTGGACAGTTAGAACAGTGGTTAATAACTCCTCACTCGTGGTCTCAGAGCTCCTCCGGTGGCCGCCTCGAACAGAGAGAGAGTGATATTCCAGTGATAATGCTAACTAAAAGCTGGGGAACGAACACGCTACGGGGAACGAGTCTGGAAGTCCGCTGGTTCACCAACCTCACTCCACGGGTCGAGGTGGAGGTGAGTGCCGGGCTGGTCAGAGGGATCCTCTTGGGCTCCAGGGAGTGAGACTGGACCCCGCTGTGAAGAAGCCAAGTCTGGTTGGACCTGTGGAAATACCCTTTAGATGACGGTCCAGAGACCACGGACAGATAAGTGCTGAACCACACAGTATCTCAGTGTTCTGTGGCCAGGGTCCTGCAAACACAGATGACTACATCTACAAGGTGGACTAACAAGGTATGCCTGATCCACTCACACCAGCACAACACATACACTACAACACTACACCACGTCAGTGTTGCAAAGTATACAGAGAATAAGATGAACTACAGTCTGTAAGTGTAGCTCCTGTATGGTCAGTGGAGCTGATACAGTGGACAGTGTGTGTAGTGTGTGTTTTAATGTTATGGCTGATCAGTTTATAATCTCACTGAACTGGCAGATCATAGAAAAACGTCTAGAAATATTTGAAATAATCTAATAATATACTTACTGCCATGTCACTATGCAAACTATTAACTTTTAAATGATTTCATGGGCAAGTTATTACTTTTGTAGGGCATCTTGTTGTAGTTTTAAATTCTCAAAACCATCAAATCTGCTCCTGAGGTAGTATAGTTATTTAAGATTAAAACATATTCACATTCAGTCAGCAACCTCAGCTCGCCATTTAGGCATGCACTAGCAGTGGATAAACATAGGCTCCAACTGGTTTCCAAGCTACCTTCATGTGCAGTGTTAGCAGTAGTGTTTGTGGTTGCTGTGCACTCAATGACCATTAACATGATTACATAATTACTCTCTATTATCAAGTCTCAGGTGAGATATATATATAAATTGCAATGCACACAACATTATGGGACATACCATGGGAGTTTAAAAGAGGACAAATTGTTGGTTCACGTCTCGCTGGCGCATCTGTGACCAAGACAGCAAGTCTTTGTGATGTATCAAGAGCCACGGTATCCAGAGTAATGTCAGCATACCAACAAGAAGGACCAACCACATCCAGCAGGATTAACTGTGGACGCAAGAGGAAGCTGTCTGAAAGGGATGTTGGGTTCTAACCCGGATTGTATCCAAAAAACATAAAACCACGGCTGCCCAAATCACGGCAGAATTAAATGTGCTCCTCAGCTCTCCTGTTTCCACCAGAACTGTCCATCAGGAGCTCCACAGGGTCAGTATACACAACCGGGCTGCTATAGCCAAACCTTTGGGCACTCGTGCCAAACGTCGATTTCAATGGAGCAAGGAGCGCAAATCTTGGGCTGTGGACAATGTGAAACATGTATTGTTCTCTGATGAATCCACCTTTGCTGTTTTCCCCACATCCAGTAGAGTTACGGTGTGGAGAAGCCCCAAAGAAGCCCTCTGACCACTGTGCAGGACTTGTATATGTCATTCCCAAGACATATCCCAAGATATATATACACAATTGTCTAAGCAAGCCGTAAGAACTGCATCCCAGTGAATTCTTACATGACCCTTGAGATTGAAAACCCAGTCAAAAGTCAAAGAGATGGAAAACAATATACTTTATCTTATATAAGGTGAACAATTTCAAGTAATGGGTCTTTGGCTTAGATCCAGTCCTAAGCCCAAAACCTGAAGGGTTCAGACCCTCGCAGCTTCTGTTGGATATGGACAGCAGGGGTGAAGCTGAATCTCTGGACAACAGAGGTGGGATAAAACTGGTGGTGGTGGCTTTGAATGGCTTCATAGATTGGCCAGAGTAATGAGTGACGTAGCATCAGAGTCTTCCTGGCAGGAACTTCCATAGGAAGTCGTTGGACCAACCGTGATATAAGGGCTTGCAATTGTAATAAAATGAATTGTTTATTCAAATTAAGCAAACATCTACATACCCTGACATGCTTTATTAGGTTAGATGCAAATTTTTGATGGTAACAATCAAGTTTGTGAGCAGTAAAGATATCAAAATTTAAACCAGTGCAATTTATCTATTCAAAACCTTTTGGTCTTCAGCAGAGGTGTCAAGTAATGAAGTATACATACTTTGTAACCTTATTTAAGTAGAAATGTTGGTTATTTATAAATGTTGGTTGCTTATAACTCTGCGTTCATTTCTTACGTACATTCGTTTTCGGAAAGCTTACGGATGCTGGCGGGATGGAGCAATACGGCTGGAGACCACGGGGGCAGTGCAGGACGCGACCACTTCCACACGGACACAGCGAAGAAGAAATCGTGGAACTTTATGAAGAGAGGTTCTACAGGTTCATAAGAAATTCCCCGAAATACCTTTTCCTTGGCGCGGAGAACTGCCCTCTACTGGACAACGGAGCTGACGCAGAAGTATGTGGGTAGTGGCTGCTATATCGCCTTTACATGTTAATACACTCCCACAACTTTAGATGCACACAGATAAATCCATGCTTTCAGTAGACATGGCCATCACGTTATGCTAATCGATGTAATTTTGTAATCGATTCTGTTGACGCGTTGGCCCAGCCCTAGAAACCAACTTGTACAACTGGAACAGCTGCCCTGCAAATTTCCTTGGAAAACTGAACCCTCGTTGAAGCTGAAGGAAGGACAAAGCTTGACCACACTGAATACTGAACCACTTTTTGTTTGGTCATTGAGGCGCAATTGCATTACATTTGTTTTCTGCCCAAGCTGAAAGTAAATAACTCGTACTTAACAGCCATTCTGCCAGGAACTGAAACAACGGAAGGGAGATTTCTGACTCGCTCAGCGCTGCAAAAGACCTGTGAGGCAGATGCGACCCATAAAATGAGGGGCAACCACTAATCTGGCATTTGGAATACAGTCGCCGGTGAGTAGCTTGCGGCCAAATTCACAAACACCTCCCGAGAGTTCGCTCGGCTGGAGAGGAAGTGCGCGAAGGGACCCGTAAAAAGGCCACTCGAAACTTTTCAAACCGGAACCCGAGCCTCCTTGGGATGAGGCTTCACAAAAGGCCCAGAAGAAGGAAGAGGAAGAGGCTTTGTCCGGGAGCCAAGCGCCGGCAGTTTACAAGGAAGACCCTGCGTGACCCTGCAGGCGCGGCGACAATAGCAGCCCTGCGACAGTGGCGCTAAGAGTGCCGAGACACAAAGAGAGCTTGATGTGTATGGATTTCCTTTTAACGGTAATAAGGCTGCCGGGGAGGGGGGCCTCCGCAGCTTGGGTGCGGATTCGGTGCCACAGGCGGCGATAATTGAAAGTGACAGCAGGGCAAAGCACAATGACTCGCTGGATAACAACAATCATAACCCCATAATCATCCCAGCACGACGCGCGCCGACTTCCGAGGTAAACAAAATTAGCCAGGCGACACCCGCCGCCATCTTGTTTCCGCCCCTACTTCTCCGGCTTGATTGTGTGATTCACACGTTTCCTAAGATCTCCAATCAGACAGCCGCCGGCTGGGTTCATCCCTGGGTGGCGGGAGAGATGATCCTGGCTCTCTACGACGGCTTCAAAGTGACACCTCCTGCCCCACTTTCCCACCCTCCCTCATGGTATGCCATGGCATTGTGTGACTTCACGGGTTCAGGGATAGTGTCTCCATAACGACACGGAGGAGGGAAACAAGAAACTCAACTGCCATTCCTTGCATGAAGGAATCTGGACCCCCATTCATTTGGCACTCAATTCCTTTTGTGTCCAACACGATCTGTTGGGTTCTTGCGGTAACCAACGTCTCATCTCAGAGATCTTTGCTCTGTTCGCTTCTTCTCAGTGTTTCTTCTTTACGCTTTTCCTTTTGAGTCTCTCTCAGCATTCTCAGATCATTTATTCTTCTAAGCTTAGTTACCTCTTAGTGGTTCTTACATATGCTCCTAGGAAGTTCTTCGTTATCAGACTTAGTTCCTATCAGTGTTTTTTCTTATGCTTTTATGAAGTTCCTCCATTTGAGTTTAGGTTCTTCTCAGTCGTTCCTCCTCAGGATTTTTTTTTTTCTAAGAGGAGTCTTTTGAGGCTCCTCTCAATGTTCTTAGAGAATTTTTGAGCTTGGGTTCTTCTAAGTAGTTCTTCTATATACTCATAGGAAGTGTTTTGTTATCAGGCTTGGTTCCTCTCAGTGGTTAAGTTTTTCCTCTTAAGTTTTGGTTCCTGGATGGATCTTTGGATCTTGGGTTCTCTCAGTGTTTGTCCTACTCAATGTTGGCTTGTCTTGATGCTTTTTATTCCTTCCTTCTGAACAGAATTGAACTGTAACTGAATTGAACTGATTCCCAGCTGAACTGAATTGTGGTCTGTTGTCCGCAGATCTGGTGATGTTCCTCTCAGTGTTCTCAGAGAGAAGTTTTGAGTTTGGGTTCTTCTAAGTGGTTCTTCTATATACTCATAGGAAGTGTTTTGTTATCGGGCTTGGTTCCTCTCAGTGGTTAAGTTTTTCCTCTTAAGTTTTGGTTCCTCTCAGTGTTTTTCCTCATGCCCTTATGAAGTTCTTCCTTTGAGTTTGGGTGTCTCTCAGAAGTTCTTCTATATGCTTGTGTGGAGTTTTCCCTTTTGAGTCCTGGTTCCTCTCAGTGTTCTCAGAGAAGTTAATTGTTTCAGTGATTCTTCCTCCGGCTTGTTTTTCATTTTCACACTTTGTTTCTTTCAGCGGTTGTTGTTCATGTTTGTCCTTTTAAGTTTTTGATGTTTCTCTCAGTGTTCTCAGAGAAGTTTGGAGTTTGGGTACCTCTTAGTGTTTTCAGAGAGTTTTGAATTTTTGAGGTTTCTCTCAAGTTCTCAGAGGGTTTTAAGTTTTAGAGGTTCCTCTCAGTGTTTTCAGAGAGATTGGAGTTTGTGTACCTCTCAGTGTTTTTAGAGAGTTTTGAGTTTTTGAGGTTTTTCTCAAGTTCTCAGAAGGTTTTGAGTGTGTGTTCCTCTCAGTGTTCTCAGAGAGTTTTGAGTTTTTTAGGTTCCTCTCAGTGTTCTCAGAGAGTTTTGAGTTTTGAGAGTTTTTAGTCAGTCGGGAATGCTGAGCTTTTCCCTTTTGGATCATGGGTTCTCTCAGTGTTTATCCTACTCAATGTTGGCTTGTCTTGATGTTTTTTATTCCTTCCTTCTGAACAGAATTGAACTGTAACTGAATTGAACTGATTCCCAGCTGAACTGAATTGTGTTCTGTTGTCCGCAGATCTGGTGATGTTCCTCTTAGTGTTCTCAGAGAGTTTTGAGTTTTTGAGGTTTCTCTTAGTGTTCTGAGAAAGTTTGGGTACCTCTCAATGTTTTTAGAGAGTTTTGAATTTTTGGGGTTTCTCTCATGTTCTCAGAGAGTTTGGATACCTCTCCGTGTTCTCAGAGAGTTTTGAGTTTTTGAGGTTCTTTTCAGTGTTCTCAGAGGGTTTGAAGTTTCGGTACCTCTCAGTGTTCTCAGAGAGTTTTGTGTTTTTGAGGTTCTTCTCAGTGTTCTGAAAGGGTTTGAGTTTTTGAGGTTATTTTCAGTGTTCTCAAAAGGTTTTGAGTTTGGGTACCTTTCATTGTTCTCATAGAGTTTAGAGTTTTTGAGGTTTCTCTCAGTGTTCTCAGAGAGTTTTGAGTTGTTGAGGTTCTTCTCAGTGTTCTCAGAGAGTTTTGAGTTTTTGAGGTTTCTCTCATGTTCTCAGAAGGTTTTGAGTTTTTGAGGTTCATCTCAATGTTCTCAAAGGGTTTTAATTTGGGTACCTTTCAGTGTTCTCAGAGTTTTGAGTTTTTCAGGTTCTTCTCAGTGTTCTCAGAAGTTTTTAAGTTGGAGCTCCTCTCTGTGTTCTCAGAAGGTTTTGAGTGTGTGTTCCTCTCAGTGTTCTCAGATAATTTTGAGTTTTTGAGGTTCCTCTTATTGTTCTGAGAGAGTTTTAAGTTTTTGAGGTTCCTCTTATTGTTCTGAGAGAGTTTTGAGTTTTTGAGGTTCCTCTCAGTGTTGTCAGAGGGTTTTGAGTTTTTAAAGTTCCACTAAGAGTTTTGAGAGTTTGAGTCAGTCGGGAATGCAGAGATTTTCCCTTTTGGATCTTGGGTTCTCTCAGTGTTTCACCTACTGATTGTTGACTTGTTTTGATGGTTTTTATTCCTTCCTTCTGAACAGAATTGAACTGGAACTGAATTGAACTGAATTCCAACTGAACTGAATTGTGTTCTGTTGGCTGCAGATCTGGTGATCCTTTGAGGGGTGAGTGGGCCAAACCTTCGGCGTCGGCACGACTCCTCTTAGCTGTGAATCACGACTCCCTCTCCTCTCCCTGTATCCGCCTGAGAATTACGGCACCTCCGTCATTTCAGCTTTCACTCGTATTATTTATGCTGAGTGCTCAATTCATCATGCTGAAGTCCAGCCATGTAGTATTATTTTATTGATGACAGGGAGGCAGAAGGAGTGAGCATGACCAAGAGAGAGAGAATGACTTTTTCAGTGATTTCAATGATCCATTCTTAATTGCTGCTGGATTTGTGGCGCTAATGAAGGTCGTGTCCTGATGTGAAAGAGTGACCTGCCAACCAACGTACAGTCAGCAAGCTGCAGAAATACCAGGGTTAAAGCAGCCAAGGCTTCCGCAGTCTGCTGACATTTGATTAAGTTTCTGTCTCTGTGGAGTCTTTTGATGAGATATTTGTGCAGAAACTGGTAACAATTAGTCTGTACAACTCTGGCTATTCATGGTCAGATGTGCTTTAGAGAGAAAAAAAATATTCTAATGAAATAAATGATGGAAGCATAATGAAAAATCAACACGTTGTGTGAGGGTGGACCTTTTACTGGACCCCTGATTCACAGTTGTACACCCAATATGTTTCAAATCACACAGTCCATTGTTTTGCATTGACTGCTTTTGTAAATAAAACTTTGTCTAAGAAATATTAACTTTTTTTAAAAACATAATAAACTGACAAAATGTTCATCGTTTTAAAGCAGGCTTGTGGTCTAGACTACAGATTGATCTGTAATTTATTGGGGTTAAGGTGCGGTAAGTGATTTGGAAGAACGATTGCCCTCAAAGCAAAAACAAGTCTACCTCTCCCTTTAGCACTACTTTAAAAGTTCTACCCTCTACACCTTTAACCCGTAATTAGTTTCTGTGTGAAGAGTTTGTGTACTGATTGCTTAAAAACAAAAGTTTTATTTCATTACTTAAAATGTTTTAGTATGTTCTACTATTTTGAAAGAATAACTGAGTACACTAATATTTTTAAGTTGAACAAACTTAAAACATCAGGTTTTAACTGGACCACGCCCCTGTAGCACCTTGCCAGATAATCATTGGTCAGTTCAATCAAGACTAGTTTGAGTTGTTTAGTGGAGCTTGTAAAGGTTTTGAAGTCTTTTTCTATTTTCACTGTGAGATTTGGTGTTTTTTGTGTTTAACTTTTTTTCCTCGGACAGAAACTCTGTAGTGCTGGGATTTCTCTACAGTGGACATTTTCCCCATTGTTTTCTTTTCTTGAAGGACTACAGAGGACTACAATTAACCAAGCTGCCATCTTCCCTCTCTTTTTCACATTCTGGAACTTGGTAAGTTGTTTTCCGTGTACAAGTCGTGTAAAACTGTTGTTTAAAAAAGTTAGAAAATGTAATTTACTGTGTTTTTATCATTTCAATGTTAAACTGTATTTAAGAATTATTGTAAGATAAACAGTATTCTAACTAGACCAATCAAAACCAGTCATCACTACTGAACCCTTCAAGGCTCAGTGATATAATTTTAAACTAAAAATAATTTTTGAACTAACTAAATTGAACTGCTATCTGTGTTCTTTTGATGTAGGAACACACCAGCTTTTTATGGAGACTTGTTTTAAGTTTTTCACAACTTAATTCTGATTACAGGAAACTCAATGTTGAGTTGAATTGAATGGTCAGTAGGGTTGATTTTACAAAGTAGTTTAAGTACAAACAATTTAGATTTCATTGTATTCAACTCAAATGATTACTTCCAGTCTATCTGACATGTAAGTTGATTTTACTCAAACCATTAGATTTTCTCTAGTTTGCATTACTTAAATATTTTAAGGCAATCACTCAAACTCTTTAAATACAATCAACTTATCAGGGTTTACAGTGCTATACAAATGACTAGCAAAGTTGTTTTATGGCCGTAAAACCCAAATGCTCTACAGACAAATACTACGATGTAATGTTGGAGCAACCAACCACACGTAAAGTAGTGTAACTGACGTTAGTGAGGGAATTAACTACAGCTGCTGCAATGCCAACCAGTTGCTAAACAGAGGTAAATGGGCCAAACTCAGACCACTGGTTCTACGAAATCTGTCCAGTAGAACCAGAGCTACCCCCTCATCCCTTTCCATACCTTCCAAATGAAGCTAAAGCTGGTTTCTTTTTTATCAGTTTCTTATCTAATTTTTTTCATTCCACCTTAAAATTACAGTAATAACATTCTAGGGCCTTATCTTTTTGGTCAAGTTTTTCCATTCCACCTTAAATGGTGTAGCAATGACATTTTGATGCCTCATGTTGTTGGTCAAGTTTTTGCTTTCCACCCTAAATGGTGTAGCAGTTACATTCTGACGCCTCCACTTTAGTTCTACCACCAAATTCAAGGGCACTATGATGTAATGTTGGAGCAACCAACCACACATAAAGTAATGTAACTACATTAGTGGAGTTGAGAATTAACTATAGCTGCTGCAATGCCAACCTGTTGTTATCATATGCAAATGGGCCAAACTCAGACTACTGTTTCTATGAAATCTGTCCAGTAGAACGAGAGCAACCACCTCATCCCTTTCCATACCTTCCAACTCTCAATGAAGCTAAAGCTGGTTTCTTTTTATCAGTTTCTTATTTAAATGTTTCCATTCCACCTTAAAATTGCAATAATAACATTCCAGGGCCTCATCTTTTTGTTTAAGTTTTTCCATTCCACCTTAAATGGTGTAGCAATTACATGTTGATGCCTCCACTTTGGTGCTAGTTTAAAAGTTCTACCACCAAATTCAAGGGCACGACCAGCAAACAAGCTTTTTTAGATCTTTGTGGCCAAAAACCCCAATGCTGTACATACAAATACTATGATGTAATGTTGGGGCAACCAACCACACGTGAAATAGTGTAACTGACGTTAGTGAGGTTGGGAATTAACTACAGCTGCTGCAATGCCAACCAGTTTGGCAAATGGGCCAAACTCAGACTACTGGTTCTATGAAATCTGTCCAGTAGAACCAGAGCTACCCCCTCATCCCTTTCCATACCTTCCAACTCTTAATGAAGCTAAAGCTGGTTCCTTTTTATCAGTTTCTTATTTCAATTTTTCCATTCCACCTTAAAGTTACAGTAATGACATTCTAGGGCCTCATCTTTTTTGGGATTATCAATAGCTACTGTGATGCCAACCAGTTGTTATCAGAGGCAAATGGGCCAAACTCATAGAACTGGTTCTATGAAATCTGTCCAGTAGAACCAGAGAAACCTCCTCATCTGTTTTCATACCTTCCAAGTCTCAATGAAGCTGAATTTGTTTTTATTAGTTTCTCATTTAAATGGTTCCATTCCACCTTAAAGTTACAGTAATGACATTCTAGGGGCTCATCTTTTTGGTCAAGTGTTTGCTTTCCACCTTAAATGGTGCAGCAGTTACATTCTGAAGTTCTATCTCCAAATTCAAGGGCACTACCAGCAAACAGGCTTTTTTAGATCTTTGTGGCCATAAAACCCAAATGCTGTACAGACAAATACTATGATGTAACGTTGGAGCAACCAACCACACATAAACTAGTGTAACTGACGTTAGCAAGGTTGGGAATTAACTACAGCTGCTGCATCTGTTTCTATCAGAGGCAAATGGGCCACACTCAGATTACTGGTTCTATGATATCTATCCAGTAGAACCAGAGCTACCTCCTCATCCCTTTCCATACCTTCCAACTCTCAATGAAGCTAAAGCTGGTTTCTTTTTCACCTAACCCAACATATATTTATATAACTATGAATCCATATGTGGGCAAAAATACCAAACGCAAATGGGCCAAACTTAGACTATTGGTTCTATGAAATCTGTCCAGAGCAAGATTATCTATTAATCTTATCTATTACCTTATCTATTACCATTCCTTCCAACTCTCTATGAAGCTAAAGCTGGTTTCTTTTTCACCTAACCCAACTTTTTCACCTAACCATAACTATGTCATAACTATGAAGATGGTTTGATCTGTGAAGGTCATAACTATGAAGATGGTTTGATCTGTGAAGGTCATAACTATGAAGATGGTTTGATCTGAATGTGTTGAAAGGTGAGTTTAAACAGTGACGTTGTACACAAATAGTATTAAAATAAACATTTTACTTTATTTAAGTAACAAGAAATGGTAATCTTTGTTTTTACAAGAGCTATAAAACCCACAAACCTACTTAGATCACCTAACATGAAGGGCTCTAACGTGGAAGGAGTTAGTAAATATAAAAAAGCTCTGCTCTCTGTGCTGGATTATGGTGACGTGATCTACAGACATGCATCTGCAGCTACATTGAAACCTGTAGACTCTCTATATCATTCAGCTTTAAGATTCAGTACTGGAGACCCCTACAGCACACATCACTGTTTACTGGAGGAACAGGTCGGGTGGTCTTTTCTTGATGTGCGTCGAGAAACACGTTGGTCTCTTTTTATTTTTAAAGCACTTTCTGGCCGTACGCCATCATATATCACAACAATGTTCACTGAGAATAAGACAAATTACAGAACTAGCTCCAGTGATTGGATCACCCTTCAGGTTCTTAGAGCTTTTACTGAACTGGGAAAAACTCTAGGAACTCCACTGAGTTATTTTAAAACTCTTAATTTCTAACCACCTCTGCACGACCGGCTCACCTTTTATTTAATTTTAGTTAACAGTTTTATGATTTTAATATTCCGTTTATTTATTCATTTTTATTTTTATTTCCTTTTACCATTCTTTAATAGATTTTTTATTTATTATTTCTTTTATTATTACTTTTATTTTTTTTTATAATTTCTTACTACTATATTTATATTTACTTTATTGCCTTATTTTTATCTTTGTCCTATTCCTGATTTTAGTTTCTTATTCAGTTTTTATTTGTTTTTCTTTTACGATTTATATTTCATTTCTATTTCATAGAAGTACTCATTGGAATTCATTTTAATTTATTTTTAATTTAATTTAATAAATTTTAATTTATTTTCAATCCCGTTTTGCCTAATAATTGTAATGCTTGGCTACATTGTAAATGAGGCTCTCCCTCAATGTACCCCAGAGTGAAAATAAAGGTTGATTGATTGATTGATTAATTGATCTTCAGTCCTGTTAGAGAAGCAGCTCATGTGGCTCCTCATGAAGCTGCTGGCCAGAATGTTCAAAGTATGTAAACCTGCATCAAAGCTCATTTCTAACTATAACACTCTAAACATTCTTTAAACCCAACCACATGTTTTATTCTGCTCCAGGAATAATTCCATACCTCCTATTCTATAGTTTTGATCTCTTTACACTTATTCACTAATATTATTACTATTAATATAGTACACATAAGAATAACAACCATTGGTAGGTGCATCCAAACTTTTGACTGACTATCATTAGCATGTACCAACACATTAAGTCTCACACATGTTCTAAATAGCCCTTGGTGATATATAGACAGACCCTCCTATGTGGACTGCAGTGCACTGGAGCCTATTCCCCCTCAAACCTAGATTAGAAATATGTGCTGATTTGATGCCTGACTGCCCCCCATTACTCAGCGTAATAGATCCTGAGATGAAGATGTAAAATAAAACAATGCCAAGTTCATTCCAGCCGCCCTCTTGGATGATTTTGTTTAAAGCATCTTTATTGGACTTTTTTGTTTAGTAGAACATTCGTTTTCATAAAAAATAAAAAAACGGGGTTTTATTAACTGCAATTCATTACCGCCGGATTGGCACGAGAGGTTCTCGCATGCACGGGCAGGCGCCGGCTCGGGATTTTTGATTGGACAGCTGTCAAACCCCTGTCACCTGGCAACCAGACCGTAAGAAACTCAATCGAGTCAGCCCGGGAACATAAATGCCTTCTTTTTTTTTTTTTCTTTCTGAATGTTATTTTCAATTAATTTCTGCAATCTGCTAAAGCAGATGAGCACTGTGAAGGGCTGTGCAAACATCTGGCCAGAAGAAACGAAGTCTGTTAGGCGTGTAATCAGTAAAGCACGGGCTGCCGGTCACCCCGCAGCCTCTGACGGCAGCCCTGCGAACAATCGCACCACCTGAAGCTGCCAGAGTTTGAAGACGACCCAAAGTCGGCATTGTTTTGGCCTTTTGTTTGCACATCTGCAAGCTCAGCAGCTTCTCCGACTGAAGTGGTCCACCATCCGTGCTTATATATATATATATATATACCAGCCCATCTGGTGCATGACTCACACATGCTAACTAATGCACCTGCTCTTTCTTATATGTAGCATACATGCCGCAAATGTAAAGCACCCCCCACCCCAGTTCTTTCCCATCGCATAACTTTGATGGTTTTTGTAAGCCTTCTGTTACATCATGGAAGGATTTGGCTTAACAGTTCAAAACTTTTCAGAATTGAATGAAAGTTTGGACACACCTAGCCTACCCTAGGTGTTCCAGTCATGTCCATGGTCACAGGTGTATAAACCCAAGCAGCTAGTCATGCAGACTGCTTCTACACACATTAGTGAAAGAATGGGTCTCTCTCAGGAGCTCAGTGAACTCCAGCGTGGTACCCAGTCCAGTGGTGAAGTGGTAATTCCTGTAAAGCTGCTTTGTGACAACATCGTTGTAAAAAGCGCTATGCAAATAAACTTGACTTGACTTGACTTGACTTGAAGTGTCCTCACTACTAAATATTCCACAGTGGACTGTCAGAGGTGTTATAACAAAGTGGAAGTGATTGAGAACGACAGCAACTCAGACACCAAGTGGTAGAACACGTACAATGATAGAGCGGGTCAGCGGATGCTGAGGAGCATATTGCACAGAGACCACCAACTTTCTACAGAGTCAATCATTACAGACCTCCAAACTTCATGTGGCCTTCAGATCAGCTCAAGAACAGAGCGTAGAGAGCTTCATGGAATGGGTTTCCATGGCTGAGCAGCTGCATCCAAGCCTTACATCACCAAGCTCAATGCAGAGCGTCGGATGCGGTGGTGTAAAGCACGCCAACACTGGTCTCTAGAGCAGTGGAGACGTGTTCTCTGGAGTGACCAATCTTGCTTCTCCATCTGGCAATCCGATGGACGAGTCTGGGTTTGTTGGTGGCCAGGAGAATGGTACTTGTCTGAGTGCACTGTGCCGAGTGTAAAGTTTGGTGGAGGGGGGATTATTATTATGGTGTGGGGTTGTTTTTCAGGAAGTGGGCTCAGCCCCTTAGTTCCAGTAAGAGGAAACATTCTTTAAACCACACAACATATGTTGTATTCTGCTCCAGGAATAATTATGTTATTATAGTTTTGATTTCTTCACAAGTATTCACTAATATGATTACTATTAAAATAGTACAAATAAGGGCAACCTGGGTAAGTGTGTCCAAACTTTTGACTGACAGTGTAAGTCAATGGAACCAGACTTTTTTGTACGTAAGTTTGGTTCATTTATTTTGGGCTGGCTAAACAGTTTATATCAATAAGACGCTACAGTGGTTTGAGTGCTGCTTATGTGATGGAGCTCTCCATGGTGCTGAAACTGAACCTACAGCTGCTCTATCCCAGTTTAGCTGGTTGAAAAAAAGAAAGAAGGGGTGCTGGGTTGATTTTTTTATTGATAGTTTTTTTTAGACCTGGTCATACGTCTTTATGTATCAACGTCACACCCACAGTCTCAAAAAGATGGTCCAGTTCTATGGAGGTCCTTCCACAGATTCTCAATGAACCATCAGCTAGTGCCTCTTGAAAGAGCCCATTGTGGATTTTGAGGTGTGTTTAGGATCATTATCCTCTTTTCGCCTTCACCTCTATTTTTTAAAGTTGGTGTGATGTTTGCTTCTAGAGTTTGCTGGTATTTAATTGAATCCATTCTTCTTCTACTACACAAGCAGGTGCTGAGATGGTCTGTTACATATTCAGTGATTTCTCAGGTGAACATCTACAGATATGAACTTGGAGCCTCTAAATAATGTGAAAAACAAATGAATTCAGCATCCATCCAACAATCCATCCATCCATTATCTATTGCTTTAACCCGCTAGTCGGGGTCACAAGGGGGGTGGAGAAGAAGTACCTCCAAAATGGTGACTTTACAGGATAGGCCAGAATTTGATCTAAGCCAATGGAACCAGAAGTTGTTTTGGAGCATTTCTATTGGTCCATCCATCATGACATTTCTATGCAATGTAAACAACCATGAAAAAAGATTTAGAGAACTAAAAATATAACCCTAACACTGGGCCCAATCCTAAACTCAACCCAAAACTTAACCCTAATCCTGGGCGTAATCTTAAACTCAACCCCAAACCTAACCATTACCTGGGCCTAATCCTAACCTTAACCTTGGCTTTAGTCTTACCATCAACGCAAACTTGAATACTTAACCCTTACACTGGCCCTAATCCTGACCCTAACCTTAAATAAAACCTAATCCTACACCTCACCTTGGTCCTAATTCTAACACTAATCCTAACCCTCAGCCTAGCCCCAGAGAGGAGGAGTCTTTCAGAAGAGGGGGAGGAGTCACCGCTGTGCGAAAGACTGCACCAGCAAGTAGTGCAACAACACCAGAACATTGATAGAACTGCTATCTTCTTAGAGCCTCCAGCCTTATGGATATCATGTTTCTAATGTTCAGAGTGCTGGCAGAGTGGCTGCTGATGGTTGGAGGAAGGTCTCCAAACTTTTGAATGGCTCTGTTTAACAGTAAATAATAAAAGTAGAAAGTAGAAAACTTTCTGTTTGATGTGTTGTGGGATTTGGGGGCAGCACTGAGAAGAAGGTTTATTAAGCTTGAGCTGTTTGTTGTCAGTTAGAAGTTTTACTCTGAATTTGTTTCCACTTTGTACATTACTTAAACTTTATTTTGCTCGTGTTATGTTTGAGTAACACATTATACTGAGAGGTCCTTTATAGATGATTAATAAAACCCTAACAGATCATCAATAACACATACACACCACATCAGTGAAGTAGCAGTAACAAGGCATCTACATATACTAAAGTGAATATCTTGAGAACTTCCATCAAAAAGATGTATTGTTGATATGTTAAAGTAATTAGTCTTAATATATGATTTCCATTAAGCAAACCCTAACCTTACCCCAAAACTAATCCTGACCCTGGGCCTAATTCTAAACTCAACCCAAAGCCTAACCCTAACCCTGACCCAGAGCCCAATCCTGAACTTAAACCAAAACCTAAATCTACCCCTAACCCTGGGCCCAATCCTAAACTCAACTCAAAACCTAACCCTGACCCTGGGCCTAAATCCTAGCTTCAACCTAATCCTAACCCTGGACCCAAACCTAAACTCAAATCAAAACTTAAACCCTAACCCTGGGCCCAACCCTAAACTCAACCCAGAATCCAACTCTAATCCTAACCCTGGCTTAATCTTAAACTCAACCGAAAATCCAACTCTGACCATAACACTGGGCCTAACCCCTAAATTCAAGCCAAACCCTAACCCTGGGCTTAATCTTAAACTGAACACCAAACCTAACCATTACCTGGGCCTAACCCTAACCCTGGGTCTAATCCTAAACTTAACCTAGTCCTAACCCTAACTTTGGCCCTAATCTTACCCCTACCCATACCATCAGCGCAAAACCTAATCCTATCTCTCACCCTGGCCCTAATCCTGACCCTAACCTTAAACAAACCACAGATCCTAACCCTCAGCCGGGCCCCAGAGAGGCAGAGATGTAACAGTAACAGATCTAGAACGTTCCGGGTCGAGAGTAAATTATAAAATGATCAGATTGGATATGATGGTCTGATGGAAGTTTCCTGAACGCAGTTGTGAAGTGAAGCTCATGGGTCGCACGTTTAATCCTCATAAATACTGCAGAATATACGACCCCCGCTTTACAAAGCAATCTAATTAACATTTATCCCTGATGAGGCGTTCAGACCTTCAAAAGAATACTGAAAAGCTGGGGGGGGGGGGTGCTGCTGTGGTGGTGGAGTTGTTGGGGGTTGCTGTGGTTATGGGATGTTGGGGCGTGTGGGGGGAACAGTGGTGGTGGAGATGTGGGGGGATGTTGTGGGGTGTTGGGGGAGCTGTGGTGGTGAGACGTTGGGGATGTGTGGGGGAACTGTGGTGGTAGAGGTGTTGAGGGGTGCTGTGGTGGTGGGATGTTGGGGGTGTGTGGGGGAACTGTGGTGGTAAAGGTGTTGGGGGGTGCTGTGGTGGTGGGATGTTGGGGGTGTGTGGGGGGGTTGTGGTGGTGGAGGTGTTGGGGGGTGCTGTGGTGGTGGGATGTTGGGGATGTGTGGGGGAACTGTGGTGGTAGAGGTGTTGGGGGGTGCTGTGGTGGTGGGATGTTGGGGGTATGTGTGGGGGGTGCTGTGGTGGTGAGATGTTGGGGGTGTGTGGGGGGGTTGTGGTGGTGGAGGTGTTTCCTTTCTGCTCGCCTCTCTCTCTCTCTCTCTCTCTCTCCCTCTCTCTCTCTCACTCTCTTATTCTCCCTCTCTTTCACCCCCTCTCTCTTTCTCTCTCTCTTCCTCTTTCTCTCACTGTCTTTCTCTCATTCTCTGCCTGACTTTATCTCTCTCTCCCTCTCTTTCTGTCTCTCTCTCTCTTCCTCTTTCCCGTACTGTCTTTCTCTCATTCTCTTCCTGACTTTATCTCTTTCTCCCTCTCTTTCTGTCTCTCTCTCTCCTTCCCTCTCTCTTTCTTCCATCTCTCTCTCTCTCCCTCTCTCTTTTTCAATCTCTCTCTTTCTCCCTCTCTTTTTCAATCTCTCTCTCTCTCTCTCTCTCTCTCTCTCTCTCTCTCTCTCTCTCATTCTATTGCTCCCCCCCTCTTTCTTTCTTTCTCTCTCTCTCTTCCTCTTTCCCTCACTGTCTTTCTCTCATTCTCTTCCTGACTTTATCTCTCTCTCCCTCTCTTTCTGTCTCTCTCTCTCCTTCCCTCTCTCTTTTTCAATCTCTCTCTCTCTCTCTCATTCTCCCTCTTTCGCTCCCCCCTCTTTCTCTCTCTCTCTCTCTTCCTCTTTCTCTCACTGTCTTTTCTCATTCTCTTCCTGACTTTATCTCTCTCTCCCTCTCTTTCTGTCTCTCTCTCTCCTTCCCTCTCTCTTTTTTCCATCTCTCTCTCCCGCTCTCTTTTTCAATCTCTCTCTCTCTCTCATTCTCCCTCTTTTTCGCTCCCCCCTCTTTCTTTCTCTCTCTCTCTTGCTTTTTCTCTCACTGTCTTTTCTCATTCTCTTCCTGATTTTATCTCTCTCTCCCTCTTTCTGTCTCTCTCTCTCTCCTTCCATCTCTCTTTTTCAATCTCTCTCTCTCTCTCTCTCTCTCTCTCTCTCTCTCTCTCTCATTCTCCCTCTCTTTCGCTCCCCCCTCTTTCTTTCTCTCTCTCTCTTCCTCTTTCCCTCACTGTCTTTCTCTCATTCTCTTCCTGACTTTATCTCTCTCTCCCTCTCTTTCTGTCTCTCTCTCTCCTTCCCTCTCTCTTTTTCAATCTCTCTCTCTCTCTCTCATTCTCCCTCTCTTTCGCTCCCCCCTCTTTCTTTCTCTCTCTCTTTTCCTCTTTCTCTCACTGTCTTTTCTCATTCTCTTCCTGAGTTTATCTCTTTCTCCCTCTCTTTCTGTCTCTCTCTCCTTCCCTCTCTCTTTTTTCCATCTCTCTCCCCTGCTCTCTTTTTCAATCTCTCTCTCTCTCTCTCTCTCTCTCTCTCTCTCATTCTCCCTCTCTTTCGCTCCCCCCTCTTTCTTTCTCTCTCTCTTTTCCTCTTTCTCTCACTGTCTTTTCTCATTCTCTTCCTGACTTTATCTCTCTCTCCCTCTCTTTCTGTCTCTCTCTCTCCCTCTCTTTTTTCCATCTCTTTCTCCTGCTCTCTTTTTCAATCTCTCTCTCTCTCTCATTCTCCCTCTCTTTCGCTCCCCCCTCTTCTTTCTCTCTCTCTCTTCCTTTTTCTCTCACTGTCTTTTCTCATTCTCTTCCTGACTTTATCTCTCTCTCCCTCTCTTTCTGTCTCTCTCTCTCTCTCTCTCTCTCTCTCTCTCTCTCTCTCTCTCTCTCTCTCTCTCTCTCGCCTGCTTAGCATCTCATTAGAGGAATGCAGGAGGAGACAAATGGTGGGAAATGAAATGGATATGCTGTAAAGTCATATTAATGGGTTCATGGGAGTCCATGAGCACAGCTAATTAAGGTCGTGGGACTTGCGGTCACAGTCGGGGAGCGAGAGAGGCAGAGTTGTGTACATTTTCATCAAGGGCAATCTTTTTAATGGCCACAAAAACGGACAGCGATGAATTTTCCTCGCCTCAGTTTTCATTCTCTCTCCATTTCGTGTTTCAGCCTCCAGTGCAGGAATGTATGTGCCCAGTTCGCTCCTGTGTGTTGTTTATGCAGCTGGAAAAGCATCGACTGGTTTAGGAATAGTCACAATACGGACTAGGCCTAGTCCTACTGCAGTGAGAGCTTTCAATCAACTCTACGTAGCTCAGTGCAGGGCTGACCTTTATATGGGTCAATTGTTCGCGTTTTTAATTGTTATGGTCTCAATCGTTCATGGCTTCCTACAAAGTTTTAGACCAACAAAGTTATTTATAGGACTAGAAAATGGGTTGCCGCTACTCAGAACCACATTTTAAAGGGTCCCTAAAAGAAACATAGACAACCAGTACTCAACTGGTTGAACCATGTGGTTGGTATAGCGTAGCTGCTGAACGAGGGTCTACAGGTTGTTAAATGAAGGGGTTGACTTACTGTTTCTAGCCTGTACTGTGGATGTTACTCAATGAAACACATGAACAGTCCAACTGCTTGTGTGTTAGTAGCTCAGTTAGATCGCGTTTAACTTTATACAATAGGTAGTTCCGGCCTGACAATCTGATTGGTTGAGAAGTGGTCCAACGATGCTGATGTTTGTGATAACAGCACAGCTTAGCCTTTTCACACTACAATTGTGTTACTCCGCTGAGTTACCAGTGATGTGTGGCCAGCAACAGCTAGCTTTAGTTGTTTTGTATTTGTGCTTATACAAAACAAAAAAATAATCAAATGGATAACCTTCATATATATGCAGACCCATTCCAGAAAATAAGAATATAATGGAAAAGTTTATTCATTTCCATAATTCCATTCATGAAGTGAAACTTTCATATATTGTAGATTCAGGGCCCACAATTTAAACGTGTTGTTTATTTGTTTATTTTTACATAATTTGGGCTTTCAGCTCATAAAAGGAGCATACAGAGGGTAGAAATGGAGACATAAAAAAATGGGAGGAGACATAAACACAGAGCAGGTGAGGGGCGGAGACAAAAGGGCGGAGACACAGAGGACATGACACAAACAAACGATGATCCCTCCATTAATTAATTGTTTGTTTATTTATTTATTTGTTTATTTGTTTATTTATCTTTTCTTTTTGTTCAATACTTGCTGAAACAATGACCGCCCCTGACCATTGTTCTGTCTTGTCTTACGTTGTTTATTTGTTTATTTTGAATAGCAACAACCCATTTTTGTGGAACTACTTTTCGGAGGAAGGTATTGTCAGTAGTGGTTAGTATGGTGGTGTAGTGGTTAGTATGGTGGTGTAGTGGTTAGTACGGTGGTGTAGTGGTTAGTACGGTGGTGTAGTGGTTAGTACGGTGGTGTAGTGGTTAGTATGGTTGTGTAGTGGTTAGCATGGTGGTGTAGTGGTTAGTATGGTGGTGTAGTGGTTAGTATGGTGGTGTAGTGGTTAGTACGGTGGTGTAGTGGTTAGTACGGTGGTGTAGTGGTTAGTACGGTGGTGTAGTGGTTAGTACGGTGGTGTAGTGGTTAGTATGGTGGTGTAGTGGTTAGTATGGTAGTGTAGTGGTTAGTACGGTGGTGTAGTGGTTAGTACGGTGGTGTAGTGGTTAGTACGGTGGTGTAGTGGTTAGTATGGTGGTGTAGTAGTTAGTACGTTGGTGTAGTGGTTAGTATGGTGGTGTAGTGGTTAGTATGGTGGAGTAGTGGTTAGTACGGTGGTGTAGTGGTTAGTACGGGGGTGTAGTGGTTAGTATGGTGGTGTAGTGGTTAGTATGGTGGTGTAGTGGTCAGTATGGTGGTGTAGTGGTCAGCACTGTCTCCTCACAATAAGATGATCTGGGTTGGATTCCTGGTCCGGTTGGTTCTGTGTGAAGTGTGTATGTTCTCCAAACATATGCATGTTAGGATCCTCACTCTAAACTACCAGTAGGTGTGAGTGTGTGCGTGAGTGTGTGTTGGCCATGTGATGGACTGGTGACCTGTCTATTCTGTACTCCTTTTCTTGATGACGCTGGGATTGGTTCCAGCCAATCTACTGAACTTCTGCTTGACCGACAGACACTGTTTCGCAAACACAGACTCAGGGCAGACCCCCGACCATGACTGTAGCATTGTTTAGACCCAGACTCGTGTGTTTGTTGTTTTTTTCCACCCCCGCCCCCCATCCATATATATATATATATATATATATATATATATTTATGTATATATATACATATATATATATATATATATATATATATATATATATATATATATATATATATATATATATATATATATATATATATATATGCGTTATATATGTATGTATAGATGTATATGTATGAGTGTGTTTGTGTGTGTGTGTGTGTGTGCGTGTGTGTGTTTGTATCTAGGCATCTAAGGACATTATTATATTTAAGAAGCTATATTTCCAGACAGGAAACTCTTTTTACGCTTTTACATACATCAGTGTGCTTATTTAACCCTTTCCAAGCTTCTCCTTCTATAAACAACCCAGTATTATTTACAGTTCTCATCTAATACCTGCTTTGACTGCTCAGTACTTCATTAAGCTAAATCAAGATTGCTGCTGAAGGAACTGAAGACATTCATACAATGTCTGGGGCGTCCAGGAGAAATCTGGAACTACACTTCTTCAAACTGGAGCTCAAGATATGATCTACTTCTCTCACAATAAGATATTCATTTTACTTTGTCTGTATGTATGATTATTTACATCTGTTCTAATCAGATCTGGTGGTGTAAATACACTTATTGATCCGATAAACACTTTTAAACAATCAGCTTAGGTGTCTCAGGCTTTTGCACAGTACTGTAGTTAAGCATTTATGTTGTGTTCTGTATGTTTCATTCCCAGTGGAATCCCATAAGGCGTTTGAGCTATGGACTATATTTCAGCCATGCTAAGTTAGGTTGTAGTTAGGCTGTAATGCTAGGTTTGTTATATGTCGGCCAGTGTTGAGGAGCACATTGTTGACGCCTACTTTAAGCTCTGAGTTCACAAGATAGGTGTAGCTGTCACGCTGAGAGTCTGATATACGAAGCCTTCTGCATCAGTTTCAGGTGTAAATTGGCTGCATTCCACAGAAGTATTAGATGCGAAATCAGGCACAAGCCTAAACACGCAGTTTATGGGCTTTTCGCATGGAAAGACACGCCATGCGCTCCTCGTCCTCATGCATATATATTTGAGTGAAAATGGAGAGATCACACACGCCGTGGGCGAAGATATTACACATTGATATACCTGCTGAAAGAATGTTTACCAACACTGTTTAGACATTGAAGCGGCAGGAAATACATCATTTTACAAACTCTATTTTCTTAGCCCGAGTAAAGCAGCACCACCACAGAAAAGAAGCTCACTTGTCTCTTCTTCGCTGCACTCATCAGGTCCTATTTTATCTTGACCAGCAGTAGTCTTAACCCTTAAAACCAGAAACCAGAGGGCAAAACGCATAGTTGTCTATTATATTAGCTCAACAATGTGATATCATCCATCTCTGACCATCCACCACCCAACAATCCAGCTCCAAATACTAGCCAAAATCCACTCTCTGCTATTATATTAGCTAACCAATGTGATATCACCCAGCTCTGACCACCCACCCGGCCAACAATCCAGCTCCAAATATCACTGAAAATACCACTCACTACTATTATATTAGCTCTCCAAGGTGATATCACCCACCTCTGACCACCCACCAGCCAACAATCCAACTCCAAATATCACTAAAAATACCACTCACTACTATTATATTAGCTAACCAATGTGATATCTCCCAGCTCTGACCACCCACCAGCCAACAATTCAGCTCCAAATATCACTTAAAATCCACTCTCTACTATTATCTTAGCTCACTAAGGTGATATCGCCCTCCTCTGACCACCCACCAGCCAACAATCCAGCTCCAAATATCACTAAAAATACCACTCACTACTATTATATTAGCTCACTAAGGTGATATCGCCCACCTCTGACCACCCACCAGCCAACAATCCAGCTCCAAATATCACTAAAAATACCACTCACTACTATTATGTTAGCTCACTAAGGTGATATCGCCCACCTCTGACCACCCACCAGCCAACAATCCAGCTCCAAATATCACTAAAAATACCACTCACTACTATTATGTTAGCTCACTAAGGTGATATCGCCCACCTCTGACCACCCACCAGCCAACAATCCAGCTCCAAATATCACTAAAAATACCACTCACTACTATTATATTAGCTCACTAAGGTGATATCACTCACCTCTGACCACCCACCAGCTAACAATCCAGCTCCAAATATCACTAAAAATACCACTCACTACTATTATATTAGCTCACTAAGGTGATATCGCCCACCTCTGACCACCCACCAGCTAACAATCCAGCTCCAAATATCACTAAAAATACCACTCACTACTATTATATTAGCTCACTAAGGTGATATCGCCCACCTCTGACCACCCACCAGCCAACAATCCAGCTCCAAATATCACTAAAAATACCACTCACTACTATTATGTTAGCTCACTAAGGTGATATCGCCCACCTCTGACCACCCACCAGCCAACAATCCAGCTCCAAATATCACTAAAAATACCACTCACTACTATTATATTAGCTCACTAAGGTGATATCACCCACCTCTGACCACCCACCAGCTAACAATCCAGCTCCAAATACAACCCAAAATCCACTCTCTACTATTATATTAGCCCACCAAGGTGATTTTACCCACCTCTGACCACCCACCAGCCAACAATTCAGCTCCAGATACTAGCCAAAATCCACTCTCTACTATTATATTAGCCCACCAAGCTGATTTTACCCACCTCTGACCACCCACCAGCCAACAATTCAGCTCCAGATACTAGCCAAAATCCACTCTCTACTATTATATTAGCCCACCAAAGTGATTTAACCCACCTCTGTCCACCCGCCACCCAATAATTCAGCTCCACATACCAACAAAATCCACTCTCTACTATTATATTAGCTCAGTCTCTGACCACCCACCAGCCAACAATCCAGCTCCAAATACCACCAAAATCCACTCTCTACTATTATCTTAGCTCAGTCTCTGACCACCAATCAGCCAACAATCCAGCTCCAAATACCACCAAAGTCCACTCTCTACTATTACTCACTATTGCAGTTTTAGCATAATGAAAGAAAATGAATAAAAATCATGTCTGTCTGATCATCATCATATATTTTTACTCTGCATCTTACTTTGACTGTGTTTTCAGTTCACAAACACTCCAAACACACAATTTTTGGAAAGGTATCCGAGCTCGGCTGACCTGTACAGGCAAATATTTAAGAAATTCTGCAGGTGCTAGATACATTACATCATAAATAAGCCAAATTCATGAATATATCAAAATTCTGTCAACATCTCCTCAGGGTTCTCCTGTGTTTCATGTAAATACTTTGTAATGGATGCTTATTGGTTGCTCAGAGTTGCTATATAAAATAAACCTGTTACACAACTATTTTGTTATTCTTGGTATATTATTCTTATTGTATTATTATTATTATTACATATTTTTATTAATATAGCTAGCTGCTGTTCCAACTCCAGATTGTCAGGTCTGATTGTGTATATAGGGAGCTTGTACAAAGCTCTTTGATCGGATGCACGGATTCCGGATAGCAGCAGTTTTCCCCAGAATTTTTTCCCATAGAGAATGAATAGGACAGAAAAGTGCACACCAATGTATTGAACTTCCACTTGTCTGTCCGACACTGTTCCTTATACACCGCCTGAGGGCAGACCCCTGACCATGACAGTAGCATTGGTTTGACCCGCACTCATCTGTTTCTCGTTTTTTCCATCCCTCTCTTTTCCCCATAGAGTCCCATTTATTTTCAGGCCCATCCCAACATTATGGTTTCTTTCAATGTATAGCCACCAATCTACATGTACTCCCTCAAGGCAGGTCCCCAAGCACTAATCCACAGACATACTGACTCACAGTCCTCTATTTGTTGTTTATTGATCCCTCGCTCCTCCCCTCAAACTGCTCAACCTTAATAATTTAGTCGTAATTGTGATTATACTCGAGCAAAACACCAAAACAATGGCAGCAAATTACCCTGAGAGTTCTACGGGGTAATAAATTAGGTTTTAAACTCATTGCTGGCATACAATGTTCCTGCATCGAGGGACATTTGCAACGCCCCTGAGCTGGCATGTACATCTGGCCCACTATGTCCCACGGTTGTCCCCAGACATTCCCGCTACAAGATCACGTCCAGTCCTGTGGGGCTGTGACCACTACTGCTGAAGGACTTGTTGTTTTAAAAGCCTTGGTAGCAAAAGCGTCCCGGGCCTTGCAGTGATTCCTGACCACCGTTTTAAAACTAACATTATGAGTCCTTTTACAATCGTTGTCCTCCATTAGCTCATTTAATTGCCGACCATAATCTTGGGCTTCATATATCTCCATGAGTGTGGTAATAAACTGACTGTGTTATGTTAGAGAGCCAACCAACTGTGCGCTGGCCATACTGCACAACTTGGTTTCCTAGAAGGACTCTCTGAAATGCTCCTCAGGAAACACATTTCTTGAGCTGACAGTGTTCTAAAATAAGTTTCTCAATTTTTTTTATTTGCGCCCATAAAACACATAAATGAAGAATCTTCTTCTCCATAAACGAGCCCATCCGCTCTGATTGTTTATCTCCTGCATCTTCAGGCTGTTTGAGTTAAGAGGTTCCTGCTGAGTCTGCACCAGTGCCGTCTGTGCTAAGGGCACGTAAAGGGCACTCGCGAACATCCCTTGGAATGCTGAGGACCGCAGGACCACGAGCACGCCAACTGGAAAAGGGCTGATTCCAGCGTTCAGAAACACATGGACCATACTTTCAGTCGAGTCGACCAGTGTTTAGTACATTTCCAATAATATATATATATATATCATTGAATTCAGGTGTTTCAATCCACCTGAATATATAAAACCAAGCATCTAGTCCTGCGGACTGCTTTTACACACATTAGTGAAAGAATGGGTCTCTCTCAGAAGCTCAGTGAACTCCAGCGTGGTACCGTGATAGGACGGCACCTGTGCAACAAGTCCAGTCGTGAAGTTTCCTCACTGCTAACTATTCCACAGTGGACTGTCAGTGGTGTTATAACAAAGTGGAAGTGATTGGGAACGACAGCATCTCAGCCACCAAGTGGTAGCCACGTTAACTGACAGAGACTGTCTAAGGAGCTGAGGAGCATAGTACACAGAGGTCTCCAACTTTCTGCAGAGTCAATCACTACAGACCTCCAAACTTCATGTGGTCTTCAGATCAGCTCAAGAACAGAGCGAAGGGAGCTTTATGGAATGGGTCTCCATGGCTGAGCAGCTGCATCCAAGCCTTACCATGTGGTAAAGCACCACCATTGAAATCTAGAGTAGTGGAGACGTGTTCTCTGGAGTGATCAATCAAACTTCTCCATCTGGCTATCCAATGGACGAGTCTGGGTTTGACGGTTGCCAGGAGAACGGTACTTGTGCCAAGTGTAAAGTTTGGTGGAGGGGGAATTATGGTGTGGGGTTGTTTCTTTAGAAGTTGGGCTAAATCCCTTCCAGTGAAAGGAACTCTTAGAGCTTCAGAAGAGAGTTTCAGACAATTTCATGCTCCCAACTTTGTGGGAACAGTTTGGAGACGGCCCCTTCCTGTTCCAACTTGACTGCTCACAAGTGGACAAAGCAAGCTCTATAAAGACATGGAGGAGCGAGTTTGGTGTGGAAGAACTTGACTGGCCTTCACAGAGTCCTAACCTCAACCTGATAGAACACCTTTGGCATGAATTAGAGCAGAGACTGTGAGCCAGGTCTTCAGGTGTTCTGAATGCTTTCAAAGAAGTCCAGATTTACCAAATATGATACAAAACAAAACTCACATGCAAAATGTTATTTAATTGTATTATTATTATAGTATTAGTTATAATTATTTGTATAATAATCGATTATGACTATTAGTAATGTATTAATTTATTGAATCCTGGAGACTAACATTGCTAATAAAGAGTAAAACTAGAATTTTAGGTAGGCCTGTAAAAAAATGCACCAGCGTCCCACAAATTCCAGATGTACCAAATATGATACAAA
Organism: Megaleporinus macrocephalus; assembly: GCA_021613375.1. NCBI lineage: Eukaryota > Metazoa > Chordata > Actinopteri > Characiformes > Anostomidae > Megaleporinus > Megaleporinus macrocephalus. Next base: position 38,388,905 of record CM038719.1, on the reverse strand, counting down.
CGAGATGTTATATCATTATTTATTGTTATTATTTATTAAAAGGTCTAATAAACAAGGGCTAAAAAAGGCTAAAGTGTTCAAAGTGAGCACTGATCTTGACTGTCTAAAGAAAAAAGGCCCTACATTACATTCCACACTGGAGTATGAGCCACCAGCCTTTAGCAGGGGAGGCGGGATATACAGCAGTGCTTCCTCAGGATGCAGCCGATCCCGGTGGAATATGGGTATAATTGTAATCGTTGTGTTTTTTTCCAAAAGCGCACGGACGGACAGTGATGTTCTTCGCTGATTTCTGATCTCTCTATCTCTGAAAAGTTTTGGCACCACTTTGGAATAGAATTGCCCTCATAAGTGGTTCATAAGCAGTCACATTATTATGACCAGCTAATATCCAGAGAACTAATATCCTAGATGGCCTGGGAGACTCAATAAGGTCCTGGTAGGTGGTCACAGGTATCTGAAGCCATGCTGCAGTGTGTCCCACAGCTGCTGGAGGGAGCGTGGAGGAGGATCCATAGAGCCCACAGACGTTCAGTTGGGTTCAAGTCTGTCAAATTAGGTGGTCCAAGGTAGTACTTGTAAGTCTTGGGCAGCTCTTCCAACCAATTAGGGACATTTCTAGTCATGTGGTGTGTGGCATTGTCTTGCTGGAAGATCCCAGGTGATATACAGCAGTACTTTCTCAGGATGCAGCCAATCCCAGTGGAATATGGGTATAATAGTAATCGTTGTGTTTGTTCCAAAAGGGTACGGATGGACAGCGATGTTCTTCACTGATTTCTTTATTCACGCCTCCTTAAAGACTTAAGACTTATTACTGGAAAGCTAGTGATTGGCCAACACCAGCAATTGGCTACAAACTTCATTTTCATTGGGATCACAAGCCTTTCTCTCTCTCTCTGAAAAGTTTTGGCACCACTTTGGAATAGAATTGCCCTTATAAGTGGTTCATGAGCAGTTTATACACAGCAGAGTCACATTATTATGACTAATATCCAGAGTAGTAGTATCACAGACAGTGGCTAGATGGGCTGGGAGACTCAACAAGGTCTCTGGAGCCAACACCCCCATATGAGCTAGTAGCAGGAGACGTGGGATATAGTAGGCAGGGTTTGTTGAAATATGGGTGGGCCAAAAAGTAAAACCCTCATTAAGGGCCTGTCCTTCTGCTCTCCCCACAACAATAGACTTGAGTGGCAAAAACCTAAAGAGTATATGCAGCAATGAATTCCACTAATGGTGCTTTCTATAATTTTTCCAAACGCTGAGCTGTTTAAGTGACAAATTGTTCACCCTAACAAACATCAGATCAGCATCTATAATTTTTCCACGATGCTAATTACGATCGTTTTAATTTTTTTCCCGCCTGTTGCTGAGCTGAAGAACGAATTACCCAATTTGCTTGGTGGGAAATGACTGCAGAGACTCTGCAATTTGGATCCGTTTCAATACTGCGGTAATTTGATACAGGACTAGTATGCGGGGAATCTGGCTCCATTTGCAAACGGCGTACGGCAAACAATCAAACAGATGCACCGGCAGGCCATGAGAGAGAGAGAAAGAAGCTTTGTTGGACGCCAAACGGGGGCCGGACGGCGGCAGCGGTGACGGCCGCACTTACGACACGGGCCCCGGCGCTCGTCCATTCCTCAGTAGAGCAGAGAGAGAGAGATACGAGGGCTACTTCCAGTGTGTGCTTTATCATCGGGACAACATTATTTGACCTGTGCTCTGATGGGATGCGCTGATATACAGGTTGCCGCTCCTTATTAGTATTCATTGATCCAGCTGTGGCCGTTCTCGGGCTGGAGATGGGCCCGCAGATAGTCCCGCTCTCCCCCCCCCCTTCTTTCCTGCGGCCCCGTGTGCCGGGAACGTGGGACGAAGACTTGTGTACCTGCACGAGAGACGAAGGGAGTGTTTTTAGAATGGCTCTGGCCCTGTCAAGCGCCCAGCACGCTTGTTTACGCCGGCGTGTTTTTGTCTTCCCTTGGCGAAGCATTAAATAATATTACCTGCCCTGCGACTCGCAAGAAAAAACACGTTAATATGCAAGCGCCCTGCGGCGGGGATCTCGAGGACCTTTCCGAAAATCAGAATTTGCGGCGTAATGGCAGGCTGATTACGGTGATTATCCTCCTCCTCGTCGCGTGGACCCTCCTGAATCCCCGCATCGATCCCATGCCTCCGCAGCTGTATTTTTCCTAAAGACAATAGCGCTTCTAATTGCAATCGTTGCGTTTGCTCCAAAGGGCACGGACGGACAGCGATGTTCTTCGCTGATTTCTTTATTTCCGCCTCCTTAAAGACGGAGAAACCTAGAACTGGAAAGCTAGTGATTGTCCAACACCAGCAATTGGCTGCAAACTTCATTTTCATTGGGATCACAAGTCTCTTTCTCTCTCTCTGAAAAGTTTGGGTACCATGAGTAGTTTATACACAGTCGAGTCTCATTATTATGACCAGCTAACATCCAAAGTAGTAATATCACAGACAGTGGCTAGATAGACTGGGAGACTCAGTAAGGTCCTGGTAGGTGGTAACAGGTATCTGGAGCCATGCTGACTGCAGTGTGTCCCACAGCTGCTGGAGGGAGCGTGGAGGAGAATCCATAGAGCCAACACCACCATATGAGTTACCAGCCAGTAGAAGGGGAGGTGGGATGTACAGCAGTGCTTTCTCAGGACGCAGCCAATCCCAGCGCAGGAGGCAGGGTTATAATTGTAATCGTTGTGTTTATTCCAAAAGCGCACGGACGGACAGTGATGTTCTTCACTGATTTGTTTATTTCCGCCTCCTTAAAGACGGAGAAACCTATTACTGGAAAGCTAGTGCTTGTCCAACACCAGCAATTGGCTGCAAACTTCATCTTTATTGGGATCACAAGTCTCTTTCTCTCTCTCTCTCTCTCTCTCTCTGAAAAGTTTCGGTACCACTTTAAGGTTCATGAGTAGTTTTTTACACAGTGGAGTCAAATTATAATGACCAGCTAACGTCCAGAGTGGTAATATCAAGGACAGTGGCTAGACAGACTGGGAGACTCAATAAGGTCCTGCTAGGTGGTCACAGGTATCTGGAGCCATGCTGACTGCAGTGTGTCCCACAGCTGCTGGAGAGAGCATGGAGGAGGATCCATAGAGCTCACAGACGGGTTCAAGTCGGTGAAATTAGGTGGTCCAGGGTAGCACTTGTAAGTCTTGGGCAGCTCCTCCAACCAATGTGGGACATTTCTAGTCGTGTGACGTGTGGCATTGCCTTGCTGGAAGATCCCATCCGCCCCAGAGAAGACAATCAGCATGTATGGTGTACGTGATCTACAAAGATGGACTCTGACCCAAATCTGTCCCCATAGCAAGTAGGATGTGGTCATAATAATGTGACTTGACTGTGTAATTATTTTATTACAGGTTATTAGTTACTCTTTATAAACCATTCATGAAATCTTCATGAGGGCAGTCTTATTCTGAAGTGGTACCAAAGTTTCTCCTATGAGAAGGATTGAACGTCTGTCAAGCATGATATTGATGGCTTGACTTGGGTGGTCAAATGACTTCGATCTTGCATTCTGCCCGTGCTACTTTTCTCCTGCATACACATTCATGCACACACAGCAGGAGAAAGGTCATCTGTTTCCCAGAAAACGTGGTCCTATGTGACAGGCCTCAGGCTTCCTAATTGAACTCATCTGACCTATTCACGCTCCTCCCACAGATTCACACTCATTCAGAAATTCTCTTGAGCCGGAAATCGTGGCTGAAGCATGGAAAGGGCGACTGCGGATTCCGTATGGACAAGCCAATTGATCCTTATCACAAGTTTCAACTACTCAAGTGGTCTTTAAGCAGTTCAGGGCAGGTGTAATGCATGCAAAACATGCCTGGATGCAGTACTTGGCTGAAATGAACATTTAGTTTATCAAGGATGCAGCTTAACAGGCAAAGGGCATATACACTATACTGCCAAAAGTATTCGCTCGTCTGCCTTCGCACACATATGAACATGAGTGACGTCCCAATCTTAATCCATAGGCTTTAAAATAATGTCGGTCCAACCTTTGCAGCTATAACAGCTTTAGCTCTTCTGGGAAGGCTCTCCACACGGTTTAGGCGAGTGTTTATGGGAATGTTTGAATGTTCTTCCAGAAGAACATTAGTGAGGTCAGACACTGATGTTGGATGAGAAGGTCTGGCTCGCAGTCTCCACTCTAATTCATCCCAAAGGTGTTCTATCAGGTTGAGGTCAGGACTCTGTGCAGGCCAGTCAAGTTCTTCCACACCAAACTCGCTCCTTCATGTCTTTATGGAGCTTGCTTTATGGCTTGGATGCAGCTGCATGGAAACTCATTCCATGAAGCTCTCTAATCTCTGTTCTTGAGCTGCTCTGAAGGCCACATGAAGTTTGGAGGTCTGTGATTGACTATGCAGGAAGTTGGTGACCTCTGTGCACTATGCTCCTCAGCATCTGCTGACCCGCTCTGTCATTGTACGTGGCTACCACTTTGTGGCTAGGTTGCTGTCGTTCCCAATCCCTTCCACTTTGTTATAACACCACTGACAGTCCACTGTGGAATATTTAGTAGTGAGGGAAACTGGACTTGTTGCACAGGTGGTGTCCTATCACGGTACCACGCTGGAGTTCACTGATTACTCAATGCATGTAAACACAGTGAACAGCAGTTACTGGATTACTAAGTATATGTCTATGGAGTGGTAGGCGGCGCTGCCATGTTAACATTGACTGATGGTGCATATGCCATATAAAGAAACACATGGGGTGTGTCTCAAATCCTAGTGAGCTCCTACATAGGCAGCATTTTATGTCACAGTATGCGCTCCCGACATGTAGACTGTCCCAATACTCACATATCTTAAACATACTGTCTACTGAGGAACCTTATTTAGACCTGATTTTAAGGAAACATCGAACGCTTCCTCAGCCGCTAAGACAATCCCATGATGCACCGCAGGCTAATCTACGAGCAGTGAAGTGGTTTTAAAATGTGAGTTATTTTGATTCTCTCTGGAGTTTTAATGCGTTTCTGGTCATATAATCACACAAAACAGTATTTTATTATCAACTCTGTAACGAGTCCTTCACCATTTAGCAGTTTTATACTCGAGACATTAGCACTTATGCTAGCAGATTTTTAAGCCTTGGGCTATTGTTTTGGATAGCCAGCCGGTAGCTTAGCAACCAGCTAAACCACTGGTCGCATGCTGCCGTGGGCAGGAACAAGCCGTGACGCAGTCTCTCTCTAACTAGAGCGTCTCAGTAATTTGTTTTATGAGGAGAGATGAGGAGAGAACACTGCTACTTACACAGCTGCTACCTAGACAGCCTACTTAGACACTCACTAGGATTTGAGACAAACTCATGAACTCCAATCTAAAGGTGCGTCCGAAATCTAGTACTTGTCTACTGCTCAGTAGTGTAATCAGTAGGCGAGCGCGGCTAGTATGTTTGAATACTCAGTAGTGTAATCAGTAGGCGAGCGCGGCTAGTATGTCTGAATACTCAGTAGTGAAATCAGTAGGCGAGCGCGGCTAGTATGTCTGAATACTCAGTAGTACATCAGTAGGTGAGCGCGGCTAGTATGTCTGAATACTCAGTAGCGAAATCAGTAGGCGAGCACGGCTAGTATGTCTGAATACTCAGTAGCGAAATCAGTAGGCGAGCGCGGCTAGTATGTCTGAATACTCAGTAGTACATCAGTAGGTGAGCGCGGCTAGTATGTTTGAATACTCAGTAGTGAAATCAGTAGGTGAGCGCGGCTAGTATGTCTGAATACTCAGTAGGTAAATCAGTAGGCGAGCGTGGCTAGTATGTCTGAATACTCAGTAGGTAAATCAGTAGGCGAGCGCAGCTAGTATGTCTGAATACTCAGTAGCGAAATCAGTAGGCGAGCACGGCTAGTATGTCTGAATACTCAGTAGTGAAATCAGTAGGCGAGCGTGGCTAGTATGTCTGAATACTCAGTAGCGAAATCAGTAGGCGAGCACGGCTAGTATGTTTGAATACTCAGTAGTGAAATCAGTAGGCGAGCGCGGCTAGTATGTCTGAATACTCAGTAGTGAAATCAGTAGGCGAGCGCGGCTAGTATGTCTGAATACTCAGTAGTGAAATCAGTAGGCGAGCGCGGCTAGTATGTCTGAATACTCAGTATTGAAATCAGTAGGCGAGCGCGGCTAGTATGCCTGAATACTCAGTAGTGAAATCAGTAGGCGAGCGCGGCTAGTATGTCTGAATACTCAGTAGTGAAATCAGTAGGCGAGCGCGGCTAGTATGTCTGAATACTCAGTAGGTAAATCAGTAGGCAAGCGAGGCTAGTATGTCTGAATACTCAGTAGTAAATCAGTAGACGAGCGCGGCTAGTATGTCTGAATACTCAGTAGTGAAATCAGTAGGCGAGCGCGGCTAGTTTGTCTGAATACTCAGTAGTGAAATCAGTAGGCGAGCGCGGCTAGTATGTCTGAATACTAAGTAGTAAATCAGTAGGCGAGCGCGGCTAGTATGTCTGATTACTCAGTAGTGTAATCAGTAGGCGAGCGCGGCTAGTATGTCTGAATACTCAGTAGTGAAATCAGTAGGCGAGCGCGGCTAGTATGTCTGAATACTCAGTAGTAAATCAGTAGGCGAGCGCGGCTAGTATGTCTGAATACTCAGTAGTGAAATCAGTAGGCGAGCGCGGCTAGTATGTCTGAATACTCAGTAGTAAAAATCAGTAGGTGAGCGCGGCTAGTATGTCTGAATACTCAGTAGTAAAAATCAGTAGGTGAGCGCGGCTAGTATGTCTGAATACTCAGTAGGTATTCAGTAGTAGGCGAACAGTACCCGGATCACCTCCTGAATCGGCAGCCATTTTTATATAGGCGAACACAGCAAACTGTGCTATCCCATGATTCACCAGAAGGCGTGGATGAATTCAAAGTGGAGTAAATAATAGGTGTAAAGCTGAACGTCGGCTGTGTGTACGTAGCTACGGAAGCTAGCGCTACTGCTGAGATAAATCGTTTTATCTTCTCTGATCTACAGCTCCACACCGTCTGATACATAATCCGATAAAAACACATATCAGTGTCACTAAAAGATCTAAATCTGTCAGTAAACGAGCTTTTAAATGAATAGCAGGACTTTTACGGTGGTGGTCTGACGTCTTGCTAACAGGACGCTGGTAATATGGTGGACGTAGTACATCTGAGCTTGTGTGGCTACTAAAACTCTCCTACTGACCTCTCCTAGTCTGCCGCTCAAGCAGTACGTACTGACTCTAATCTAGTACCTACTGACTAGTAGGCACCTTAAGTGTTGTCTTATGGGTGCATGGCCAAGAATCTAGAACCACATATAAGATCATATCTGGGTCATGTTAAGACTGAAAATGGGATATAATGGGAGCATAATGTTATTTTTACCTAGACCACCTAGGTGCACAAACTTTTGCACAGGACCATAATATCCAGGTAGAATGTGATTTGTATCTGATCAGGTCTGGTATAGTGTAATGGACACTTGGGCTGGTGTTCACCTGCCAGACAGGGGTTCAACACCAGGCTGGGGCAGGCCAACTAATACCAGCAAGAGTCTTTGGACAAGGCTACTAAACTACATAGCACTTGCTATGTAGTGCACCTTGAACAGCATTGTGCAGCTGTTTCTGTTTACTTAGCGTTCTCTAAGCCGCAGACGAGCGAGCGTTGATTCTCTGTGCTTTAGTAGCTGTGCCAGGACGTCTCCATTGACGCCTTTCAAGCCCGGTGCAGAAAGCAGGAGCGTGCTCTTCAGGAGAGACAAAAGGCAGAAGGAATCAATGTTGTATCAATGTCACCTTTCTAATATTCCTTTATTCAAATCACTCGCTCACATGTCCCTGATATTTTCCTCCTCTCCTCACTCCCATTAAAATCCCTCTCTTGCCGTCGGTGGCAGCGGGCCATGTGACATTTCTCGAAGAAAGCAGAGCGGGCTGTCTCCAGGAGGCTGCATGGCAGCGTTGAAAGGTACCGTCGCGGGGGGTCTCCTAATTAATCCAGCGCTCAAACCGAGGGCCAGGAGCCTCGGCTGCTGCTGCCGCGCGATCCGAGGAGAGGAGAAAACCTCCAGCTGTCCGTTATCTTCCCAACTCCCTCATTTCCCTCCTATTGGAGCAGGTTTGAGGATAGTGGAAGGAGGGAGGGGGGAGAGAAAGAAATGCCTTTATTTTTCATAATCTTCTCTCTCTCTCTCTGCCTTATCCATATTTCATGAAGAGCGCTGGAGGTAGGAAAGCGTCGGAGACTAATCCACTGTAGGATACTTAGTCCCAGATTAAAATCGTGCGCTTGGCTGCGCTATAATTCGCTTCCTATCGATTTCAGGGCTGATACAAAGTAAAAAAGAGAAAAATTGCAAGCCGGCGGTCCTTCCATACGTTTTACATTTCATTGCTGGAATTACAGTAATGTGGTCTCGGTGGTATGTCTGGACCTGAAAGGTGGTGCAGGGATCTAGTTTCCCGGAACGTCGGATCAAAACGAGTTTCGTCACTTCTTCCTACTTTGAAAATCCCAGGAAAGGCTGATTGCATTGGCGTGGAGCAATTATATATAAGCTGCTGTTTGCATATTCCCGCAAATGGATTCATAGAACAGTTGGCCTACAGCTCTCAGCACTAACCAATGATAAGTGGCTTTCAATTATAACATTTCTGTTCAGCTGACCTCATGTGAAGTACCTATGAAGTAGAGGACTAGAGTAGAGGTTGGTAGTCACCAACTGTAGACTTGGAAATCCTGCAGAGTCAGAGTTCCAACTGCCTTTAAAGCTAATTAGCTTCTTCAGAGGTCCTCAAATGGCTGATATAAAGATGTTTGATACGGTAAGGCGTCAGAATAGATGTAGGTTGGAACCAAACTCTTCAGAAAAATAGACCCCTTATATAACAAGGTAGCTATCTTTCGTAATATGAAATGATTGGTAGTGACCGTTAGTGCAGTTTCCAAAGGGTTTGGATGCAAACCAATATTCAAATTCTAGAAGGTTTGGATGCAAACCACTATTGAAATTCTAGAAGGTTTGGATGCAAAGCAATCTTCAAATTCTAGAAAGTTTGCATGCAAACCACTCTTCAAGTTTTAGAAAGTTTGGATGCAAACCAATCTTAAATTCTAGAACACTTGGATACAAACCAGTCTTCAAATTCTAGAAGGTTTGGATGCAAACCAATTTTCAAATTCTAGAAAATTTGGATGCAAACCAATCTTCAAATTCTAAAATGTTTAGATGCAATCCAAACTTCAAATTCTTGAAAGTTTGGATGCAAACCAATCTTAAAATTCTAGAATGTTTGGATGCAAACCAATCTTTAAATTCTAAAATCTTCCGATTTTAGAAGGTTTTGATGCAAAGCAATCTTCAAATTCTAAAAGGTTTAGGTGCAAACCAATCTTTCAATTACAACATTGCTGTTAAGCTGACCTCACATGAAGTACCTATGAAGTAGAGGACTAGAGTAGAGGTTGGTCGTCAGTAGACATGGAAATCCTGCAGAGTCACATTTACAACTGCCTTCAAAGCTAATAAACTTCTTCAGAGGTCCTCAAATGGCTGGATCAGATGTATAGATGTTTGATATGGTGGGGCATCAGAATAGCCGTTGGAACCAAACTCTTTAGGAAAACATACCCCTTATATAACTAGGTAGCTTTTGTAATATAAAAATGATTGGTAATGACCATTAGTGCAGTTTCGAAATGGTTTGGATGCAAATGAATCCTCAAATTCTAGACATTTGGATGCAAACCAATCCTCAAATTCTAGAATGTTTGGATGCAAACCACTTCTCAAATTCTAAAAGGTTTAGGTGCAAACCAATCTTCAAATTCTAGAAGGTTTGGATGCAATTCACTCTTCAAGTTCTAGAAGGTTTGGATGCAGAACAGTCTTCAAATCCTAGAAGGTTTGGATGCAAAGCAATCTTTAAATTCTAGAATGTGTGGATGCAAACCACTGTTTATATTCTAGAAGGTTTGGATGCAAACCACTCTTCAAATTCTAGAACATTTGGATGCAAACTAATCTTCAAATTCAAGAAGTTTTGGATGCAAACCAATGGTCAAATTCTATAAGGTTTGGATGCAAGCCACTCTTCAAATTCTATAATCTGCTTCTTATCAATTTTAGGGCTGATACAAAGTAAAAAAGAGAAAAATGGCAAGGTTTGGATGCAAACCACTCTTCAAGTTCTAGAATGTTTGGATGCAAAGCAATCTTCAGATTCTAGAAGGTTTGGATGCAAACCACTTCTCAAATTCAAGAAGGTTTAAATGCAAACCAATCTTCAAATTCTAAAACGTTTAGATGCAAACCACTCTTCAAATTCTAGAAGGTTTGGATGCAAACCACTCTTCAAGTTCTAGAATGTTTGGATGCAAAGCAATCTTCAGATTCTAGAAGGTTTGGATGCAAACCACTTCGCAAATTCTAGAAGGTTTAAATGCAAACCAATCTTCAAATTCTAAAACGTTTAGATGCAAACCACTCTTCAAATTCTAGAAGGTTTGGATGCAAAGCAATCTTCAAATTCTAGAAGGTTTAGATGCAAAGCAATATTCAAATTCTATAAGTTTTAGATGCAAACCACTCTTCAAATTCTAGAAGGTTTGCATGCAAAGCAATCTTCATATTCTAGAAGGTTTGGATGCAAAGCAATCTTCAAATTCTAGAAGGTTTGGATGCAAACCAATCGTCAAATAGAATTTAGAAATTCTAGAGGGTTTGGATGCAAACCAATCTTCAAATTCTAGAATGTTTAGATACAAATCACTCTTCAAATTCTAGAAGATTTAGAAGCAAACCAATCGTCAAATTCTAGAAGGTTTGGATGCAAACCACTTCTTAAATTCTAGAACATTTGGATGCAAACCACTCTTCAAATTCTGGGACATTTAGAATCAAATCAATCATCAGAATCTAGAACGTTTGGATGCAAACCACTGTTCAAGTTCTAGAAGGTTTGGATGCAAATCAATCATCAGAATCTAGAACGTTTGGATGCAAACCAATCTTCAAATTCTAGAAGGTTTGGATGCAAATCAATCATCAGAATCTAGAAGGTTTGGATGCAAACCAATCTTCAAATTCTAGAAGGTTTGGATGCAAACCAATCTTCAAATTCTAGAATGTTTGGATGCAAACCAATCTTCAGTCCCGAATTCCAAAGGGTTTGGAAGCAATTCATCCACGAACTCTGAAAAAATGACTTGTGGTAACAGGCAATTGAACCAGTTTTACTCAAGTCCAACAATTACATGTATTAAAATAATCATTCATTCAAACTACATAATTAGATTGAGTAAAACTTCTTGTTACCACATCAAGTAGTCATTATAGGTTGTACCAACGAAGCACATTATACAGTGTACAATTCCTAATTTTGTTCAAAATTATTTGGTCATAAATGAAGGCAGAAGTTTTAGCTTTACTGCTGTAGTACACACTGCTGTAAATAGATATATCAGTGTTACTAATACAGATCTAAAAAAATATTGATTAAAATAGTTTCCTGCCTCCCTCTCAGTTCTCAAAATCCTCCACCAGAGTGGAAACTGGAGCTTAAACATTCTCTGAGTTCACACTGAAGTTCAAGCATCAATCATACTGTACTGAGCTATGAGTAATGGTATTCCCTTTGATGCTCTTAGCACAGTTTCGCTGCCATTTCACTGTATAAAGAGATGTTCGGGGCAATTTTTATTTAGTGTGCAGCAACTGCACCACAAGAGGATGTGCATTTTTGCTGGTAAAGGTCAAACTCCTTCAAAGCAGGTCAGACATCTTCATTCCTTCTCTAGAAAAGTCCTGTTGTTTAAGAACGTGAGTGTTCGCTGTATTGGAAGGGTTGTGGCGTCGTTACCTTCTAAATATAATTCCCAGTTCAGCCATAACGTTAAACCCACCTCCTTAAATATCTACACACTCTGTCCACTGACCATACAGGAGCTCCACCTACAGACTGTAGTTCATCTGATTCTCTGTATACTTCATTACTCTGTTCTTTAATGATCAGGACCCCCACAGAACCACCACAGAGCAGATACTATTTGGGTGGTGGGTCATTCTCAGCACTGCAGTAACACTGACTTGGTGTGTGTTGTGCTGGTGTGAGTGTCCACTCACTGTCCACTCTATTAGACACTCCTACTACTTGCTGGTCCAACTTGTAGATGTAAAGTCAGAGACAGTAGCTCATCTGCTGCTGCACAGTTTGTGTTCCTCTAGTCCTTCATCATCGGACACAGGACGCCGCCCACAGGATACTGCTGTCTGAATAGTTTTGGTTTGGTGGACAATTCTCACTCCAGCAGTGGCAATGAGGTGTTTAAGCATGCCAGCTCACAGCACTGTGGCTGATCCACTCACACCAGCACAACACTAACACACTAACACACCACCACCATCATGTCAGTGACACTGCAATGCTGAGAATGATCCACCTCCTTAATAGTATCTGCTCTGTGGTGGTCCTGTGGGGGTCCTGATCATTAAAGAACTGAGTTATAAAGTATACAGAGAATCAGATGAACTACAGTCTGTAAGTGGAGCTCCTGTATGGTCAGTGGAGCTGATACAGTGGACAGTGAGTGGAGATATAAAGAGGTCATGTTATGGTCACTCGGGCTTGACGTGCAGTATATGGATTTACAGAGTAGAATTTCTTTTATGTGCAACACAGTATTTATAAAATGGATGTGAAGAAACATACAGATGGGCATCTCACTGTATCAGCACCACACCTGAATATATATATTATATAAAATTGTCAGTAAATATTAAACACATAATTGTTTAATCACGTTATTTTATATTATTGTTGCTCTTATAATGACTGTTAGTGTTGCTACGTGGTTAACTTACACAATGCTGTCATAGAGTGTAATGCAAAAGTTTTAACCCCCCAAAATTTCATGTTTAGTGTATTTTCTAAGTGAAATATAAAACATAGACATTCAGGGGCGGCACGGTGGTGTAGTGTTTATATAGGCAACATGGTGCTGTAGTGGTTAGCATGGTGGTGTAGTGTTTATATAGGCAACATGGTGCTGTAGTGGTTAGCACGGTGGTGTAGTGTTTATATAGGCAACATGGTGCTGTAGTGGTTAGCACGGTGGTGTAGTGTTTATATAGGCAACATGGTGCTGTAGTGGTTAGCACGGTGGTGTAGTGTTTATATAGGCAACATGGTGGTGTAGTGGTTAGCACGGTGGTGTATTGTTTATATAGGCAACATGGTGCTGTAGTGGTTAGCACGGTGGTGTAGTGGTTATATAGGCAACATGGTGGTGTAGTGGTTAGCACGGTGGTGTAGTGTTTATATAGGCAACATGGTGGTGTAGTGGTTATATAGGCAACATGGTGGTGTAGTGGTTATATAGGCAACATGGTGGTGTAGTGGTTAGCACGGTGCTGTAGTGGTTATATAGGCAACATGGTGCTGTAGTGGTTAGCACGGTGGTGTAGTGGTTATATAGGCAACATGGTGGTGTAGTGGTTAGCACGGTGGTGTAGTGTTTATATAGGCAACATGGTGGTGTAGTGGTTATATAGGCAACATGGTGGTGTAGTGGTTAGCACGGTGCTGTAGTGGTTATATAGGCAACATGGTGGTGTAGTGGTTAGCACGGTGCTGTAGTGTTTATATAGGCAACATGGTGGTGTAGTGTTTATATAGGCAATATGGTGCTGTAGTGGTTATATAGGCAATATGGTGCTGTAGTGGTTATATAGGCAACATGGTGGTGTAGTGTTTATATAGGCAATATGGTGGTGTAGTGGTTAGCACGGTGCTGTAGTGTTTATATAGGCAACATGGTGCTGTAGTGGTTAGCACGGTGGTGTAGTGGTTATATAGGCAACATGGTGGTGTAGTGGTTAGCACGGTGGTGTAGTGTTTATATAGGCAACATGGTGGTGTAGTGGTTATATAGGCAACATGGTGGTGTAGTGGTTATATAGGCAACATGGTGGTGTAGTGGTTAGCACGGTGGTGTAGTGTTTATATAGGCAACATGGTGGTGTAGTGGTTAGCATGGTGGTGTAGTGGTTAGCACGGTGGTGTAGTGTTTATATAGGCAGCACAGTGGTGTAGTGATGTAGTGTTTATATAGGCAGCACAGTGGTGTAGTGATGTAGTGTTTATATAGGCAGCACAGTGGTGTAGTGGTGTAGTGTTTATATAGGCAACATGGTGGTGTAGTGGTTAGCATGGTGGTGTAGTGTTTATATAGGCAACATGGTGGTGTAGTGGTTAGCACGGTGGTGTAGTGTTTATATAGGCAACATGGTGGTGTAGTGGTTAGCATGGTGGTGTAGTGTTTATATAGGCAACATGGTGGTGTAGTGGTTAGCATGGTGGTGTAGTGGTTAGCACAGTGGTGTAGTGTTTATATAGGCAGCACAGTGGTGTAGTGGTGTAGTGTTTATATAGGTAGTACGGTGGTGTAGTGGTTAGCACGGTGGTGTAGTGTTTATATAGGCAGCACGGTTATGTAGTAGTTATATAGGCAGCACAGTGGTATAGTGGTTACTATGGTGGTGTAGTGGTTACTATGGTGGTGTAGTGGTTATATAGGCAGCAGAGTGGTATAGTGGTTACTATGGTGGTGTAGTGGTTATATAGGCAACATGGTGGTGTAGTGGTTAGCATGGTGGTGTAGTGTTTATATAGGCAACATGGTGGTGTAGTGGTTAGCATGGTGGTGTAGTGGTTAGCACAGTGGTGTAGTGTTTATATAGGCAGCACAGTGGTGTAGTGGTGTAGTGTTTATATAGGTAGTACGGTGGTGTAGTGGTTAGCACGGTGGTGTAGTGTTTATATAGGCAGCACGGTTATGTAGTAGTTATATAGGCAGCACAGTGGTATAGTGGTTACTATGGTGGTGTAGTGGTTACTATGGTGGTGTAGTGGTTAAATAGGCAGCAGAGTGGTATAGTGGTTACTATGGTGGTGTAGTGGTTATATAGGCAGCACGGTGGTATAGTGGTTAGTATGGTGGTGTAGTGGTTATATAGGCAGCATACTGGTGTAGTTGTTATATAGGCAGCATGGTGGTGTAGTTGTTATATAAGCAGCATGGTGGTGTAGTGGTTATATAGGCAGCATACTGGTGTAGTTCTTATATAGGCAGCATGGTGGTGTAGTGGTTATATAGGTAGCATGGTGGTGTAGTGGTTATATAGGCAGCAGAGTGGTATAGTGGTTACTATGGTGGTGTAGTGGTTATATAGGCAGCATGGTGGTGTAGTGGTTATATAGGCAGCATGGTGGTGTAGTGGTTATATAGGCAGCATGGTGGTGTAGTGGTTATATAGGCAGCATGGTGGTGTAGTAGTTATATATGTCCTACTACCATTTGGTTGATGGTTGGTTCAATAAAAGTCTATACAATCAATTGTTCATTGGTTAATCAACTATTCACTATATAGGTTGGGCTGGGTCTAATGGTGAAACCATTATATGTTGCCATTCTAAAAAAAAGCTACCCTGAGACCAAAAAACGAAGGTCCATTCAAACTCTTAGCCCAAAGTTACGCCTGTGCTAGTGATCAACGTCCAGTATAAGGTTCAAATGAACAACTAACAATAGCCCCTGCTTTCCTGCATGGCCTGAGATTAGAGCTGCATGGCTTAATTCTAGTTCTTACTTAAATGAGAGAGTATCATTAACATGCATGCCTTATGTTACACTAATACCAACAGATGGGGCATTTCATTGCATTGGTTATGGTACCTTTGGGACCAAGATTTCAATCCTTGGCCTGAGTTTTGCAGGCCAATCAAAATGACTTTAAATGATGTTTCACGTGATGGACGAAGCGCTGATGAAGCACCTCGCACTCCAGCAAAGAGCAGCGACAACCTGAGGGAAGATGGTCTAGCAGGAGTAAACCAAGTCAATTGTATTGAATAGAGCATTGCGGAGGTTTTCAAGGCCGCCGGGGAACGTTTGAACCGAAATAGAAAAGTAAAGAAATATGGGCCTCCCATTACTGCGACCATTCGCGACTTTTCACGAGACCTCGTCGGCGGCACTGGCGCGAGCCGGGGATTATTGCGTCTCGCGGAAGAGGAGACGAGGGCGGCGAAGCAGACGTCATCCATCTGGCCTGCAGCCACCGGGTGGAAAACAAAAAAAACAATCTATACGCATATGCGAGTTACAAGTTCGGTAAGGCAGATAAATCATTCACCTTATCAAATCTCCCTCCTGCACGCCTGGAAGGCCAAGAGGCTTCCGTTCCAAATCTTCACAGCTGCCAATTACAGATGGCAGGAAAATGTTTGAGCTGCTCAAACATCCGAGCTCCTCTCGAGCTCCCCTCCCCAGCCGAGTGTACGAGGCTGCCTCCTAATCTACAGGACCCAGCGGCCCCGCAGTGCACCTCTGCTCTCATAAAACCTCGGCCAAGCAGATATCATATGTTGCCAGCGAGTTTATGAGGTCACCAAGTTTGCGAAACTCAACACAAGTCTATCACAGGTGTGGACTCGCTGCCTGCTTTATTGGAGCCCGTCCCCCCGCCTACTCCCCCATCCTTCTACCCCTACTTTATGAGATCCACCTTCATTATAGGGCTACTATGCAGTTGTATAGTTACAGACTGTAGCCCATCTGTTGCTTCAGCGTTTATTAGCCCCCTCCTATGGCCTCCATTCATAATTGGACAAAGAACCAGTTGACCGGTTGGTGGAACATTTTCAGCACCGCCGTGACATTGACATGTGTTGCTGGGGTATTACACGTGTCAGTGTGACTGCGAGGTTGAGAGTGGGCAACCAGCCAAAAATATCCATTCCAGAGCAAATGTGGGGTCAGAAACTGACCACTGATGGATGACCAGAGGATGGCTAAAACAAATTGTGCAACAAATGGGCTACAGTCCCTACCTGTACACCAACAAAGTGAATGGTGTGGGGTTTCGAATAAGCTGAAGCATTAAAAAAACGTGTTTTTTCAAGTTATTAATGACCTTTATGGCTATTTCACTGGTTCTTATGAGGAAATGACCACTCTGTGCTGTTGACACTGTCTTAAAGAGCTAATGAAACCTATATCTTTTGGGATTTCCAGTGCTGTGGTGATGCAAACATTCATGACAGGTTAGAGTTGAACCCTCCAAAGGTGGTGTAGTGGTTATATGGGCAGCTCGGTGGTGTAGTTGTTAGCACGGTGGTGTAGTGGTTATATTGGCAGCATAGTGGTGTAGTTGTTATATAGGCAGCTCGGTGGTGTAGTTGTTATCATGGTGGTGTAGTGGTTATATAGGCAGCATAGTGGTGTAGTGGTTATATATATCCTACTACCATTTGGTCGAGGGTTGGTTCACTAAAAGCCAAAAATATCCATTCCAGAGCAAATGTGGGGTCAGAAACTGACCACTGATGGATGACCAGAGGATGGCTAAAACAAATTGTGCAAGAAATGGGCTACAGTCCCTACCTGTACACCAACAAAGTGAATGGTGTGGGGTTTCGAATAAGCTGAAGCATTAAAAAACTTGTTTTTATAAGTTATTAATGACCTTTATGGCTATTTCACTGGTTCTTATGAGGAAATGACCACTCTGTGCAGTTGACACTGTCTTAAAGAGCTAATGAAACCTATATCTTTTGGGATTTCCAGTGCTGTGGTGAACTCTCCAAACGCACCCATCAGGCCTACAGCAACAGAACTACAGAACTAAAGTTCATAGAACTCAAGCCAACCCACTAGCTCTATTCAATCAATCAATCAATCAATCAACCTTTATTTTAGCTGGGCAGTACATTTACATGAACAGGGATTGACATGACAAAGAAACTAAATAACAAAATTTATTCATTATTAATTAAAACAACTAAGAAAAAAGTAGCTAATACACATTAAAAGAAAATAAAAAAAATAACAGTAAATATAAAAATAGAAATAATAATAATAATACTAAAAATAGATCAAAGTTAAGATTTAATTAGTAAGAAATTAAGATAAAAAGAGGGTAAGAGATTACAAATAATAAAAAAGTAAAATAGTTATATAATAATAATCAAATAATAAAATAAAATAAAATAAGATAAAATAGTAATACAGAACTAATTAAATCAAATGAAATAATACAATAAATAAAATAAATAAAGCAAGACATAAAAATTAAGAAAAAGTAAGAAGAGATGATGTTAAGCTGTGAGTTGCTGAAACAATTATTATAAAAATCAACCACTTGTACCATATAAGAGGAAAAGGGTCAGGGGCTCAAGGGGGGCATTTTAGTTGGAAGTATGAATGGGCTTTGTCAGCTGTAGAGACGCTAATACAGACATTGGGCCTAGTTTGTGTTTGTGAAGTCTGTGAAGCTAACAGGAAATCTCATTTTCACCTTTTGCCTTTCCTGTCCATTTCATGCCTGAACAGATGATCCGATCTGATACTCATTCACAAGACAATGAGCGTGAGGTCACACGCTCCCCAAGTGGTGGGCGGGAAATATCTACAAAGGCTGGAAAACATGTGCTGTTCTCCGGTTTGTTGCGCTAATCTCAGTACAGATTGCTTGCTTAGGGTGACAGAGTTTCATGGCTGTTTCCACAAAAACAGCCCAATACAGTTGCCTGTGAAGATTATGTCGTTGACGAAGAGCCTGGCATGAAGACAGTGGAGCAGATGGTTTGGCTTCTATGGAAGCAAGGAGATAATGGACTTTCCGGAGTGTGGGAATCCGTTCCTGTTTGGGGGTTTGCGGATCCAACTTTCTACCAATTATCATGTCATGGTTTTTTGGAGATTGTTGAAGGCATCTAACGAGGCATCGATTGAAATAGGTTACATCGCTCTACACTATGGACACAGGACACAAAGTCATGTCATATGTCAATGGTCTGGAATGGTATTGGTTGTGGAGGAGGCTTGGCAGGATGGCAGGATCTTCTAAGTCACTTTAGAGAATGCTGGATGCAACCCTTGCAGCAAATAAAATAGACCAGTCCAATAATTGCTTACGTTTTCTCACGCTGTCCAGAAATAACAGCTGAGGAAGGACGAGAGAGATTGATGGCTGCCACGATTTTGTTTGACTCTAGCTTCTTAGTGTCCAAAACCAGGTGGGGCTCAAGTAGGAGGGGCAAAATGTTGTAGGCAATATTAGCTTTGGTTGGTATTCCTGTAGGCCAACAAATGGAATGGTATTATTACTAGCCAGTGGTGGAGCGAGTGACTAAAAGCCTGTTAGAGCTAGGCTTTTAGTTGGAGCCATAAACGTCAAAACCATGTCAAAACATGTGTTTCTGACTTATCAACCAATCAGAGTCAAAACATGAGAAGAAATGTATGAAAATGCTAATTCCTGCTATGAGATTTAAGCAATTTGTTAGCACTAAGCTACTGACGACTGGGACGGACATTTTTTTTGGTAGATTAAACACACAGACGTTTGTCAACCAGTCAGAGACTGTGTTCCTGAATTGTTGGCCAATCAGAGACTGTGTTTCAGATAGTTAACCAATCAGAACTTGTGTCCCTGACTTGTCTACAAATAAGAGGCTGTGTTCCAGATTTGTCAATCAATCGGAGGCTGTGTTCCTGATTTATCAACCAAACAGAGGCTGTGTTCCTGACTTGTCAACCAATCGGAGGCTGTGTTCCTGAATTGTTAGCTAATCAGAAGCTTCATGACTTATCAATCTATTAAAAGATGTGTTTCTGTCTTGTCAATCTATTAGAGGCTAAGTTCCTGACTTGCCAACCAATCAGAGACTGCATTTCTGATTATTAATAAATCAGAGGCTCATTACTTAGCAACCAGTTAGAGGCTGTGTTCCTGAAATGTTGACCAATCAGTGGTTGTGTTCCTGACTGGTCTACAAATAAGAGGCTGTGTTCCTGACTTGTCAACCAATCGGAGGATGTTTTCCTGATTTGTCAACCAATCAGAACCTGTGTTCCTGACGTGTCTACAAATAAGAAGCTTTGTTTCTGACTTGTCAACCAATCAGAGACTGCATTTCTGATTATTAATTAATCAGAGGCTGTGTTCCTGAATTGTTAACTAATCAGAAGCTTCATGACTAATCAATCTATTAGAGGATGTGTTTCTGACTTGTCAATCTATTAGAGGCTGTGTTCCTGACTTGCCAACCAATCAGAGACTGCATTTCTGATTATTAATTAATCAGAGGTGTTCATCACTTAGCAACCAGTTTAGAGGCTGTGTTCCTGAAATGTTGGCCAATGAGAGGCTGTGTTCCGGACTTGTCAACCAATTGGAGGATGTTTTCCTGATTTGTCAACCAATTGGACGACGTGTTCCTGACTTACCAACCAATTGGAGGCTGTGTTCCTGACTTGTCAACAATTCAGAGACTGCATTTCCGATTGTTAACCTATCAGAACCTGTGTTCCTGACCTGTCTACAAATAAGAGGCATCGTTTCTGACTTGTCAATCAGTCAGAGATTGCTTTTTTGATTGTTAATTAATCAGAGGTTCCTGAATTGTTGGCTAATCAGAAGCTTCATGACTTGTCAACCTATTAGAGGCTAAGTTTCTGACTTTTGCCAACCAATCAGAGACTGCATTTCTGATTATTAATTAATCAGAGGCTGTGTTCATCACTTAGCAGCCAATTAGAGGCTGTGTTCCTGAATTGTTAGCTAATCAGAGGCTTCAAGACTTGTCAACCTATAAGAGGCTAGGTTTCTGA
Source organism: Megaleporinus macrocephalus (assembly GCA_021613375.1). Lineage (NCBI taxonomy): Eukaryota > Metazoa > Chordata > Actinopteri > Characiformes > Anostomidae > Megaleporinus > Megaleporinus macrocephalus. The sequence continues at coordinate 38,368,200 of CM038719.1, read as the reverse complement.
CTTCTCAACCAATTAGAGACTGCATTTCTGATTATTATTCAATCAGAGGCTGTGTTCCTGACTTGTAAATCTATTAGAGGCTGTGTTCCTGACTTGCCAACCAATCAGAGACTGCATTTCTGATTATTAATTAATCAGAGGCTGTGTTCATCACTTAGCAGCCAATTAGAGGCTGTGTTTCTGAACTGTTGGCCAATCAGAGGCTGTGTTATTGACTTATCAACCAATCAGAGCCAAAACATGAGCAGAATAAAACCCAGCTATACGATAATGCAAATGTCTGCTATGAGATTCAAGCAGTTTGTTAGCATTAAACTACCAACGACTGGCAGGAACACTTGTTTGATTCTAGATTAAACACACAGACATTTCAAGACTTCTAAAAGACTTCCCATGTTTTATTTTGAAGCTCATGGCAGACACATTAGCATATGTTTTAACTTGCCACAGTGTCACTGGGACTCTTTTAGGAGGGAGGCTGTTAAATAGCTGCCACCGCTGTTTCTAAAACCCTCACTGATTAGGCTGCCTCTCATATTTACAGGTAGTCCTGTAACCAGAACTTCCAGGAAATAGATGCAGCCTATTGGAAATCAAAACATGGTTGTGTTTATCCCCAGAACTTAACTATGAAACGAGAGAGGCTCTGTTATACTTATGGAGTTTAAATACAAGCATGATTCTATAAATATATATATTTTTTTCAATTCCCAGAAAGTATTAGCCCTTCAGAGAAAGCCTAAAATGCCCAGAGGGTTCAACTAGCCTCATTTTACAGTCGGATGCAATTCATATTTTATGGGTGCTGTCAGTCCAGTATTCATCTTTCAGTTCTACCCTGTTTTGCTAGTTTTTGCCAAATTTCATTCCCGTTAGTTAAAATGGTAATGACAACTTTCTGCCCATCAAGCTAGCTGAGTAAATAACCATGGTTAACTAAACTCATTCCAAAGTTTTAACTAAATAAACTATATATCTTGAATTTTGCTGATGCCACCTTAAGCAGAGAACAATAAATGGTCTGTTTTATTATACTTATTTAGATTTAACCCTCTCATGTTGACAACATAATAAAAAAGGCATCAAAGGCCTGTGTTCCCGACTTGTTGACCAATCAGAGGCTGTGTTTCTGACATGTCAATCAATTCAACGCTGCATCTCTAACTTGCCAACCAATCAGAGGACGTGTTCCTGACTTGCTGACCAATCAGAGGCTGTGTTTCTGACATGTCAATCAATCCAACGCTGCATCTCTAACTTGCCAACCAATCAGAGGCTGTGTTCCTGACTTGCCAATCAATCAAAGGCAGCGTCTCTAACTTTCCAACCAATCAGAGGCTGTGTTCCTGACTTATCAACCAATGAAAGGCTGCATTTTTATCTTTCCAACCAATCATTGGCTGTGTTTCTGACTTGTCGACCAATCATTGGCTGTGTTCCTGACTTGCCAACCAATCATTGGCTGTGTTCCTGACTTGTTGACTTATCATAGGCTGTGTTCCTGACTTGTTGACTAATCATAGGCTGTGTTCCTGACTTGTTGACTAGTCAGAGGCTGTGTTCCTGACTTGTCAACCAATCAGAGACTGCATTTTTCCTGATTGTTTATCAATCAGTAGCTGTGTTCCTAACTTATTAACCAATCAGAGGCTGTGTTCCTGACTTATCAACCCAACCAAGGCTGCATTTCTGATTATTAACCAATCAGAGGCTGTGTTTCTGACTTGTCGACCAATCACTGGCTGTGTTCCTGACTTGCCAACCAGTCCGAGGCTGTGTTCGTGACTTGCCAACCAATCAGAGGCTGGTTAACCCTAACCCTAACCCTAACCTAACCCTAACCCTAACCCATTTCTGATTATTAACCAATCAGAGGCTGTGTTTCTGACTTGTCGACCAATCACTGGCTGTGTTCCTGACTTGCCAACCAATCCTTGGCTGTGTTCCTGACTTGCCAACCAATCCTTGGCTGTGTTCCTTACTTGCCAACCTGAGTGTTAACCAGTCAGACGCTTAGTTACTGACTTGCCAACCAGTCATAGGCTGTGTTCCTGACTTCTTGACTAATCAGAGACTGTGTTCCTGACTTGTCAACCAATCAGAGACTGCATTTCTGATTTATCGATCAGAGACTTAGTGTTCCTAACTTATTAACGAATGAGAGATGGTGTTCCTGACTTGGCAACCAATCAGAGACTGTCACATACAATGTCACATATAATTTCAATATGAAAGGGTCAATTAGGCAAGCTGAAGTCCACACACTTGTGTTTTAGCCCAGCTTCTACACGTTTTATGGCCAATCAAATTTCTTTTAAGTCCAGTGCCACGCCTGGAACACCTACCACTCCAGAGCCGCTTTGGATCAACTTTGCAATTGATATTTCTTTAATGAACCACTTTGATGAAGTTAAGAAGAAGTCAAATTAATTAATTACATTCACTTTCAACTTAAAAGCCACAGTCTATATTTGAGGATTGCATTCTTAGGAAATATTCATAAGTAATGAGCTCACAATGAACTGAGAGATAATTAAGGTCCACCAAGGATACCATAGTTGTGATCCAATGAGGGTCACGTATCTCAGCTCAGTTTCAAGGTTGCTTTGAAATGAAGCTGCACTTCTGACATAAACGGTCAAGAAACACAGCCTGTGCTGCGTGTAGCTTTAAATGAGAGCCCCCTCCTGTCTCAGTAGGTCACTTTGATATACAACCCTTGCTTCTTTCTCTACGTATCTAAAATCAATGCAGGGTTCCTGCTATAACCCTGTCCACACAGAAACGTACTGTATTAGAACTCTCAGGAGGTTCTTTCTGACCATCCAGACACAATATGGAAGACGTACTATATGTGAGAGAATGGCATCCCATGGGTTCTAGGTTCTATAACACATCTAGGACAGAAGAAACAAACCCTAATGTTTGGATTGAGCAGCAAGTAAAAGGCATTGTTGATTTCTTTGTGGTGGGAGTTTTAATGAGACCTCTGGTGAAGACTTGGAGTGCAGGTCTTTAGGGTTTCCATTTTTAAGACCAGTCTCTTACTTGCGTATATGCAATTCCCCAGATAACCACCGCCTCTCGCCGTAACGGCTTCTAAAAAAGAAGAGAAGGGAATTGTAGCCCACATCCCCAGCTTCTCTCCTGTTTCATTTCTTTTCAAACCCAGTAAAATTGACCCAAAACTGATCTAAACCCAATAAAATTTCATCTGAAACTGATCTAAACCCAGTAAAAGTTTATCCAGAACTAATCCAAACCCAGTAAAATTGACCCAAAACTAATCTAAACCCAGTAAAATTTCACCTGAAACTGATCTAAACTGATAATAACTCAGGAAAATTTAATCTGAAACGGATCCTAACCCAGTAAAAGTTTATCCAGAACTGATCCAAACCCAGTAAAATTTGATCTGAAACAGATTCAAACCCAGTAAAATTTCACCTGAAACTGATCTAAACCCTGTAAAATTTTATCTGAAACTGATCTAAACCCAGTAAAATTTAAAGTGAAACAGATCTTAACCCAGGAAAATTTCATCTGAAACGGATCCAAACCCAATAAAAGTGTATCCAGAACTGATTCAAACCCAGTAAAATGTGATCTGAAACAGATCCAAACCCAGTAAAATTTCACCTGAAACTGATCTACACCCAGTAAAACTTCACCTGAAACTAATCTAAACCCAGTGAAAATTCATCTGAAACTGATCTTAACCCAGGAAAATTTCTTCTTAAACTCAATCAAACACAGTAAAAGTTTATCCAGAACTGATCCAAACCCAGTAAAATTTGATCTGAAACAGATTCAAACCCACTAAAATTTCACCTGAAACTGATCTAAACCCAGTAAAATTTGATCTGAAACTGATCTAAACCCAGTAAAATTGAATCTGAAACAGATCTTAACCCAAGAAAATTTCATCTGAAACGGATCCAAACCCAGTAAAAGTTTATCCAGAACTGATTCAAACCCAGTAAAATGTGATCTGAAACAGATCCAAACCCAGTAAAATTTCACCTGAAACTGATCTAAACCCAGTAAAAATCCATCTGAAACTGATCTTAACCCAGGAAAATTTCTTCTTAAACTCAATCAAACGCAGTAAAAGTTTATCCAGAACTGATCCAAACCCAGTAAAATTTGATCTGAAACAGATTCAAACCCACTAAAATTTCACCTGAAACTGATCTAAACCCAGTAAAATTTGATCTGAAACTGATCTAAACCCGGTAAAATCTGATCTGAAACAGATTCAAACCCAGTAAAATTCTATCAGAAACGGATCCAAACCCAATAAAATATCATTTGAAACTGATTCAAACCCATCAAAATTCTATCTAGCAGTGATCCAAACCACCTCTCTTGCCACCACTGCTTCTAATAAGGAACAGAAGGAAACTTTTTTTCATAACATGGAAAATAACATGCATAAGAAGACAGGAAGACAGGAAACACTAAACAAAACAGAAGTAATTAGTGGGTTCCATTATTTGGTAGAAAATAAACTCTTCACAGAGTTATCTTCGTTGTTCTGCCACGTCCTCGTCTAATTATTAGTGTTTTTGAATGAAACAGTTTGGCTAGCGTTTAGATTTATTGTCTAAAAATTAATTGTACTCCAGGAAGATAAACTCCTGTTGAAACATGACTTCCTTTAAATTCAGAACAAGCATCCATTGATGTCTTTGAAGGATTTTTGAATGACAGTCTTGGAGTTTGTGGTGGAATTCTTGTAAAAAAAATAAATAAATGCAACATTATGGCTAAATTACTCTCAACAAAACGAGCCCCTCACCTCTGACTGCGAGTCGTCCCGCGTGACGGCTGACAAAGTGGCATTTTGTCGTGTACAGCGGAGCACGCTCGTCTTTTGTTTCCCGCCTGACAGCTGTTTGACGAATTATGGGCCAGGCTCATTAGGATTCAGCTCACGTGCTCCCGAAGCCTGGAACAGCTGGGCTTTCTTCAGACAAACTATCTGATCCGACCACGCTGGTTCCAACAGAGCCGAGACATGGCACTGATCTACTTCTGAACGCTTCCTCCACGTCGTACTCTTTGAGGAGCACCGTTGCTCTAGCTGTAGTGCAGAGGCTCTTAACCCGTTCCTCCGGGACTCCCAGTCAGTTCAGATTTTTCTACTGTTCTAGCTCCTCACACACCTGTGCCAAGTTGATCAACTTTCGACAGCCTTTATTGCCTGGCTCAGATGTGTTGGGAGCTGGGAGACTGTGAGAATGTGAACTAGTCAGAGGTCCCTGAGGGCCAGACTGCGGCAGTACAGCGGTTCTGGAGAGCATAGTGTCTTGCTTGCTGTAATAAACCCACCTCAGAAGGGCTTATTTGTTGAACCGTGTGTGTTAAAGCAGATAAAAACTGCAGAATGTTCAGAGCTGGGATTCTCTTTGAACAGGGTCGAGAGTACAGCTTCAATTTTTGCACAAACCTGAATATAGAACTTTCTTTCCAAAGTTCAAATCTGACCAAACCAACAGCAAGACTTCAGTCTGAAACCACTTATCCATGCACAGCAAATTTCTATCTGAAACTGATCCAAATCCAGTAAATATCTATCCAAAACTGATCCAAATCCAGTAAATTTCTATCCAACACTGATCCAAATCCAACAAAATTACTGTCTGAAACTGATCTGAATATTACAAATTTAAATCCGAAACTGATCCGAATCTAGCACATTTCTATCCGAAACTGATCCAAATCCAACAAAATTACTGTCTGAAACTGATCTGAATCCTACAAATTTAAATCCGAAACTGATCCGAATCTAGCACATTTCTATCCGAAACTGATCCAAATCCAACAAAATTACTGTCTGAAACTGATCCGAATCCTACAAATTTAAATCCGAAACTGATCCAAATCCAGTAAATTTCTATCCGAAACTGATCCAAATCCAACAAAATTACTGCCTGAAACTGATCCGAATCCTACAAATTTCTATCTGAAACTTATCCAAATCCAGCAAATTTCTATCCGAAACTGATCCAAATCCAACAAATTTCTATTCGAAACTGATCCGAATCCAACAAAATTAGTGTCTGAAACTGAACCGAATCCTACAAATTTAAATCCGAAACTGATCCGAATCCAACAAATTTTTTATTCAAAACTGATCCAAATCCAACAAATTTCTATCGGAAACTGATCCAAATCCAACAAATTTCTATCCGAAACTGATCCAAATCCAACAAAATGACTGTCTGAAACTGATCCAAATCCAGCAAATTTCTATCCGAAACTGATCCAAATCCAACAAATTTCTATCCGAAACTGATCCAAATCCAGCAAGTTTCTATCCGAAACTGATCCAAATCCAACAAAATGACTGTCTGAAACTGATCCAAATCCAGCAAATTTCTATCCGAAACTGATCCAAATCCAACAAATTTTTTATCTGAAACTGATCCAAATCCAACACATTTCTGTCTGAAACTGATCCAAATCCAGCAAATTTTTATCCAAAACTGATCCAAATCCAGCAAATTTCTATCCGAAACTGATCCAAATCCAGCAAATTTCTATCCGAAACTGATCCAAATCCAGCAAATTTCTATAGGAAACTGATCCAAATCCAACAAATTTCTTTCCGAAACTGATCCAAATCCAACAAAATGACTGTCTGAAACTGATCCGAATCCTACAAATTTAAATCCAAAACTGATCCAAATTCAGCCAATTTCTAAATGAAACTGATCCGAAACCAACAAAATTATTGTCTGAAACTGATCTGAATCCTACAAATTTAAATCTGAAACTGATCCGAATCTAGCAAATTTTTATCCGAAACTGATTCAAATCCAACAAATTTCTATCTGAAACAGATTGAATAGACACGTTTGAATAATTTATTTTCTATATTTGTGTAATTGTTTAGATGTTGATTGTCAAACTGTAAGTAGATACAATTAATTTATATATATATATATATATATATATATATATATATATATATATATATATATATATATATATATATATATATTTATATATATATATATATATATATATATATATATATATATATATATTTATATATATATATATATATATATATATATATATATATATATATATATATATTTATATGTGTGTGTGTGTGTGTGTGTGTGTGTGTGTGTGTATGTGTGTGTGTATGTGTGTGTATGTGTTAAGAATATTTTAGACACTCTGAGAGGGCGTAGAGGGCCATGACGGTTCCCCCCTGCAATGCACAAATACTAAATGCAGTAAAAACACAGTAAAGCATGAAGGGTCTCAAAGAAACACCGTCAATGGCTTTGATATGCGGTGGCTATTTCTATTTGTGGCTTCCATTAATAAATCCCTTGCTAAACCAAGAAGGAGAAAGAAGATCCATAAAGAAGATCCTGACTGGACTGCAGACTCAGTGGTGTATACTCTGCTCGCTGGGGATTTGAAAAGCAGTCTTTAGCTATAACCGTTCTGATGGTTCGCTTGAGGACATCAAAAGTTCCCCAACATCTAAGGCCAACTAACCGGTGCCTGCCTGACCACAGGGGGCTGTGTGTAATTACGTCGCTGGTATTTTTATGAACAGGTGTTAATTTACTGCCCATGTGCTCCAGCCAGTCACTGGTCGTTACAGACCTCATTGCTGACACACAAAAAAAAGAAGACATTTCCACAATACCAAGAAGTCACCGTGTCCATCTTGGGATCCAATTACTGAAAAGATGTGTCACCGCTGCCCTCCGGACCTGCCTGTCATCTTCGGTTCAAAAGGCGGAATTCGCCATAGCTCATGCCCTGTCCCCTACCTTCACGGGTCTTGCTCCTGCTGACACCCGGATTACACCAGAAAATACTCCCCCGCCAGCCGCATGCTCTTTGGCGTGCTCCGACACCAACGCTCTTCGTGTCCGGGCGCCTTCTTTTGTTTGAAAAGTGGAAATATTTCGTTATATCTGCCTCTGTGCTCCCAACTGCCTCATTTGAATGCAATCTACTGAATGAACATACTGATCTTTACGGCACTCTGTTTGCAGTATAGCGCGCTGAGGGAACCATAACTGCCTTTCTGAAAATGCTATTCTCCCCTAAAGCCCCCCTCCAACACAATGAACCTTTGCTTGTTCTACTGGGTGATTTTACCGCTAGGCTGAGTGGTCCACTGTCGCCTTGCCTCCAACAGCACTGCCATCCAGGGCTATCTGGATTCACTCACTAGTTCCGTACATAAAGGAGCTACACAATAGTCAAAACGTATTGGGGGACCAGTTAGATCCCTAGTACTGGGAACACTTAGACCCTGACGACTCAACTACAGCCAAAGGAATGGAGAAATGGAGGCAGCGATGTGTTACCTCTGGTAACTACAGCATCCACTGGGCAGCTCAGTCCTTATTGTGTGCTTAGATGTTCCCAGTAGTTCGTTCCAATGAGCTTATAATGAGCCTGCACATCTGCACAGAAGTGGCTTCAAAACAACAGACGAACCAAAATAGTTCATCATTTTATGTTTGAAGAGGCTGCTTGGATTTGGTGGAGCTGTAGCGCCGGCTGGAAGAGGAAGAAGGAAGAACCCGTATTGGCGTGACCCGCCGTAGAACCATACTCTATGCATTAAACTCCAGGGAGGATCTTTTGACAGCTTAAATATCTTTATCAGAAATACTACCAGCATTAAAACTACGAATCAGCTTCACATTCAACAGCTTCTGGATCAGAGCTTCCAATTCCACCTTAAATGCTGCAGCAAATACATTCTGGTTCACTGTCAGCTCCTACTTTTATTGTCAGCTGCTTCTTCATATTTTCCTGTTCCACCTTAAATTGTGAAGCAGCATTTATATTCCCTCAGAATAACTGTAACTGCAGGACCATTTAAGGTGGACCAGAACAATTCAAACAAGACACCGAACAAGATGCTGAAAATGTTAAAATGCTTTGATTCTTATTCACCAGCTTTGGCTCAGAGCTTCCAGTTCCACCTTAAATGTTATAGCACATACGTTCTATTATTGATATCCTGCTTCTGATTTGCTGGCTGCTTCTTCATATTTTCCAGTTCCACCTTAAATGCTACAGCAAATACATTCTGGTGTTCACTTTCAGCTTCTAATTTCATTGCCAGCTGCTTTTTCATGTTTTTCTGTTCCACCTTAAACTGTGCAGCAAGAATTCCAATCCCTTAGAATGTAACTGCAGGACCATTTAAGGTGGACCAGGAAAATTCTAAATTCATCTTTATATTATTTGTATATGATCTATTGTTTCATGTGAGCAGACATACTCTTGGTCACCAGCTTCTTCCTCAGAGTTTCCAGTTCCACCGTAAATGCTGCAGCAAATACATTCTGGCGTTCACTTTCAGCTTTAATTGTTATTGCCGGCTGCTTCTTTATAGTTTCCTGTTCCACCTTAAATTGTAAAGCAGCATTTATATACCCTCAGTATGTAACTGCAGGACCATTTAAGGTGGACCAGGAAAATTCTAAATTCATCTTTATATTATTTGTATATGATTTGTATTGGATATGATTTGTATATTTGTTTCATGTGAGCAGGCTTACTCTCATTCTTATTCACCAGCTTCTTGTTCAAACCTTCTAGTTCCACCTTAAATGCTGCAGCAAATACATTATGGCGTTTACTTTCAGCTTCTAATGTTATTGCCAGCTGCTTCTTTATAGTTTCCTGTTCCACCTTAAATTGTAAAGCAGCATTTATATTCCCTCAGAATGTAACTGCAGGACCATTTAAGGTGGACCAGGAAAATCCCAAATTCATCTTTATATTATTTGTATATGATTTGTATTGGATATGATTTGTATATTTGTTTCATGTGAGCAGGCTTACTCTCATTCTTATTCACCAGCTTCTTGTTCAGAGCTTCCAGTTCCACCTTAAATGCTGCAGCAAATACATTCTGGCGTTCACTTTCAGCTTCTAATGTCATTGCCAGCTGCTCCTTCATATTTTCCTGTTCCACCTTAAATTGTAAAGCAGCATTTGTATTCCTTCAGAATGTAACTGCAGGACCATTTAAGGTGGACCAGGAAAATTCTAAATTCATCCTTATATTATTTGTATATGATCTATTGTTTCATGTGAGCAGGCATACTCTTGGTCACCAGCTTCTTCCTCAGAGTTTCCAGTTCCACCTTAAATGCTGCAGTACATATGTTCTATTATTGATATTCTGTTTCTTCATATTTTTCAGCTCCACCTTAAACTGTGCAGCAATAATTCCAATCCCTCAGAATGTAACTGCAGGATCATTTAAGGTGGACCAGGAAAATCCCAAATTCATCTTTATATTATTTGTATATGATTTGTATTGGATATGATTTGTATATTTGTTTCATGTGAGCAGACATACTCTCATTCTTATTCACCAGCTTCTTGTTCAAACCTTTTAGTTCCACCTTAAATGCTGCAGCAAATACATTCTGGCGTTCACTTTCAGCTTCTAATGTCATTGCCGGCTGCTTCTTCATATTTTCCTGTTCCACCTTAAACTGTGCAGAAGCATTTGTATTCATTCAGAATGTAACTGCAGGACCATTTAAGGTGGACCAGGAAAATTCTAAATTCATCTTCATATTATTTGTATATGATCTATTGTTTCATGTGAGCAGACATATTTTTGGTCACCAGCTTCTTCCTCAGAGTTTCCAGTTCCACCTTAAATGCTGCAGCACATATGTTCTATTATTGATATTCTGTTTCTTCAAATTTTTCAGTTCCACCTTAAACTGTGCAGAAGCATTTGTATTCATTCAGAATGTAACTGCAGGACCATTTAAGGTGGACCAGGAAAATTCTAAATTCATCTTCATATTATTTGTATATGATCTATTGTTTCATGTGAGCAGACATATTTTTGGTCACCAGCTTCTTCCTCAGAGTTTCCAGTTCCACCTTAAATGCTGCAGCACATATGTTCTATTATTGATATTCTGTTTCTTCAAATTTTTCAGTTCCACCTTAAACTGTGCAGCAATAATTCCAATCCCTCAGAATGTAACTGCAGGACCATTTAAGGTGGACCAGCCTCATTTTAAGAGGTTCCATTTGTTATTTTTCTGCCTCAATTGAACACGACAGCTACCGATGCTTGTGATGAACGGACCAATAGAAATGCTTCAAAATAGCTTGGGAAAAAAATTCTGGTTCCATTGACTTACATTAAAAATGAAGAAGGTTTTTGGTCTCGCCACATCGATATCTTAAATACGCTGTAAGCAGTGCTTCGTTGGTAACAAGCGATTGAACTAGTGATTGAACTTTTTGAGTTGAATTTAAAACTTTAGGTTGTACTAATGTTGTACCAAAAATACCACCGTATCTGTAAACGTGTTCAGGTGAGGTTTATCCCCCCGTAAGCCGAATCGGTGATTCTTCGCTCGGTGTTGTTTGGACGCATATGTGCAAACGAAACACCTGTGAATTGATGTAGTTCAGAGATTAGTAACCCAAATCCCCAGGAGACCCAGCCAGTCCACGTTTTTATCCCATTCCAGCTGGCAGCACACCTGAGCCAGAGACTCATGGGCCTACAGAGCTTTCTGTCCCTGGCTCGGGCATTTTAGGAGCTGGAACTGAATAAAACTGTGGACTGGATGGGGGTCACTGAGGAGCGGATGAAAGAAATTGTCCAGACTCTTTTTTTTTTCAGCCTAATCTCTGTCTGCAGCATCTGCATCACACTCTGCTTATTATTGCTATGGGCAGTAATTCCAATGCGTTTATTTCTATAAAAAAAAAAAAAACATTGCACAGAAGCCAGTGGGCAGTCGCTGAACTCCATGAATAAACATGCAGAATGCACTTAAACAATACAGGATTGTGGGTAAAATGTTTCTGGATGCATCGTATTAAAGCTGGTCCTATTACTGTATGTCCACTGTAGACAACAGCAGCAGTGAAAAGAAGTTCCGGCTACTTCAGTTGGTTTAGCCAAGGTATAATGGAAGCTTAGTCAACTGGAGATCCAGAACCAGACGAACAAGCGGCTGGGCACTACACAATAATACACATCCAGAACTGAACGAGTGAGTAAATAGACACTACACAACAATACACATCCAGAACTGAATGAGTGAGTAAATAGACACTACACAACAATACACATCCAGAACTGAATGAGTGAGTAACTGAATAATACACATCCAGAACTGAATGAGTGAGTAACTGGACACTACACAACAATACACATCCAGAATTGAACGAGTGGGTAACTGGACACTACACAACAATACACATCCAGAACTGATAGAGTGAGTAACTAGACACTACAAAACTATACACATCCAGAGCTGAATGAGTGAGTAACTGGGCACTACACAACAATACACATCCAGAACTAAATGAGTGAGTAAATAGACACTACACAACAATACACATCCAGAACTGAATGAGTGAGTAAATAGACACTACACAACAATACACATCCAGAACTGAATGAGTGAGTAACTGAATAATACACATCCAGAACTGAATGAGTGAGTAACTGGACACTACACAACAATACACATCCAGAACTGATAGAGTGAGTAACTAGACACTACAAAACTATACACATCCAGAGCTGAATGAGTGAGTAACTGGGCACTACACAACAATACACATCCAGAACTAAATGAGTGAGTAACTCGACACTACACAACAATACACATCCAGAACTGAACGAGTGAGTGACTGGGTACTACACAACAGTACACATCTAGAACTGAATGAGAGAGTAACTGGACACTACACAACAATATGCATCCAGAACTGAATGAGTGAGTAAATGGAAACTACACAACAATACACATCTAGAACTGAACGAGTGAGTAAATGGACACTACACAACAATACACGTCCAAAACTGAATGAGTGAGTAACTAGACACTAAACAACAATGCACATCCAGAACTGAATGAGTGAGTAACTGGGCACTACACAACAATACACATCCAGAACTGATTGAGTGAGTAACTGGGCACTATGCAACAATACACGTCCAGAACTGAATGAGTGAGTAACTGGGCACTACGCAACAATACACGTCCAGAACTTAATGAGTGAGTAACTGGGCACCACACAACAATACACATCCAGAACTGATCGAGTGAGTAACTGGACACTACACAACAATACACATCTAGAAACAAACAATTGAATAACTGGACACTACACAACAATACACATCCAGAACTGAATGAGTGAGTAACTGGACACTACAAAACAATGCACATCAAGAACTGAATAATTGAGTAACTGGACACTACACAACAATACACATCTAGAAACAAATGATTGAATAACTAGACACTACACAACAATACACATCCAGAACTGATCGAGTGAGTAACAGGACACTACACAACAATACACATCTAGAACCAAACGATTGAATAACTAGACACTGCACAACAATACACATCTAGAAACAAACGATTGAATAACTAGACACTACACAACAATACACATCGAGAAACCAACGATTGAATAACTGGATACTACACAACAATACACATTTAGAACTGAACGAGTGAGTAACTGGGCACTACACAACGATACACATCTAGAACTGAATGAGTGAGTGACTAGACACTACACAACAATACACCTCTAGAACTGAATGAGTGAGTGACTAGACACTACACAACAATACACATCCAGAACTGATCGAGTGAGTAACAGGACACTACACAACAATACACATCTAGAAACAAACAATTGAATAACTGGACACTACACAACAATACACATCCAGAACTGAATGAGTGAGTAACTGGACACTACAAAACAATGCACATCAAGAACTGAATAATTGAGTAACTGGACACTACACAACAATACACATCTAGAAACAAATGATTGAATAACTAGACACTACACAACAATACACATCCAGAACTGATCGAGTGAGTAACAGGACACTACACAACAATACACATCTAGAACCAAACGATTGAATAACTAGACACTGCACAACAATACACATCTAGAAACAAACGATTGAATAACTAGACACTACACAACAATACACATCGAGAAACCAACGATTGAATAACTGGATACTACACAACAATACACATTTAGAACTGAACGAGTGAGTAACTGGGCACTACACAACGATACACATCTAGAACTGAATGAGTGAGTGACTAGACACTACACAACAATACACATCTAGAACTGAACGAGTGAGTGACTAGACACTACACAACAATACACGTCTAGAACTGAACGAGTGAGTAACTGGACACTACACAACAATACACATCTAGAACTGAACTGAATGAGTTGAAATTCTTAGCCCAACCTGAAATCACTGTATACGACTGTATATGAGTGTATATGAGTGTATATGAGCGTATATGACTGTATATGACTGTATATGACTGTATTTGACTGTTTATGACTGTATACGACTGTATATGAGTGTATATAAGTGTATATGACTGTATATGACTGTATATGACTGTATATGAGTGTATATGACTGTATATGAGTGTATATGACTGTATACGACTGTATACGACTGTATATGACTGTATATGACTGTATACGACTGTATACGACTGCATATGACTGTATATGAGTGTATACGACTGTATACGACTGTATACGACTGTATTTGACTGTATATGACTGTGTATGACTGTATACGACTGTATATGAGTGTATATGACTGTATATGACTGTATACGACTGTATACGACTGTATATGACTGTATATGACTGTATACGACTGTATATGAGTGGATATGACTGTATATGACTTTATGCGACTGTATACGACTGTGTACGACTGTATATGAGTGTATATGACTGTATATGACTGCATATGAGTGTATATGACTGTATATGAGTGTATATGACTGTATATGACTGTATATGACTGTATATGAGTGTATACGACTGTATATGACTGTATATGACTGTATATGAGTGTATATGACTGTATATGAGTGTATATGAGTGTATACGACTGCATATGACTGTATATGACTGTATACGACTGTATATGACTGTATATGACTGTATATGACTGTATATGAGTGTATATGAGTGTATATGACTGCATATGACTGTATATGACTGGATATGAGTGTATATGACTGTATATGACGGTATATGACTGTATATAAGTGTATACGACTGTATATGAGTGTATATGAATGTATATGAGTGTATACGACTGTATGTGACTGTATATGAGTGTATATGACTGTATGTGAGTGTATAAGAGTGTATAAGAGTGTATATGACTGTATATGACTGTATATGACTGTATACGAGTGTATATGACTGTATATGAGTGTATATGAGTGTATATGACTGTATATGACTGTATATGACTGTATATGAGTGTATATGACTGTATATGACTGTATTTGACTGTATATGAGTGTATATGACTGTATATGAGTGTTTATGACTGTATATGACTGTATATGAGTGTATTTGACTGTATATGAGTGTATATGACTGTATATGAGTGTATACGACTCTATATGACTGTATATGACTGTATATGAGTGTTTATGACTGTATATGACTGTATATGAGTGTATACGACTGTATATGACTGTATATGAGTGTTTATGACTGTATATGACTGTATATGAGTGTATTTGACTGTATATGACTGTATATGAGTGTATATGAGTGTATATGACTGTATATGAGTGTATATGACTGTATATGACTGTATATGACTGTATTTGAGTGTATATGACTGTATATGAATGTATATGAGTGTATATGAGTGTATATGACTGTATATGAGTGTATTTGACTGTATATGAGTGTATATGACTGTATATGAGTGTATATGACTATATGAGTGTATATGACTGTATATGACTGTATATGACTGTATATGAGTGTATATGACTGTATTTGAGTGTATATGACTGTATATGACTGTATTTGAGTGTATATGACTGTATATGACTGTATATGAATGTATATGAGTGTATATGAGTGTATATGACTGTATATGAGTGTATTTGACTGTATATGAGTGTATATGACTGTATATGAGTGTATATGACTGTATATGACTGTATACGCCTCAGACGCAGTGGCTGGAGTTTTGGAGCCGCTGGAGTAGTCCTTTAAGAAAAGGCCGCTGGTGTTTGGTAGGATCCAATACCTGGATGAGCAGGAAGTACAGCTAGACAGCCTCTGCATGCAGCGTTAATAAACCTCCAAAGCCCCCTTTAGCTACCTAACACAATTTAATATACCCCAACCCGCGCGGCGAGGTTTGTTTTGGCTACGCGCTGTTCATTTTCCTGTTTTGTTTGATTTCTTTTTTTTTTTTAAGTTCATATATTTATTCAGTGCAGCGCAGCGCCTCACAGAGATGTAATTTACGAGACTCTTCACAACCGCAATTCATAAAAAATACATTCGCTGCTATCGCCTGCAGTCGGAGATCACTTTAATGTCTCCTTTGCTGCCGAGACAGAGAGAGAGCATCCTAAACGCCGGATCGGCGCCCTTCGCTGAGGAAGAGCAGCCTCCCTGTTTATGAGCGTGTTCACGAAAACACGGCACCGCTAAGCGGGACTGCGCTCTGAATCGGGACGCGGCGCAGCGGAGTTGATGGCAGACGTGAATTCACGGCGTGAATGGTCAGACAGAGCTCTGTCAATGCTTCCCTCTCTCAGTGTCTGACCATCAGAAACCCTTTCTTCAGAAGAGAGAGAGAGAGAAAGAAAGAGAGAAAAAGAGAGAGGGAGATAGACAGTGCGAGAGAGAAAGAGAGAGTGAGGAGATAAAGAGAGAGAGAAAGAGAACGAGAGAGAGAGGAAGGAGAGAGGGAGAGAGAGAAGAAGAGGGAGAGAGAGGGGAAGGGAAAGGGAGAAAGAGAGAGAGACAGAAAGAGAGAGAAAAAGAGAGAGAGAGAGAGAGAGAGAGAGAGAGAGAGAGAGAGAGAGACAGAGAGACAGAGAGGGAGAGAGAGAGAAAGAAAGCAAGAGAGAAAAAGAGAGAGGGAGATAGACAGCGCGAGAAAGAAAGAGAGAGTGAGGAGATAAAGAGAGAGAGAAAGAGAACGAGAGAGAGGAAGGAGAGAGGGAGAGAGAGAAGGAGAGGGAGAGAGAGGGGAAGGGAAATGGAGAAAGAGAGAGACAGAAAGAGAGAGAAAAAGAGAGAGAGAGAGAGAGAGAGAGAGACAGAGAGACAGAGAGGGAGAGAGAGAGAAAAAAAGCATGAAAGAAAAAGAGAGAGGGAGATAGCCAGCTCGAGAGAGAAAGAGAGAGCGAGGAGATAAAGAGAGAGAGAGCGAGAGAGAAAGTGAGAGAGAGAAAGAGAATGAGAGAGAGAGAGGAAGGAGAGAGGGAGAGAGAGAAGGAGAGGGAGAGAGAGGGGAAGGGAAAGAGAGAGACAGAAAGAGAGCGAAAAAGAGAGGGAGAGAGAGAGAGAGACAGAGAGACAGAGAGGGAGAGAGAGAGAGAAAGCAAGAGAGAAAAAGAGAGAGGGAGATAGACAGCGCGAGAGAGAAAGAGAGAGCGAGGAGATAAAGAGAGAGAGAGCGAGAGAGAAAGAGAGAGAGAAAGAGAGCGAGAGAGAGAGGAAGGAGAGAGGGAGAGAGAGAAGGAGAGGGAGAGAGAGGGGAAGGGAAAGAGAGAAAGAGAGAGAGGGGGGGGAGAGAGTGAAAGAGAGAGCGAGGAGATAAAGAGAGAGAGAGAAAGAGAGAGAGAGAGAGAGAGAACGAGAGAGAGAGAGGAAAGAGAGAGGGAGAGAGAAAAGGACAGAGAGAGAGAGGGGAAGGGAAAGGGAGAAAGAGAGAGAGACAGAAAGAGAGAGAAAAAGAGAGAGAGAGAGAGACAGAGGGGGAGAGAGAGAAAGAAAGCAAGAGAGAAAAAGAGAGAGGGAGATAGACAGCGCGAGAGAGAAAGAGAGAGCAAGGAGATAAAGAGAGAGAGAGCGAGAGAGAAAGAGAGAGAGAAAGAGAACGAGAGAGCGAGAGGAAGGGGAGAGGGAGAGAGAAAAGGAGAGGGAGAGAGAGGGGAAGGAGAGACAGCGCGAGAGAGAAAGAGAGAGCAAGGAGATAAAGAGAGAGAGAGAGAGAAAGAAAGAGAGAGAGAGGGAGATAGACAGCAAAAGAGAAAGAGAGAATGAGGAGAAAAAGTGAGAGACAGAGGAAGAGGGTGAGAGAGAGACAAAGAAAGAGAGAGAGAGGGAGATAGACAGCAAAAGAGAAAGAGAGAATGAGGAGAAAAAGTGAGAGACAGAGGAAGAGGGCGAGAGAGAGACAAAGAGAGAGAGATAGAGAGAGAGAGGAAGAAAGAGAGTTAGGGAGAGAGAGAAAAAGAGTGGTGAGGGAGAAAGAGAGCAAGAGACAGAGAAAAAGAGAGAGAAAGACAGAGAGAGAGAGAAAGAGAGTGTGAGGGAGAGAGAGAGGGAGAGAGTGAGAGACAGAGATAGAGAAAGACAGAGAGAGAGAGAGAAAGAGAAAAAGAGAGAGAGACAGTACAAGAATGAGAGAGAGAAGGAGAGACAGAGAGAAACCCAGAGAAAGATATGGAGAAAGAGAAAAAGCAAGCAAGAGAGAGAAAGAGAGGGAGAGAGAGAGAAAGGAAGAGAGAGAGAGCGAGAGAGAGAGAGAAAGGGAGAAAGAGCGAGAGACACAGAGGGAGAGAAAAAGAGAGAGTGAGGGAGAGAGGGGGAGAGTGAGAGAGACAGAGAGAGAGCGCGAGAAAGAGATAGCGAGGGAGAGAGCGAAAGAAAAGAGAGTGAGAGAGAGAAAGAGAGAGAAATACAGAGAGAGAGAAAGAGAGGGAGAGAGAGAGAAAGGAAGAGAGAGAGAGAAAGGGAGAAAGAGAGAGAGAAAGAGAGGGAGAGAAAAAGAGAGAGTGAGGGAGAGAGGGGGAGATTGAGAGAGACAGAGAGAGAGCGCGAGAAAGAGATAGCGAGGGAGAGAAAGAAAGAAAAGAGATTGAGAGAGAGAAAAAGAGAGAGAAATACAGTGAGAGAGAAAGAGAGAGCGAGAGAGAGGGGGGAAAGTGACAGAGACAGAGAGAGTGAGAAAAAGAGGGGGAGAGAAAGAGAGTGAGAGAGGGAAGAGACAGAGTAAGACAGAGAGTGTGTGAGAGGGAGAGAGAGAGAAAGAGATTGAGAGAGAGAGAGAGATCATTATTGGATCATAAATATGTTCTGGAGAACCAGAGCTTGGTTTAAAACGTGTTTATTTATTTATTTATTTATTTATTTATTTATTTTGTTGTTCAAAGGCAGCACTCGCTCACTTCACTTTCTTCTGTAGCCTCATCAGCAGATATGAGCAAATCAGCCCCACTGGGCATAAAGTAGGCCATCCGAGTTCATCCGCGCTGCCTTGTATTTGCCAGCAATAATGACCCCCCCTTCAATGACCCCACCTTCAACCCCCCCCCCCCCCCCCCCTCTTTATTTTTTAATTTTGGGAAGCTTTCTCTTCGTTCTCTACGTCGGCACATCCGTTTGCGGTCCTGCTGGCCGAAGAGAACCCTCCGTATTGAAGGTTGGCGGTTCCCACACAGCGGCTCTGACTCGGTGAGGAAGCGAGTGGGGATATCTGGGTTTGCGATGTGCTTCATTAAGGCGCTGCTTTTGAAGCCTGAGATCCGCCCGCGGTTGGAGCCGGCGCCGAGCGCGTGTGTGTGGGGGGAGTTTCACCTACACGGAGATTCCTGGCTAATCCCAACACGCCTGTGTAAACAGGTTTACCGACGGAAGAAACCCTCCCAGGCCGGAAAAAGTAGCAGCGACAAGATTGACTGTTTAATGTTGCTTTGATTGGATAGCTCTGTGAAACTAGCTGCTCGTTGCCTGTGGAAGCGCTCGCGGCGAGGTGAAGACTTCAACATACACATGACGTACACGCTGACGTTTACTTGCTACTACACGTTCCAGGTGCTCGGTATATAATAATTTATCCCACATATACAGATGGGATTATAAATATAACTTTCTTTATAGCCACCAGATCAGGTCTTTGGAATACCATCAGGAGATGTTGTAGATGTGAGGGCCACAACTTATGACTTCTATCACTTTCATGCTCGTCAAACCATCTAGTAACCCCCCCACCATCTGTGCCCTAGACTATGTTCTTCTTCTTCTTCTTCTTTATAGTTATTATGTAATAATGCCCTAGCAATCACCTGGGATAACACTGCAACCAGTGGTCAACACTCTAGTGACCTTTCTGGATAACATAGCCCTACTGAGGGCTGATGATGTCAGAATAGCATTAAATAAATTCTTCTGAAGGCTGCACTAATTATGTCACAATAGCATCCATTAAGTTCTGCAATTCCAGAACTGATGATGTCACCGTGATGTCAGTCGAATTCGACTGTGGGTTTTACTGATGATGTCGCAGTGGCATCAGTAGCATCAGTAGTTTGAATTGAGCATCAGTAGCACAGAGAGTACTCCTGAGGGCTCTACTGATGATGTCACATTGGCATCAGTTCAGTTCTACTGATGGCTATACAGATGATGTCAGAATAGCATTAGTTAACTTCTACTGAGCGAGCGCTCTACAGATGATGTCAGAATAGCATTAGTTAAGTTCTACTGAGGGCTCTACAGATGATGTCAGAATAGCATTAGTTAAGTTCTAATGAGCGAGCGCTCTACAGATGATGTCAGAATAGCATTAGTTAAGTTCTACTGAGGGCTCTACAGATGATGTCAGATTAGCATTAGTTAAGTTCTAATGAGCGAGCGCTCTACAGATGATGTCATAATAGCATTAGTTAGGTTCTACTGAGAGCTCTACTGATAATGTTACAATTACATTGGTTCAGTTCTATTGAGTGCTCTACAGATGATGTCATAATAGCATTAGTTAAGTTCTATTGAACAAGCGCTCTACAGATGATGTCAGAATAGCATTGGTTAAGTTCTACTGAGAGCTCTACTGATAATGTTACAATTACATTGGTTCAGTTCTATTGAGTGCTCTACAGATGATGTCATAATAGCATTAGTTAAGTTCTACTGAACAAGCGCTCTACAGATGATGTCAGAATAGCATTAGTTAAGTTCTACTGAGAGCTCTACTGATAATGTTACAATTACATTGGTTCAGTTCTATTGAGTGCTCTACAGATGATGTCATAATAGCATTAGTTAAGTTCTACTGAACAAGCGCTCTACAGATGATGTCAGAATAGCATTGGTTAAGTTCTACTGAGAGCTCTACTGATAATGTTACAATGACATTGGTTCAGTTCTATTGAGTGCTCTGCAGATGATGTCAGAATAGCATTAGTTAAGTTCTACTGAGGGCTCTACTGATGATGTCAGAGTAGCATTAGTTAAGTTCTACTGAGAGCTCTACTGATAATGTTACAATGACATTGGTTCAGTTCTATTGAGTGCTCTACAGATGATGTCAGAATAGCATTAGTTAAGTTCTACTGAGGGCTCTACTGATGATGTCAGAGTAGCATTAGTTAAGTTCTACTGAGGGATCTACAGATGATGTCATAATAGCATTAGTTAAGTTCTACTAAGGGCTCTACAGATGATGTCAGAATAGCATTAGTTAAGTTCTACTGAGAGCTCTACTGATGATGTTACAATGACATTGGTTCAGTTCTACTGAGGGCTATACAGATGATGTCAGAATAGCATCAGTTAAGTTCTACTGAGGGATCTACAGATGATGTCATAATAGCATTAGTTAAGTTCTACTGAACAAGCGCTCTACAGATGATGTCAGAATAGCATTAGTTAAGTTCTACTGAGAGCTCTACTGATAATGTTACAATTACATTGGTTCAGTTCTATTGAGTGCTCTACAGATGATGTCATAATAGCATTAGTTAAGTTCTACTGAACAAGCGCTCTACAGATGATGTCAGAATAGCATTGGTTAAGTTCTACTGAGAGCTCTACTGATAATGTTACAATGACATTGGTTCAGTTCTATTGAGTGCTCTACAGATGATGTCAGAATAGCATTAGTTAAGTTCTACTGAGGGCTCTACTGATGATGTCATAATAGCTTTAGTTAAGTTCTACTAAGGGCTCTACAGATGATGTCAGAATAGCATTAGTTAAGTTTTACTGAGAGCTCTACTGATGATGTTACAATGACATTGGTTCAGTTCTACTGAGGGCTATACAGATGATGTCAGAATAGCATTAGTTAAGTTCTACTGAGGGATCTACAGATGATTTCATAATAGCATTAGTTAAGTTCTACTAAGGGCTCTACAGATGATGTCAGAATAGCATTAGTTAAGTTCTACTGAGAGCTCTACTGATGATGTTACAATGACATTGGTTCAGTTCTACTGAGGGCTATACAGATGATGTCAGAATAGCATTAGTCAAGTTCTACTGAGGGCTCTACTAATGATGTCAGAGTAGCATTAGTTAAGTTCTACTGAGGGATCTACAGATGATGTCAGAATAGCATTAGTTAAGATCTACTGAGGGCTCTACTGATGATGTCAGATTAGCATTAGTTAAGTTCTACTGAGGGCTTTACTGATGATATCAGAATAGCATTAGTTAAGTTCTACTGAGGGATCTACAGATGATGTCAGAATAGCATTAGTTAAGATCTACTGAGGGCTCTACTGATGATATCAGATTAGCATTAGTTAAGTTCTACTGAGGGCTTTACTGATGATATCAGAATAGCATTAGTTAAGTTCTACTGAGGGCTCTACTGATGATGTCACAGTAGCATGAATTAAATAGTTCTGGAAGCTGTTGATGTAACAACAGCACCACTTGCAATACCCTGCCAACCCCTGGACACCTGGACCACCTAGAATACTCCTTTAAATTGCTGTTTTGGTGATGGGAGTGGAAAGCACTAACATGTTGGTCCAAAATCTCCTATAGGTGTGAAGGCCATAACTTATGATTTCCATTACTTTCATGCTCATCTAGTGAACCCACCAAATCTGTGCTCTGGGCTATACTACGTTCTATGCTATGCTTCTTTTAATTCTTCATAACAGCTTGTAGTAACACTCTAGCAATCACTTGGGACGGCATTGCAACCAGCCTTCAACACCCTAAATGAAGTTATGAAATAACTTAAGTTTGGGAGAGGGACCACGCCCAAAGTCCTCCCCACACTCATTACATGCCTCATATAAACCACTCCTATGCCTTCACCTTCTCGTAACCCCACCACCACCTTGACTCCTCACTATCTTCCAACTCACTCTTCGATCTGAGAGAGGGCTCTGGCTTCAAGCCTCAGCAGCCAAAGCCACCCAGAACTCAAGTTTCTTGAGTTCCCCTTCTTTGCCCTGCCTTAAGTGGTCCGTGCTTCGCAAACAACATTTGGATAGCATAGACACCACCTACCAACACTCTAGCAACCACCTGGAACACTATAGGATATTCCCTCAAATTCACTGGAAGGCACCAATACACTGATCCAAACTCTTCTATAGGTGTTCAACTGTGTATGATCTACCAACTTTGAAGGCCATAAGGTATGAGTTCCATCACTTCCATGCTCATCAAATCATCCAATGACTCCCTCCCTCCAGGCTTCATCCAGGTTCTTCTACAACCATGTAGTAAGAGCCCAGCAAGACTGGATGTTTGTTGCTGGTTAATTAACAGGACAGTAAAAGAAAACCAAACGACAGACACTGTGGAGACACTGTTGTAGTTCTTATATCTGCTGCTCGATAGCAGCTCATCGTTCAGTTCAGTGAAAATCTCTCTTCATAGCATCAGGATCACGTCTAACATGTACTGTGATGTTCTGTTTGTATCTTTCTCTTGTAACATCATCTAAACTAGTGCTAAACAGACTCCTTACCTCTATCTCCTCCACTCCGAACATCACTGGAATCATGTGAAAAGAGTCTACAGCCTTCAACCTGGGATACCACTGCAACCACTTAACAATAACACGTCAATCATTCGGAACACCATGGTAACCACCTAGCGATGGGTTGATCCTGGTTAATGTTACAGAAGAATAATATATATATGCCACATTGCCAAAAGTGTTCACTCCCCCATCCAAATAATTGAATTCATCGATCCAATCACTTTCATGGCCACAGGTGTATAAAACCAAGTACCTAGATTTGCAGACTGCTCTACACACATTAGTGAAAGAACACGTCTGGAGTGACGAATCATGCATCTCCATCTGACAATCCGATGGGTGAGTCTGGGTTTATTGGTTGCCAGGTGAACAGTAGTTCTCTGACTGCATTGTATCGAGTGTAAAGTTTGGTGGAGGGGGGATTATGGTGTGAGGTTGTTTTTCAGGAAGTGGGCTCAGACCTATAGTTCCAGTGAAAGGAACTCTTAATGCTTCAGAAGACCAAGACATTCTAGACAATTTCATGCTCCCAACTTTGTGGGGACAGTTTGGGGACGGCCCCTTCCTATTCCAACATGACTGCCCACCAGTGCACAAAGCAGCTCCATAAAGACATGGAGGAGCGAGTTTGGTGTGGAAGAACTTGACTGGCCTTGTCCTGACCTCAACCTGATAGAACACCTTTGGGATGAATTAGAGTGAAGACTGTGATCCAGACCTTCTCGTCCAACATCACCAATGCTCTTCTGGAGGAATGGTGAAACATTCCCATAAAGACATTCCTAAACCATGTGGAGAGCCTTCCCAGAAGAGCTGCAAAGGTTGGGCCAACATCGTATTAAACCCTATGGATTAAGATTAGGACGTCACTCAAGTTCATATGCATGCAAAGGCAGACGAGTGGATACTTTTGGCAATATAGTGCATCTACGTGACCCTTATGTTATAAAGAAAATAGATGTTTTAACTGAACTGAGAGTTTGAATTGAGAGTTTGAGACATACAGCTTGCTTGCTTGCTTGATCTCAGTACCAAGCTGCTCCACAATGACTGTTGTTTGGTTTTCTTTTGCTGTCCTGTGGATTAACCAGCAGCAAACACTGAAAGCTGAACTGCCTTTCGACATAAATGTTACAGGTTCTAACCTTGCACAGATTTGAAATCTGTCACCAGTGCTCACCCACAAATCAACTGTACACAATACAATACTCAGCTGACTTCAGCTACGTGCAGTCGGGAGAAGTGGAGTGCTGTATTTTGCACAGTTCATCTGTGGGTGTGCACTGGTGTAGGCTTAAAACAATAGCTACAAGCAACACCACCTACACTTAAATTCGAACAAAAACCTGGTGAAGAGGAAGCTGCAGCCTCGTCCTGACGGCAGACAATGGCGTGCAAGTGATGTTTGCTGCAGTTTTTCTGTCAGTTTCTTGTATTTTCGCCCTTTGTGAAAAGCATACTCCATAAAAGCTCCTCATACTTTCTTGGTTAGATTCATTTTGGGCAACCTCAGGCATATGAGAGCTTGGGATAGTTCTCTATATATAGAAAATCATTCCCTGCCCTTCATCTGCAGTTTAGATATAATTTGCAAACAACTTATGCTCGAACAACCACTTAGTATGACCCTTGCAACCTAGCAACAGCGGTCGTCAAACAACACCTTGACGAGCACTTGGAATACTTTCGCAGCCATCTAGCACGCCGCCAATCCCCTAATCCTGCCCATGCAACATTCTGGCAATCACCAAGCAACACCCTGTCAATCGCCACACAACACCCTGGGAATCACCATGCAATAGCCTGGTAATCGCCATTCAACACTCTGGAAATCGCTCCAGAACACTCTGGGAATTACTATGAAACACCCTGACAATCACCATGCAATACCCTGACAGTCATCATGCAACACCCTGGCAATCACTTCACAACACCCTGGGAATTACTATGGAACACCCTATCAATCACCATGCAACAACCTGACAATCATCATGCAACACCCTGGCAATCACTTCACAACACCCTGGCAATTACTATGCAACACGCCATGCAACATCCGAGAAATTATCATGCAACATCTGGCAATTAATATGCAACACTTTGCCAATCACCATGCAACACCCTAACCAATCACCATGCAATATCCTGACAACCATCATGCAAAACCCTTGCAATTATCACACAACACCCTGGAAATCCCCATGCAACACCCTGGTAATTATAAAGCAAAACACCCTGCCAATCACCACACAAAACCCTGGCAATCACCATGCAACACACTGCCAATCACTAAGCAACACCCTGTCAATCGCCACACAACACCGTGGGAATCACCATGCAACACCTGGGCCATCACCTCACAACACCCTGACAATCATCATGCAACGACCTGGCAATTAATATGCAACACTTTGCCAATCACCATGCAACACCCTGCCAATCACCATGCAACATCTTGACAATCAACATGCAAAACCCTGGCAATTATAACACAACACCCATGCAACATCCTAACAACCACCTGGGAATTTCTTAAAAAGCGTAAACCCTCTAGTCTTTTCTGTAGGACGTTCACTCTTCCACTTTTTATCAATGTCGTAATCTTAAAGCAGCTGCAGTTCAACCTGAACAGTGCGCCCGGCAGGAGGGGCAAATAGACGACCTGCATGTTAAGAGTCAATGCAGACGGTGTGAATTAGACCTGCAGAGCAGGTGTGATAAAGATGGTGGAGTGGTTTGATTGCTCTGACTGCCAGTGTGTGTGTCTAGAGGGAGCGAGAGATGGAGATAGAGAGAAGAAGCGAGTGTGTGTGTGTGTGTGTCAGTGAGAGAGTGATGGTGAGATTGTGTGTGAGAGTTAATGTTAGAGTGAGATATTCGACAGAGGTGTGCGTGTTAATGGGGAATAAGCGTGCCTAATATAACTTAAGCATAATGTCTCCTCAAAATTCCCCTCCAGGCGGTGTGCATGCGGGAGGATATTGCGCTTTATCTACTGCACGGCGAATGCAAACCAGGGATAAAAGTGTGCTTTAAAGCACAGCAGCCTCAATAAGCACCGAGCACGCTGGCCCCGCAGTGAGAGCCAACACAGATAGAAAGTGGCTCTGGCCGCTACTGGCGGATCCCCTCCACATTAGCCTCCGTCACTTTGGGTTTTCTGCCTGTCCTGCGATGAACGGTGACCACATTGCACTGACCTCAGAAAACCCAGCGGTTGGCAACGTCTCGCTCCTCTGTGCTCTAATTTGAGTCGGCGAGTCAACAGCACTCACGTGTCTTCTGCTCCTTTTTTCTGTTTGTTCCAGACGGAGAAAAGCACTTGGAATACCTTTGCAGCCATCAAGCATGCGGCAAGCATCTCCCAATCCTGCCAATTACCATGCAACATTCTGGCAATCATCATGCAACACCCTGGCAATCACCACACAACACCCTGGCAATTACCAGGAAACACCCCGACAATCATCATGCAACACCCTGGCAATCACCACACAACACCCTGGCAATCACCACAAAACACCCTGACAATCACCATGCAACATTCTGGCCATCATCATGCAACACCGCAGCAATCATCACACAACACCCTGGCAATTACCAGGAAACACCCCGACAATCATCATGCAATATTCTGGCAATTATCATGCAACATCCCAGCAATCACCACACAACACCCTGGCAATTACCAGGCAACACCCTGACAATCACCATGCAACATTCTGGCACTCACCATGCAATATTCTGCCAATCATCATGCAACAACCTGGCAATCACCACACAACACCCTGCTAATCACACACAACACCCTGGCATTTACTAGGCAACACCCTGACAATCACCATGCAACATTCTGGCAATCATCTAGCAACACCCCGGCAAGCACCACACAACACCCTGCCAGTCACACACAACACCCTGGCAATTACTAGGCAACACCCTGACAATCACCATGCAACATTCTGGCACTCACCATGCAATATTCTGTCAATCATCATGCAACAACCCTGGCAATCACCACACCACACCCTGTCAATCATCATGCAACATTCTGCCAATCATCATGCAACACCCTGGCAATCACCACGCAACACCCTTGTGATCACCATGCAATACCCAGTCAATCACCAAGCAACACCCTTGTGATCACCAAGCAACACACCACCAATCATCACACAACATCTTGGCGATCACCATGCAACACCCTAGCAATCACCACACTACACTCTGTCAGTCACCACACAACATCTTGGCAATCAGCATGCAACACCCTGACAATCAGCATGCAATGATGACTACATTGCACAGACCTCAGAAAACCCAGCGACATCTCACTCCTCTGTGCTCTGATTTGAGTCTGCGACTCAACAGCACTCGCGTGTCTTCTGCTCCTTTTTTCTGTTTGTTCCAGACAGAGAAAGCACTCGTAATGCCTTTGCAGCCATCAAACATGCAGCCAATCTCTCAATCCTGCCAATCACCATGCAATATTCTGCCAATCACCACACAACACCCTGACAATTTTGGTAATCATCATGCAGCATTCTGGCACTCACCATGCAATATTCTGTTAATCATCATGCAACACCCTGGCAATCACCACACAACACCCTGCTAATCACACACAACATCCTAGTAATTACTAGGCAACACCCTGACAATCACCATGCAACATTCTGGCCATCATCATGCAACATTCTGGCATTCACCATGCAATATTCTGTCAATCATCATGCAACAACCCTGGCAATTACCACACCACACCCTGTCAATCATCATGCAACACCCTGGCAATCACCACACAACACCCTTGCAATTACTAGGCAACACCCTGACAATCATCATGCAACATTTTGGCACTCACCATACAATATTCTGTCAATCATCATTCAACATCCTGATAATCATCATGCAACACCCTAGCAATTGTCATGCAACACCCTAGAAATCACCACGCAACACCCTGGCAATCCACCATGCAACACCCTGGCAATCACCACACAACACCCTGGCAATTACTAGCCAATACCCTGACAATCATCATGCAACACCCTGGCAATCACCACACAACATCTTGGCAATCAGCATGCAACACCCTGACAATCAGCATGCAACAATGACCACATTGCACAGACCTCAGAAAACCCAGCAGTTGTCGATGTCTCGCTCCTCTGTGCTCTGATTTGAGTCTGCGACTCAACAGCACTCGCGTGTCTTCTGCTCCTTTTTTCTGTTTGTTCCAGACGGAGAAAAGCACTCGTAATGCCTTTGCAGCCATCAAGCATGCAGCCAATCTCCCAATCCTGCCAATCACCATGCAACACCCTGGCAATCATCATGCAATATTCTGGCAATCACCAAACAACACCCTGGCAATCACCACACAACACCCTGGCAATCACTACACAACACCCTGGCAATTACCACACAACACCCTGCCAATCACTATACAACACCCTGGCAATTACCAGGCAACACCCTGACTATCACCGTGCAACATTCTGGTAATCATCAAGCAGCATTCTGGCACTCACCATGTAATATTCTGTTAATCATCATGCAACACCCTGGCAATCACCACACAACACCCTGCCAATCACACATAACACCCTGGCATTTACTAGGCAACACCCTGACAATCACCATGCAACATTCTGGTAATCATCATGCAATATTCTGGCACTCACCATGTAATATTCTGTCAATTATCATGCAACAACCCTGGCAATCACCACACAACACCCTGTCAATCATCATGCAACATTCTGCCAATCATCATGCAACACCCTGGCAATCACCACACAACACCCTGGCAATTACTAGGCAACACCCTGACAATCATCATGCAACATTCTGGCACTCAACATGCAATATTCTGTCAATCATCATGCAACATCCTGACAATCATCATGCAACACCCTGGAAATCACCAAGCAAAACCCTGGCAATCGGCAAGCAACACACCACCAATCACCACACAACACCCAGGCGATCACAATGCAACACCCCTGATATCTCGCACAACACCATGACAATCACCATGTAACACCCTGGCAAGTCCAGGGCAGGTCATTGGAAGAACATAGAATTCCACATAGAAGGGATCCTGGACACCCCAGCCGGGAATCGATCCCAGGCCCTTCTTGCTGTGACAGCGCTGCCCTCTGCGCCCCTGTGTCACCCAGTGTATTATGTTGCATTATTGATTTCAAGGTAGTGCCAAAAGTTTGTGGACAAGTCTCATCCAGCATTTCTTCCAGCAAAGGGTATCTCTCTTTGCTTCTCTTACTCTCCTGGGAGGATCTCACACTAGATGTTGGAATGTTGCTGTGAGGATTTGATCAGATTCAGCCTCATGAGCATTGGTGAGTTCATTGACTGTTAGATGTTTAGTTTCAAATCCCTCATTCCAAAGATGTTGAATTGAGTTCCATAGACTGCACAACCTGCCCAACCTTAAGGCGCATGGGCTACAACAGCAGAAGACCACGTCAGGTTCAACTTTTTTAAGCCAAGAATAAAAAGAACTGAGGCAGTAGTGGATGCAGGTTCACGAAAACACCCAACTCACCAGTCTGGTTGGATGGATCTCCATATCTACTAAGGCAACCAGGTGGTAGGGCCGGAATTAAATGCATGAATATGTGGCCTGAACCTGTATGGGGCCAAACGTCCAGGTTGGTGGAGGTGGTGCGATGGGATGGGGACCAGTTTCTTGACACACTTTGGGCCCAGACAATAATACCGACCAATTGTCACTTGAATGAATCTATATCTAGGATTGATGTCACCAGGGGAAGTGGGGTGGTGGGGGTCCAGGGTCATGGGGCCCAAAATCCCTCAGAGATTAAAACTGGATGTACAACTACACGTTCATGCAATTATGGAATCAACTAGTGCATGAAATCATGCAGATACAGTCCAGCTGCTTCAGGTGATGTTCATATCAACAGTCAGGATTTAAATTTTCTTGGCATGATTGCTGGTGCTAGACAGGCTGGTTTGAACATTGAACATCTCCTGGGACTTGCATGCACAATGGTCTGCTAACTTTACTGAGACTGCAAAACCTGCCCAACCTTAAGGCGCATGGGCTACAACAGCAGAAGACCATGTCAGGTTCAACTTTTGTCAGCCATGAACAAAAAACCTAAGGCTGCTATGGATGCAGGCTCACCAAAACTGTAACATCTAATCTGGTTTGATGGATCTTGATCTCTACTGAGGCACAAAGGTGGTAGGGTCAGGCTGGTGGAGGTGGTGCGATGGAATGGGGACCGGTTTCTTGACACACTTTGGGTCCAAACAATAATCCCAATCAATCATCCCTTGAAAGAATCTATATCTACGGTCGATGTTAACTGGGGGAAGTGTGGTAGTAGGGGCCATATTATGTATCTTCCCATGGGGCCCTCAGAGTTTAAAACTGGATGTTGTGTTCAATCTGTGGAAATTAGATGAATTTCCTGTTTAGGTTGATGTGCTGCTGTCTCACTGTATCACGTTTCTGAATTACAGAAAGAAACAAACACGTTTCAAGCTTCTCTAATTTGAGCAAATCAGGAAAATGCCACGACCCACATCACTTGACGGGCCTACAATTGACAGGAAAGCGTTCCTCAGTTGGTTAGGTGTCATTTTTTCCCTCCACATTTGCCAAAGCTTGTCCAACCTTGCAACGATTGCTACAAACCAAGGCATTTGTGGAAGTCAATAGGGGTATAAGACTAACAGCATGATTTTACAAGATGTTAATGACGGTGACAAAGAAAAGCCCCAACAGATGTTCTACCAATTACCCTCTAAGTGGCACACATCGGCTGTAATGGACTGAGAACAGTCTTTCTCCATTGGGCCCTTGATTTAGGGGCCGCTGTTCTTCCCGGTCTCAGGTGTTGGCTCACTTGCAGACGCGATGGGCGGAAATGAATTCAGCCTTTATTACCTTCTCCAGGGTCGTTGGCCCGCTACAGTGCGCACTCTTTATCTCCCGCCACAATCTCGGCCGCCGATCGAACGCCATCTTACTGAATATGCCATAAAGCGTTCATAAAAGTCAACACCGCACTGCTTTATGTCGGAGTCGCTCTTGAATGAATTTCACTTGCCGGCACATCTCGATGGCGGATGAAGAGAGCACAGCTCGAGCCTTGCCCTCAAACCACAGCTGCTATCTCAATGTCTATTTAACAAGGTGGCTGGAGGATATATATATATATATATATATTACTGCTTGTAATGGCTTTCGGTTGATATTTGGTTGCCAACGAATGTTCGTAGTCCTAGAAATCATGAAAGCACTCGTGTCAGGAATGGAAAATGTTATATTCCCAATTCATTTGCTGCTGGTTGGCTTATTCAATGAATTGTATAAAAGTAGATTACAGCTGAGAATAACCCAGAAAAGGGTTAACGTTGGGCCCTCATTGGCTTCGTAGCTTTGGCTTCGGATCCTGAGCGCGGTGCAGCGTTCTTGCGGTCTTCTAAGTTATGTTCAAATCTGTCCAGTATGGATTTTGTCTGGCCAGGCATTCAAATCAAGTCACTCAGGCGGAGGGAAACGTGAGACGGCCACAGACTTGACATCCATCCACTGTCAATACGTATTAATCTTTAAAAGGGGAGCCAATGGCAGGGCACTGGAGGCCGTGGGCCTAATTTGTTTGGCAGTGTCTTTGCTTAATACTATAAAGAGACACCGGCGGGAGAAAAATGAACTCCGTCAGGAAGCTGTATAAGATTTCTCTGACACACTCAACCTTCACTCCAGTAAGTGTATCGCTGCTTCCTGCCGACATGCGATCCCCCCCACCAGAATCTATTCGGGACGACTTGTCTCGATGCCCGCGTGGGCACATCATTCATCAACTTCAGCTTCGTTTGTGGATTTTCAGACCTTGCTTGTATGTCATGGCTGCCTGACATTCAGCAACGCAGCTGAAAAGCCCGAGAAGAATTGAAACTGTTCGCAAAGGTTTGGGATTTAAAAGTAGTTGGTAATGGAACCTTAAAGTAAATACCCATATGGGAATATGTATTTGTTAGCATCCAAAATGTATATTCAATACACGCCACTATAGCACCAAATGTAGAGAAACATGTGCACACACAGTTCTATTCACATCCGAAACATATGCCAGTATGCAGGGTGCGTCTACGCAAGTACCCATATCTCTATTAAATCAGAAGCAAGAAACCTGATTATACGTTAATAATCCAACTAACAGCGCAATCGGAGTAGAAGACGTCCATGTATACATGTCATTCCCAATAGTCTAGTCGGATTACAATTTCTATTGTATTGAACGAGTTGGGTAATACTTTAAATAATCCATTTAATAGAAGAATAATAGCAGTGTGAACGCCTGTATCCGATTACATTCCCAATCGGAAAGTTTATGTACATGCATTTATTGTCTTTATGCATTTATGGTCTTCAGAAGAGACAAGTTGTTTAATATATGAGCAAAGGAACGACGGTGGGTTTACACGGACTAAAGAGCAAATCAAGAACAGATAGCAGTTTCTTAAACCGACGTATTACAAAGCTAAGAAATAGAACAATAAAAGTGACTCTGACTCTGCCATAATTTTAAAGCATTTAAAAACATGAGGGCGGCATGGTGGTGTAGTGGTTAGTATGGTGGTGTAGTGGTCAGTATGGTGGTGTATTGGTTAGTATGGTGGTGTAGTAGTACGGTGGTGTAGTGGTTAGTACGGTGGTGTAGTGGTCAGTATGGTGGTGTATTGGTTAGTATGGTGGTGTAGTAGTACGGTGGTGTAGTGGTTAGTACGGTGGTGTAGTATTTAGTACGGTGGTGTAGTGGTTAGTATGGTGGTGTAGTGGTTAGTATGGTGGTGTGGTGGTCAGTATGGTGGTGTATTGGTTAGTATGGTGGTGTAGTGGTTAGTTAGGTAACATACTTCTGCTGGTCTCACTCTGACTGAACTAAAAAAAATGGTTTATTACATAGGTTTTTTTAGGTTGGGTTATGAGCACAGGAGGTCATATGTACCAAAATGTTCAATATATATATATATAAACCACAAAGGTAGTCAAAAATACAACCAATGTTTGGTTTCTGTAGTTTTGGCTTCTGTAGTTGTCTGCTGGAGCTATGAGGCTATTGTAGCTGACAAGCAATGGAAGTTTATGCCCAACCAACTACATGCAAGGAAGCAAATCCTATGCTGGTACCATTACTGACCAACAGTAATTATTGTGCAAAGTTTAATTTATATAGTTTTGGTTTCTGTAGGTTCTGCTGGAGCTATGAGACAAGCACTGAAAGTTCATACTCCATCAACTACATGCAATGAAGCAAATCCTAAGCTGGTATCTATTGAATCTATTGGTATCTATTGAAATGCACTTGTATTGTTAAAACGGTAGCAACAGCCACCTTGAAAACTGAATGTTGGCCATGCTTTTAAACCATGCCATGCTTTTTCTGAGATTCTCATTGTAGACATTTAGAGGACTTATGTGCAGTTTCCTATAAGGTTTCGATGGGAGATACAGATCTTTGCGTACAGGGCACCATGGATTGCTCTGTATTTGCTGTCTTTTGTGGTGACTATATCAAAAGGAAGATGTGCCTTCAGCGACTGGTATAATGCATTGGCTGGACTCTATAACTTTATGGATCTAAATGAGTTTATTGTGTTTTTGCTAGCACCAGCTTGCGTACTTGCTATTACATCACTTTCAATAAGGGTCGCAGTCGCGGTGCTTTCCGTCTTGCAATTGACGGCTAGCCAGCACAGATGATTGACAGATGAAAGCAGCTTAATGAAGGGTGTCATTTAGCAATGTCATAGAGAAACCATTAAAGAACCGTGGTTCTTTAAACAATAGTCATTTAACACTACTGACAGTCATCTAATATTGTAGAGCATCAGTAACCAGTACAGACCAACAGTGTTTGACTGGCAATCATCTACCACTGCTATGAATGACCACTACTGGCAATCATCTAACACAATGCAGACAAATATTGACTATTATTAACTATAATCTAATACTACTGACATTAATGGTCGGCTACTCACCAAGAGGCATGTAATATCATCTAATATTATTACTGACTACTGGTGACAAACCTCAGATACTACTGACATTCACTGGCCAATACCAACCATAAACCAGGCAAGCCTTACCTTTACTGACCAACAGTCATTTATACTACTCCCAATCATCTACATCTACTGACACCTATGGATCTTCTGACCAATAGGCACATAATGCAACAGACAATCATCTAATGCTATACTAATAATGTAAATCTATTGTTATTGAAATAACTTTTGTACAGGTTCTACACTGATTTCCTGTTTGGGAAGTTAAAGGCTGGAGGTCATGGAGCCAGCCTGGTGATTGGCCACATGACAGTTGTTGGCTGGAGGTTAGTGAACAGGCCTTGTGATTGGAAGGTCACCAGTTCATTGAAGGTCATCAATCCCTTGAACCAACAG
Source organism: Megaleporinus macrocephalus (assembly GCA_021613375.1). Lineage (NCBI taxonomy): Eukaryota > Metazoa > Chordata > Actinopteri > Characiformes > Anostomidae > Megaleporinus > Megaleporinus macrocephalus. Next base: position 38,332,919 of record CM038719.1, on the reverse strand, counting down.
GACATTGCTGAAATGGCCTCAAGCAAGACATCTAACCCTCAACTGCTCTCTGGCCACTGTGGACAGGGCTGCCCACAACTCTGGGCAGGTTTCACTGCCCCCTAGTGTGTGTATGTGGGTGTTTCACTGCACAAATTGGTTGCATTGCATTGGTCCCTGTTTACATCCTAATAAAAGTTTTGGATTGTTGAAAACTACTGGCATGCACTACCGCTCAAAAGTTTGGGGTCACAGTGATATGTTCTTGTTTTCAGTGGAGTAGTCTTCCAACAATGGACTGACGGGTCTCTAAAGAAAATTGTTTCTTTCTGGTCATTTTGAGTCGGTCAGCAAGCCATCAACTGCTGATGCTTCAGATACTAAACTAACCTAGAATGTTGTTCTCCCTTTTATTCTCACTTATTAGTAGAATGTTTTTCAGCTGTGCATCACAATTGAGCAAGAGTGTCCTAACAACCAATTAGTCCAATAACATCCTTAACTTGGATTGGTGGTCGTACCAGGAGATTTAGACAGAGGACTGAGAATTGCTGATAATAGGACTATATGCAAAATAAGCCTCTATACAAAAATAGACTTTAATACAAACATTTTTATTCTTTAAAAATCATCTGATACACTTAAATTAATTGTGAAGTGGACAATATTGTTTGTGAATTGCATAAAAATTGCATGCAATGAAATTCTAAAGTGATCCTAGACTTTTGAGTGGTAGTGTACACTACTGTCAATCACTGACCATCTCATTTAACTCTGTTGATAGAGTCAAATATCCAACACCATTGACCATCTCTGACCACTATAGATCAACAGTCATTTAATGCCGCTGACAATCTTATAACATTATTAACTGTAATTAACACTGTTATTAATTAGCAATATTGGTCTTTGCAGTGTACACGGTGGAGGACTATAGGCTCTGGGTCTATAGTTCACAGTAATGGTCCTCTATGAAGTCTGGAAGTAGCCGTACCGTACTCTGGTTCTCTGGCAGTGTGCAAAACCCCTGTTCCCCTAAAGCATGGCTGCAAATGTAAAGAAGCGAGTTTTATACAGTAAACAGAACTTGGTTGAACGACATCTGCTTTCAGTTCGAGTGTTCCCTTAAACACATAAAAAAACCCTGAACGTTAGCAGCGGGTCCATTCAGAGCTCTTCATAGTTCTGGCTTTAAATAATTTCAGACAAGCTGTGCTTATTTTCTGATTGCTCCATTGTGGGAACTTTAACACAGGAATGATTCCGTACGCGCTTTCGCATTCTTTTCAGAGCTTTATGCTTAAAAGGCGCGGGTTGGGGGTTGGGGTGGGGTTGGGTATATTGGGGGAAGATGGAGGTTTTGCTGATGGGAACTTTCGGCTGATGAAAGATGAAAGCCAAGCTCCAAGTACCACTACACAGGCCTTCTGAACAGTTTTTTTTTTTTTTTGCTGTCTTGTTTTTTCCACAATTGCATAAGAAGACAAGTGCACGGAGCGGCGTTTAAGAAAAAAAGATAGACAGAGAGATGGAAAGAAAGACAGAAAGATGGAAGGAAAGCAGTAGATGCAGTTTTTCCACCGTCTGCTGTCAGTCCTCAAAGTGATGTGCTGAACTGCTCGTTTAACTGCGGTCAAGCTCACAACAACAGAAGTGTTTTCGGAGGACAGCTCGGTAAAGTTAGGTTGTTGGATATTCGGCGGATATTTGGGATTCGCCGCTGCTGCAGCTCACAAACAAGCTTGTAAAATCTCTGAAATTACATTTTCTAAGTCGTGGTAACCCAGGCAACAAACTACAATCATTACAATTCGCCAAAGTTCCTGATCTTTCCATTTGTGAGAGTAGTTTCTATCAATATGGCCAGCATCCCTGCAGCAGACGCTAAAAACGGCAAGGGACCGTCTGTAAAGTGTGGTATTGTTTTGGCTAGACGTGGCTGGCTTTAGTGGACCCAGACCAACAAGATGTGAATGTGTTCACAAACCAACAAGATGTGAATGTGTTAAATCACAAAGTTACAATGACATGCAACACTACTGACCATCAGTCACATACTGACCCACACGCATTCAACACTAGTGATAATCATCTAAGACTATTAACCATCACTAACAGATCCTGACCAGCAGTCATTCGAAAGCACTGACAATCATCTTGGACTGCTGACCATCACTAACATCACTAAGCACTATAAACCAACAGTCATTTAAGAATACTGACAATGATCTAAGACTACTGACCATCACTAACATCACTAAGCACTATAAATCAACAGTCATTTAAGAATACTGATAATGATCTAAGACTACTGACCATCATTAACCATGCAAGACCAGTCATTTAACAATAATGACAGTCATCTAAGACTATTGACCATTACTAACAGATCCTGACCAGCAGTCATTTGAAAGCACTGACAATTATCTAAGACTACTGACCATCACTAAGCACTATAAACCAACAGTCATTTAAGAATACTGACAATGATCTAAGACTACTGACCATCACTGACCATGCTTGACCAACAGTCATTAAACAATAATGACAGTCATCTAAGACTATTGACCATCATTAACAGATCCTGACCAGCAGTCATTTGACAGTACTCACAATCATTTAAGACCACTGACCATCACCTAAATGTTCTTGACCAACAATCATTTAACAATACTGACCATCATCCAAGACTATTTCAGGTCACTAACAGATCCTGACCAACAGTCTTTTAACAGTACTGACAATCATCTAGGACTACTGACCATCACTAACATCACTAAGCACTATAAACCAACAGTATTTTAACAATACTGACAATCATCTAAGACTCTTGACCATCACTAACTATGCCTGACCAACACTCATTTAACAATACTGACCATCATCCAAGACTATTTCATGTCACTAACAGATCCTGACCAACAGTCTTTTAACAGTACTGACAATCATCTAGGACTACTGACCATCACTAACCATTCCTGACCAACAGTCATTTTACAGTACTGACAATTATCTAAGGCTACTGACCACTGACTATCTTTCCTTGCAATGCAGCGTGAAAAGAACCTTGTGGAGTGACTAATCCAGCCTCTGCAGGAATGTGATATCCTACTGTGTGTCCAGACTACAGTCTGATATTATGGAAAATAATGACTATAATAAATGACTATAATAATAAATGACTATAATAAAAATCCCCAAAATGTATCCAAAGTTTTTATAGAAATGTACAAATGATGCCTGAGAGATCATGACAACATGTTCAGCACTTTTGCATGTAATGACCTAGACCATGACCTAAAGCCTAAATGTTTTGGAAGGTAAGACAAGTCAACAGACAATCAGTAGAACACATATTATAATTGTGACATAAGCAATTGATAACGCAAAAAACAGCTATTGTACATGACCATGGGCATGAATTTACAAAAGCATTTGCAAAATGTGAAATACAACGAGAAATGCTAATATGATACACACAAGTGACAAGGAGATGTGGAGAGTGAGTGAAATGTTTTAAGAATTTCAATTCTGATCTAAGAAATGAACCAAATCGACTGAGAAAAACTATTTAAAACTATGCAATTATTGTTTACCTCAGAACTAGCGCTAACTCCTGTAGCGGCGGTTCACTAGCCGTAGCTACATAAACACAGCCGACGTGTGCTGGGGCTGCATACCTAAAAATGTCTATGTACTATGTATTCGGACACCCTAGTCATCCTCACATATTGCTTTTGCGTACTGTTCAGTATGGAAGTACGCAATTTCGCTTGCTAACACTGACCACCAATGAGCTAACATGGGCTACCAGCTACCAGAGAGCCAATGCTAACAGAGAACCAGCACTGACACATTACAGCTGTTTCTCGGCCCTTTGCCCAGGAGTACCATACGACGCAATAAGAAACGTTGTAGCGCGTTAAGCTTTCTAAGTGAATGACTCCTGAGATAGCGCTTACGTGTTGCGAGAGCTAATCCAGGCCTGTGGCATTTAGCAAGCTAATGTTTGGAGAATAAAATCCTCCAGTAACGTCGTGTTTGACACACACACACCCAGAAAAAAAACTATGTTCATGAATGTTGCGGCAGGCCTTTCTGTTTCTTTTAGCCGGTGGACTTATTTGCTGTAAATGTCACTCGGGACACGGCGTGACAAAATAATGACAGGCTTTTTTCAAAGAGAGCAATTTCCCAGAACTGAATGAGCAGGATGTGTGCAGCGTACAATATCTGCACTTGCCACCAGATTGGGCTGTCTGTCGATATCCCTCTGACATGCCTCTGAAAATGTGGCCAGATAAATGGACAGGATCCAAGAGAAACACACACACACACACTAACACACACACACACACGTTCTCACTGACAAAGAAAGCTGCCAAAAAAAAAAAAAACAGCGAGATGAAATATCGAAAGAGTCCTGCCAGTGAAGCGCATTTACACCTCCATCGCCATCAGAGCTTCCTTGATTTCCTGCGGCGGGACTGTGCCATTAAATACCCCACTGCCCCCCTCCCCCACCACGCTACACATGGGAGGTAATTAGCACATCACGGTTAACCGTTCCCTTTGGTTCTCCGCGCCCGGGTTTTTTCCACATAAGCCAGTGTCCTTGGTGTAGCAGGCAAGGCTTCCATCTGTACCAACCCCGTCCTTCGATCCTGCTTATAGACTTCAGACGTGGCGGACGGAGCTTTCCGAAGGGCTGGGATGACTAAAGGTCCGCCTGAGAGGCTTTTGAAGTGAGTTTTGTAACATCAGCTAACCCACTGCCCCAGATCTGTTTTATTTATTTGTTATTTTTTTCTTTTTGGAGCCTTTGCTCTGCGCCGTGCCGCAGCCTGATCATAGCAGTTTGCGGTACGAAGGGGTTCTCTGGTGGGGGGGGGGGCAGGGGGGGTCGGTCTTTTTTCCCCGTCACACTTTTGTGGAACAGAAAATCTGCCGCTGCGTGAGGTCCATGCAGTGGAGTCCGGAGAGAGGGGCGCCTGACCGCAGGGCCGGTTTCGTCTAGTCATGCGACAACAAGGCAATTTTGCAACTTGCTCTTCAGCTTACTTGCCCCCCTCGGAGGCTCCTGACATATCTGCTGGATAGATAGAGTAAAAGAAAGTAAAGGAACAAAATGTGGTGGTGTAGTGGTCAGTATGGTGGTGTAGTGGTTACTACGGTGGTGTAGTGGTTAGCACAGTGGTGTAGTGGTTAGTACGGTGGTGTAGTGGTTAGTACGGTGGTGTAGTGGTTAGTACGGTGGTGTAGTGATTAGTACGGTGGTGTAGTGATTAGTACGGTGGTGTAGTGGTTAGTATGGTGGTGTAGTGGTTAGTACAGTGTTGTAGTGGTTAGTATGGTGGTGTAGTGATTAGTACGGTGGTGTAGTGGTTAGTACGGTGGTGTAGTGATAAGTATGGTGGTGTAGTGGTTAGCACGGTGGTGTAGTGGTTAGTACGGTGGTGTAGTGGTCAGCACGGTGGTATAGTGGTTAGTATGGTGGTGTAGTGGTTAGTACGGTGGTGTAGTGGTTAGTACGGTGGTGTAGTGGTTAGTACGGTGGTGTAGTGGTTAGTACAGTGGTGTAGTGGTTACTATGGTGGTGTAGTGGTTAGTATGGTGGTGTAGTGGTTAGTACGGTGGTGTAGTGATTAGTACGGTGGTGTAGTGATTAGTACGGTGGTGTAGTGGTTAGTATGGTGGTGTAGTGGTTAGTACAGTGTTGTAGTGGTTAGTATGGTGGTGTAGTGATTAGTACGGTGGTGTAGTGGTTAGTACGGTGGTGTAGTGATAAGTATGGTGGTGTAGTGGTTAGCACGGTGGTGTAGTGGTTAGTACGGTGGTGTAGTGGTCAGCACGGTGGTATAGTGGTTAGTATGGTGGTGTAGTGGTTAGTACGGTGGTGTAGTGGTTAGTACGGTGGTGTAGTGGTTAGTATGGTGGTGTAGTGGTTAGTACAGTGGTGTAGTGGTTACTATGGTGGTGTAGTGGTTAGTATGGTGGTGTAGTGGTTAGTACGGTGGTGTAGTGATTAGTATGGTGGTGTAGTGGTTAGTACGGTGGTGTAGTGATTAGTATGGTGGTGTAGTGGTTAGCACGGTGGTGTAGTGGTTAGTACGGTGGTGTAGTGGTCAGCACGGTGGTATAGTGGTTAGTATGGTGGTGTAGTGGTTAGTATGGTGGTGTAGTGGTTAGTACGGTGGTGTAGTGGTTAGTATTGTGGTGTAGTGGTTAGTACAGTGGTGTAGTGGTTACTATGGTGGTGTAGTGGTTAGTATGGTGGTGTAGTGGTTAGTACGGTGGTGTAGTGATTAGTATGGTGGTGTAGTGGTTAGTACAGTGGTGTAGTGGTTACTATGGTGGTGTAGTGGTTAGTATGGTGGTGTAGTGGTTAGTACGGTGGTGTAGTGATTAGTATGGTGGTGTAGTGGTTAGCACGGTGGTGTAGTGGTTAGCACGGTGGTGTAGTGGTTAGTACGGTGGTGTAGTGGTTACTATGGTGGTGTAGTGGTTAGTATGGTGGTGTAGTGGTTAGCACGGTGGTGTAGTGGTTAGTATGGTGGTGTAGTGGTTAGTACGGTGGTGTAGTGATTAGTATGGTGGTGTAGTGGTTAGTATGGTGGTGTAGTGGTTAGTATGGTGGTGTAGTGGTTAGTATGGTGGTGTAGTGGTTAGTACGGTGGTGTAGTGGTTACTATGGTGGTGTAGTGGTTAGTACGGTGGTGTAGTGATTAGTATGGTGGTGTAGTGGTCAGTATGGTGGTGTAGTGGTTCGTATGGTGGTGTAGTGGTTAGTACGGTGGTGTAGTGGTTACTATGGTGGTGTAGTGGTTAGTACGGTGGTGTAGTGATTAGTATGGTGGTGTAGTGGTTAGTACGGTGATGTAGTGATTAGTATGGTGGTGTAGTGGTTAGTACGGTGGTGTAGTGGTTAGCATGGTGGTGTAGTGGTTAGTTGTTACGACTCATTCAAATGCATTCTGTCCAGTTGACAGACTTTGAGAGGAGCATCATCGGACTGAGAGAGTCATTAAGTCGTTTCCATGAATTGCCCACCATACAGGCTGTTAGGTGGTGTTGGGATCAATGGTTACATGAGGGTGCGCACACATGGAGAACAGACTCTGAACCACCCAGACAGACCACCAGTAGAGAGGATCCTTTGCTCCATCAACAAGCACGAGCAGCTCCCACACTTTCCTGGACCACTATTTGGGATCTGGTTGGGTTTGAGTATGAGGGCCTTGTGGTGAGATCTTCAAATCTGCTTTTGCTGTTGAGCGACACACTGACTGACGCAGCTGCTGGTGTGAAGATCTGGGGAGCCATTGCAGTCGGTAGCTATACGAGGGTTACTAACAGCTTATTGATATGTGCAGGACATCCACATGTGTTGGTAGGACTTCCAATTGGCATTGTTGAGCAGGATGATGCTCCACACACAGTGAGGGATCCATCAGATCCCAACAGTTCCTTGTCCTGCCCGGCCACCAGACTCATCACCAGTCGAGCATTTATGGGAGCAGCTGGGATGCCAGCTTTGGCAACCTACGAGTGTGCATCTACAACTGCAACATCTGTGGGTAGGCCCTACAGAACCTGTATATCTCCAACAGTGTCATCCTGAATCCAGGTTGGAGGAGCCCAGCTGGGAACCAGAGCTGTACAGTTTTCCCCCAAGAAGCTTCACCTTTAGCTCTATTATTGTAATAACTTACACGTATCATCATTACGTTCACACATATACAGTTTAATTCCCACAACTCCTTGTGTTATTATAATTATTTTGGCAGTGAATGTATTTTCATGCACACAACCTACATACCTCAGCTGTCTCAGCAAACACAAACCATGCAACGGAGTAATCAAGAAACAGTCACGACGGAGAACTTACATTTATTCTATAAACGCAACTGTAGGTTGAATCTGGAGACAAACCTATCTGATTGCTGTGAAGACTGGGTTGCTATGGGAATATGAGAGGATGACTAAAAGCACATTCTTCCTGAAACTGTTTAACCACATGTTATTCATTACACTGCACTGGCTTGGGCTCGAGTATTTGGCTGGTGGATCATTCTCAGCACTGCAGTGACACTGATGCGGTTCTGGAGTGAGTGGATCAGGCACAGTAGTGCTGCTGGGGTGTTTAAACACTGTGTCCACTCACTGTCCACTCTAATAGACACTGGTCTGCCTTGTAGATGTAAAGTCAGAGACAGTAGCTCATCTGCCGCTGCACAGTTCGGGCTCTCTAGTCCTTCATCAGTGGACACAAGATGCTGCCCACCGGCTACACAGTTTTGGTTGGTGGACTGTTCTTGAACCAGAAGTGACACCTAGGTGTTAGTTAGTGACACACTAGTGAACACACACACTAGGTGCAGTGAAACACCTACATATACACATACACACTAGTGAACACACACACTAAGGGACAGTGGAACAGCCACATACACACATACACACAAGTGAACACACACGCTAGAGGGCAGAGGAAGAGCCACATATATACACACACACACACACAATGAGGGGCAGTGAAACACTAACGTACACACAGTGAACACACGCTAAAGGGCAGTGAAACAGCCACATACACATTCACACACACACACACTAATGAACACACACACAAAGGGGCAGCGAAAAAGCCACACACACACACACACAATGAGGGGCAGTGAAACACTAACATAAACACTAGTGAACACACATGCTAAAGGGTAATGAAACACCCACATACACACACACATTAATAAACACACACACTAAAGAACACACACACTAAGAGGCAGTGAAACATCCACATACACACAAACACTAATGAACACATGCACTAATGAACACTCACACTAAGAGGCAGTGAAGCACCCACACACAGACACACACACACTAATGAACACACACGCTAAGGTGCAGTGAAACAGCCACATACACAAACACACACACCAGTGAACACACTTACTAAGGTAAACACCTACATACACCGATACACACTAGTGAACACACATACCATGGGGCAGTGAAACACCCACATACACACAATCTAAAGAACACACACACTAGGGGGCAGTGAGCGCCCAGAGTGGTGGTTACCCCAATCCCCAGTACCTATGGTGCAGTTGGGGTCACTTCAGTCATGACCTGTTGCTTCAGGGTATTAAACCAGTGACCTTCTGAGCACAAGGCTGGCTTGCTATCTTCCAACCCTCCAGCCTTTGACTAGCTCCCGCACGTGGAATGGGAATTATTACAAAATGACTTCAGGTTTTTAATATACCCCCCCAAAAGTTTGGACCGCACCGCTTACTGCTGGTTCCTATTGTTTCTCTCCTCTCTCGTCTCTCTTTATCAATGCCGGGCACACGCTCTTTTCCTTTCCCACCACCCGAAAGAAGCACTCCCACACCAAGAGCCGCAGCCATAAAACGTTCAGCATCATTCAAGGCCTACATCCACTCGCAAACAATGAAACTGTTTGGAAAACAAAAGAACGCTGTCACAGGAAGCGCGGCGGAGGAAATGTATTTCTCTCGCTCACAGAAAACTAGGAGAAAAGAGAAAAGCAAGAGAGGATGAAACGAGGGTTTGTTCTCTCGCTGAGGAGAGCAGGCTAATCGAAAAAAAAGAAAAGAAAAAAAAATCAGCATAACAAAAGTTTAGCATGAGACAATGACTTTTTTTTATGGCTCCAGCTCCGGTAATATACACGAAGTGGGACCACACAGCCGGGCACGGGCAACGTCCATTTTTAGTTTTGGATATCATTTGAACGCGACAGCTGCCGTTTACATTGTGTGAAAACTTTACAATGACTGGACCAATAGAAATGCTCAAAAACAGCCTGGAGAAAATTCTGGTTCCATTGACTTACATTGAAAGTAAAGACAGTTTTTGGTCTCTCCAGTAAAGTTACAATTTACTGTCTTTATTGGATAGAGATGATATGCAGGAGAGTCCGAGACCACCCTGCATTTAATTACTTACTTATTTATTTATTTAAAGTCCAGTCGGAATGATTGTTAAGTGTGACCACCACAGGGCAGGTACTGTTAGGGTGGTGGGTTCATTATCAGCACTGCAATGACACTGACGTTGTGGTGGTGGCGGTGTGCTAGTGTGTATTGTTCTGCTGGAGTGTTTGAACACTGTGTCCACTCACTGTCCACTCTATTAGACACTCCTACTACTTGCTGGTCCACCTTGTAGATGTAAAGTCAGAGACAGTAGCTCATCTGCTGCTGCACAGTTTGTGTTCCTCTAGTCCTTCATCAGAGGTCACTAATAGATGGACCGTGGTCTGAGTCCAGACCCAGGCGTCATCCAATGCGGAGCTTCTCTTCTTCTCTTTACGGTATACAGGCTTTACAGAGCTGTAAACTGACAGACCAATCACGTGCATTGTAGAATCAGTGAAGGCGGTCCTCAGCCAATCAGATCTGTGCAGACTCGGGAGTGGAGAGACTTGAATTTTTACTTGAATTTCATTATAGAATCACACTGTTAGACTTAATTACATTTAATTTCTACATAATGTAAAAGATACTGACAGTGAAATTGAAAACCTGTCATTACCATCAACTAACGTCATTACCATCTCAACAGGTTATGTGTTGGTAATGACATGTTACGGTAATGACAATTTTCACTTTTTTAATAAAAAAGCCAGCTAGGCCATGGATTTGCTAAAGCTAGTTAACAGCTAGTAAAAGATGTACTTTAAATCCACATAAATAAATAAATAATGTGCAAATGTAATGTTGAGTTATAAATAAACAAATAATGTGTAAATGTAATGCTTAGTTGTAAATAAATAAATAAAGTGTAAATGTAATGTTATAAATAAATAAATAATGTGTAAATGTAATGTTTAGTTATAAATAAATAAATAATGTGTAAATATAATGTCTAGTTATAAATAAATAAATAATGTGTAAATGTAATGTTTAATGGAAATAAATAAATAATGTGTAAATGTAATGTTTAGTTGTAAATAAATAAATAATGTGTGAATGTAATGTTTAGTTATAAATAAATAAATAATGTGTAAATGTAATGTTTAGTTGTAAATAAATAAATAATGTGTAAATGTAATGTTTTGTTATAAATAAATAATGTGTAAATGTAATGTTAGTTATAAATAAATAAATAATGTGTAAATGTAATGTTTAGTTGTAAATATATAAATAAATAATGTGTAAATGTAATGTTTAGTTATAAATAAATAAATAATGTGTAAATGTAATGTTTAGTTGTAAATAAATAAATAAATAATGTGTAAATGTAATGTTTAGTTATAAATAAATAAATAATGTGTAAATGTAATGTTAGTTATAAATAAATAAATAATGTGTAAATGTAATGTTTAGTTGTAAATAAATAAATAAATAATGTGTAAATGTAATGTTTAGTTATAAATAAATAAATAATGTGTAAATGTAATGTTTAGCTATAAATAAATAAATAAATAATGTGTAAATGTAATGTTTAGTCGTAAATAAATAAATAAATAATGTGTAAATGTAATGTTTAGTTGTAAAGTACTGCCATACTGATGTAAACGTTAATGACTCTGAATAAATGTACTCTATGATCAGGAGCAATACACGATTCAGTTACTCCCATTTCCACACATTAACATGTCACTCCTGACTCATGGCTGACCTTTGCTTCTTTGTGAGTCTTTGTTTCCATGGTTACAACATAAACAAGTGCTATCATTAAATAGTTCCCTATTAGTACAAATATGAAACTAAACAGTAAATTTAGTTTCTTTTTAAGTTTTTATGAAACTCATATTGGGATCTTTTTCATAAATTTATCAGTTTTTAGCATTTTATTGGGGCCCAGAAGGGTTGGGGACAAGGCCAAAGTAGCAAAATATTGATGTTTAAATCATTATACAAAATGGAAATCATAATTATTTTGATGTGTGAAAGGAATGATTTTTGTAATATCTAAAAGTTTGTATTATATGAAAGTAATTTTAACACAAATTTATAAGCTAGGAATGTAAAAATTCCCCTAAATGAAGAATCACTCAAATAAACACTTTAAGATGTTCATTTTTCAAAAGCATTCTGTTTTTTTAATGTAGCTCTGGTTTTTATTGAAGTGAGTAAAAACTTTGAATAGTAGTTTATAAATAATTCATTCAGTTCAGCATTTAAACAGTAAATATATTGAAATATACTGAACGATATGTGTGGTGTGTTGGTGTTTCAGTAGCTGATGGTATAAGATGCTGATACTAGACTACTTCAGTAAACAGGATACACCACTGAATCAGAACACACGTTATAGATGATTCGGACCGGCCTGAGGAGATCTCCTCTAACTGGACTGTACTGACCTCTAATTAAACACCCCTGCTCTAGTCCTCCATCAGTGGTCACAGGACACTGCTGTCTGGATAGTTTTGGTTGGTGGACGATTCTCAGTCCAACAATGACACTGAGGTGTTTCAACACTCCAGCAGCATCACTGCTGTGTCTGATCCACTCACACCAGCACAACACTAACAGTGCTGAGAATGACCCACCTCCTTAATAGTACCTGCTCAGTGGTGGTCCTGTGGGGGTCCTGATCATTAAAGAACAGAGTAATAAAGTATACAGAGAATCAGATGAATCAGTCTGTAAGTGTAGCTCCTATATGGTCAGTGGAGCTGATACAGTGGACACTGTGGTTTTGATGTTATGGCTGATGCCTGATGCAGTAGCCATCATTTCTCTCCTTTTACCCCTCCCTCCATCTCTCCGTGTGAAGACCCTAGAGAGTGCAGGGAGCAGGCAGTGTTGGAAGTAAGATGATTCTGTTAGGAACGGTTGACCACACAGCGAGCGAGACTTGAGGTCACTTCATGAAGACAATTACGGCGGCCTCCACCAGAGACCGTCTTTGATTACCATAATTGTATTCGCTCGGGGAAGCTCAGCCAGGCCCCAGAAGCGCGGCACATTAGAAGCTCGGGTTCGCGGGCGGACGGGTCCTAAGAGCCGCGACTGATCCGTTGACACGTTGGGGCACGTTTCCTACGCGTTCTCGTTCCCGATAGAGTGATCGCGGGGCAACTTCCCGTCCTTGAGCGCCTTGACGTTTTCATTGCAGGTGTGGTTCTGAAGCTACTGTCAAAGAGAGAGAGAGAGAGAGAGAGAGAGAGAGAGAGAGAGAGAGAGAGAGAGAGAGAGAGAGAGAAGGAAAAAGCTCCACGCTAACGGAATATCATATCTGTCTTTCAGTCGGAATGATTGTTAAGTGTGACCACCACAGAGCAGGTACTGTTTGGGTGGTGGGGTCATTCTCAGCACTGGTGGTAGTGGTGGTGTGCTAGTGTGTATTGTTCTGCTGGAGTGTTTAAACACTGTGTCCACTCACTGTCCACTCTATTAGACACTCCTACTACTTGCTGGTCCACCTTGTAGATGTAAAGTCAGAGACAGTAGCTCATCTGCTGCTGCATAGCTTGTGGTTCCTAGCTCTGTGTTGGACACAGAGGTTTATGGTAAACTGAGATGTTGGTGCTGTTGTTCCACCACTTCATGCGATCACACAGGTTTGTTGATGGTGGAGTGGGGGGATCCCAGTGTCTCAGGGTGCTCTCATGTCCATGTTACCTTCTGGTTCTCTCCTTTTAGTTCAGGCTGTTATAGTTAGATCTGCCGGAGTCGCCAGCCACACTCTAAACTTCTGAAAATTCATATTCTCTACAGTCTATACTCCCGAGCCCAACTAACTCTCTCTCTTTACTCTTCCTGAGGAAATTACTGTCATCCTGTCTGTTGAACGCTGTTGAAGGACTGACCATCGGGCCATCACCCCACCATCACCAGCCAGCTCACCCGTCCATTTACTGCTACACCCTCAGTTACATCACTGTGCCATCCAGATGCACCAGCATTGAGATAGGATGGGACTGTTTCAGCTCACGCCCACTTAAAATAAAGACTCAGTCATAGACTGCCTCAGCCAGAGACTGCCTCAGTCATACACTGCCTCTATCTGTGCAGCTTCTAAAGCTTTGCTATCCAGATTTCAAACAGAGGCTCCTTTCTTTGGTATTTAGTTCAAACTGTAAATACTGTTTGATCAGAGGAGGATGGGTCTCCCCTTGTGAGTCTGGTTCCTCCCAAGGTTTCTTCCTCCAGTTGAGGGAGTTTTTCCTTGCCACTGTTGCCTCTGGCTTGTTCACTGGGGGATATATGTTATAACTGTCTGTTTTCAAAACTCTGTAAAGCTGCTTTGAGACAACATAGTTGTAAAAAGCGCTATTTAAATAAAACTGACTTGACTTGACTTGTTCCTCTAGTCCTTCATCAGTGGACACTCATAGAGTCCGGACCCAGGCTTTGTACAATGCGGACCCAAACTGATAAAGTATTGAGAAGGATTTAACGTTGACTCTTAATGTTCATGCTACTGGAACATCATATCTATCTTTTAATGGGAGACATGCTGCTCATGCTCTTCGCCTGGCTCTTCCTCGAGACAGAGGAAGCTGTTCGCTCGTCTGTAATTGAATATCTGATTGTTTGCTCTCCATCGCTCTCCATCGCTCTCCTCTGTTTTATGGCCCTCCTCACCCTTAATGTCATTACTCCCCGGCTTACGGTCTATTAGACGTCTGGGAACTGGAGGGGAAGGTAAAAAAAACAAAAAAAAAACGAGCAGAAGCTCTAAAACCAGCACAACTCCACCCCCCACCCAACCCAAACCCACCGATGCGGCAACCTCGTGCTGAACCGCGGCTCGTGATCAACGGTCGAAGCTTGATAAATTCACTCCTGCGCTCGGCATGCAAATTTATTTATGATACTGCGGACTTGTAGGAAATGAAATCAGCATATACTCCGGGAACTTTCCTCCCAGCGCTTATGATTAAAGAAATCTATTTGGCGATTGTGGCGCGACCCGCCCCCTCGGAAAAAAGAAAAGATTGTTTTTTTTTCTATTATTCAGACGCTTCATTAAAAAAACAGGACGTCGCGAGAGAAGAAGAGACCGTGCCCCTTGTTTTCCAGCCCCGGCATGAATCCAATCCTCCCAAACTTTGTGCAAGCCAAGCACTTTCGCTCCTCAAGGCCTACGAAGACGTCTGCAGAGGAGCGGACGATAGGAGGAGCTCTATGGAACAGCCCAGAGGAGGAATGCTGACTGGATGACAAGTTCACTTGGCTATTATAAGCGTATTAATTAAAGTTAATGGTGAGTTCTTTGAGATTACTAGACCCCATGCAAGTGTAATCCACAAATAGACCAAGCTGAAAGACCATAGTGCTCCTGAGGGCTCGTTAAAACTTTCTTGAGTTCAATCCTCGGTGATGCCATAGACGTCCATGCCATCAGTCCAAAAGAGTATAATAGGCCTCTGTTTGATTGGGATGGTCCTCCGTCTTCCCATATTGCCCTGCACGATGGTAGCCAACTTGGCATCTGCAGAGCTAAGTTCAAGCCTGCATCTAACAGCTGGTGTAGCAGAATGTCCACTGAGATGTCCAGCAGTGTTAGCAGTGGCAGCAGTTTGAAAGGACCTGGTGGAGGAGGACCTGGCTGGGCTGCGAATGTCATGAGATGGGGAGAGAGCTCACAAATGTAAAAGAAAGAGTACAAGCAGAATCAAGAGCCATTGGTTATCTACACCAGGGTTCAATGTTCCTCCAGAGCATTGCTCACAAACCCACCTCTTGGAGATCATCTTTAGCTCCAGTCTATATATTTATATATCCTAAACCCCAAAAAAGCAACCCCCAAGCGTAATCCACAAATGAACCAAGCTGAAAGACCATAGCGCTCCTGAGGGCCCTCTAAGAACTTTCTTGAGTTCAATCCTCGGTGATGCCACAAATTTCCATGCCATCAGTCCAAAAGAGTATAATAGGCCTCCGTTTGGTTGGAATCGTCCTCTGTCTTCCCATATTGCCTTGCACGATGGTAGCCAACTTGGGCATCTGCAGAGCTAAGTTCAAGCCCACATCTAACACACTGTTAGCTGGCGTGGCAGAATGTCCACTGAGATGTCCAGCAGTGTTAGCAGTGGCAGCAGTTTGAAAGGAGCTGGTGGAGGAGGACCTGGCTGGGCTGCGAATGTCATGAGATGGGGAGAGAGCTCACAAATGTAAAAGAAAGGGTACAGGCAGAATCAAGAGTGATTGGTTACAGTAATCCACACCAGGGTTCAATGTTCCTCCAGACCATTGGTCACAAACCCACCTCTTGGAGATCTTCTTTAGCCTCAGTCTATGTATATACTAAACACCGAAAAAGCAACCGCCAAGTCTAATCCACAAATGGACCAAGCTGAAAGACCATAGTGCTCCTGAGGTCCCTCTAAGAACTTTCTTTAGTTCAGTCCTCGGTGATGCCACAAACGTCCATGCCATCAGTCCAAAATAGTATATTAGGCCTCGGCTGTGAAGGAGGGTCCTTCGTCTTTCCCCCTCACCCAGCAAAATGCTAGCCAACGTGAGCATCTGCAGAGTTAAGATCCAACCTGCATCTAACACACTGCTGGCTGATGAAGCAGAATGGGCAATTAGAGTTCTCCTCCAAGTCCACTGAGCTGTCCAGCAGTGTTAGCACTGGCAGCAGTTTGAAAGAACCTGGTGGAGGACATGGTGGAGCTGCAAACATCATGCGATGTAAGGAGAGCTCACTATGAATTATATTAGTCACCTTTAGGAAACCCATTTGGGGCACACAAAGATTTTACCATAGACTCCATATGGGCCCCGTGTCTGTTTGCCCATGTGGCTCCGTAGTCAAAACAGAAAAAACTGTAACTCTGCTGGGAGCCAAATGTAGCCTAACTGGGCCCCAAAACAATAACCCACATGGTGCTCACAACTGTATCTTACTAGGGGTCCACAATAGCAGCTTAATTGGGCCTGACAATGGTACCCCATATGGGGCCACACCTGTAATCTAACTGTGTCCCATAACTGTAATCCAACAGCATGAGCCCAACTGGGTCCAACAACTATGGCCTAACCAGGGCCTACAACCGGCCCACAAACTGACACAACCAGGCTTTATGACTATAGCCCAACTAGGGCCCAAAGTTATAACCCAATTGAGCCCCAAAGTTATAACCCAACTGGGGCCTAAAGTTGTAACCCAACTAGGGCCTATGTATTACCAACCAAAAAGTCTCTGTAAACCCATGTACAACCCATACAGCCCACATAAAACCCATATGGTGCCCACAGGGACATGCTGGCTGGGTTGTTGCCACGTGAAGTAATTTTTTTAAGGTTGTACCAACAAAGCACTTTTTAAAGCGTAGCCTAGACTTTGCAGGAAGGTAGATTGGCAAGAACATGGTGGGCAACCACTGCTGTAATATAACTTGTGTGTGTTTGCTGTCTTTGATACCTGTATTGATCAAATGGCTGTACTGTTCTAACATAAAGAGTTTGAAATACCACACCAAGCGAATTTCAAAAAGTCTTTGATGGGGGTGCTGCTTGGGCCTCAGAAGTAGGTCACCGAGACCAGCCGAAGCACAGAAAAGACAATGGTTACCTACCTGGTGCCTACACCTGTAATCTAACTGGGTCCCATAATTGTAACCCTGTTGGTCCCACAGTATGAGCCTAACTGGGACCAACAGCTTTGGCCTAAGTGGGGTCCACAACTGTAACCCAACTGGGGCCCACCAACTGACCCAACCAGGACTGTCAACTGTAGCCCTACTGGGGCCTAAAGTTATAACCCTACTGGGGCCTAATGTTATAACCCAACTGGGGCCTGTGTATTACAAATCAAAATGCCTCTACAAGCCCATGTACAACCCATACAGCCCAGATAAAACCCATATGGTGCCCACAGGGACATGCAGGCTTGGTTGTTGCCACGTGAAGTAATTTTTTAAGGTTGTACCGACAAAGCACTTTTTAAAGCGTAGCCTAGACTTTGCAGGAAGGTAGATTGGCAAGAACATGGTGGGCAACCACTGCTGCAATATAACTTGCGTGTGTTTGCTGTCTTTGATACCTGTATTGATCAAATGGCTGTGCTGTTCTAACATAAAGAGTTTGAAATACCACACCAAGCGAATTTAAAAAGTCTTTGATGGGGGTGCTGCTTGGGCCTCAGAAGTAGGTCACAGAGACCAGCCGAAGCACAGAAAAGACAAAAAACGATAGAGAGGCCGTCTGAGCAATTTTAATTCGGCTTAATTTAGCCTCAGATTCCGGTGTTATCTCATGTGATGAGATTGCACTTTTTACATTTTCATCAAATTACATTTCAGGGCCATATCTGTGAACAATGAAAATGAGAAAATACAGCTGCAAGTGCCAATTATGGAGGCCAAGCACTGTACAGCAATATGCTGAGAATAAAGACAGCGATGAAGAATTCGGACGACTGCGGCGCATTATATAGCGCTCGGCGTGATAAGAGGCATATTGTAATTGGGAATGCGATTAACAATAATGTGGCAATATTAAGTTTAGTCTGGCCAGAGTGGAACCCGACTTCTAGCAGGCAGGAACTATAGCCAGAGCACTGCAGCCGGACTTCCAACAGGACAGAAACAGCAAAGAATGTCAATGATGAAACGATTTATAAACCTTCTGTGCTTGACCCCCTGAAGAAAAACGATTGAATTCAATAGGTTCTAACGCCCGGGGGCCTTGGCTTCATACTGATGTTAAAGTGACTTTGAAATTCAGTCTAATCAGCAGCTTTCAGCCTTCAGAATTCAGCCCTGAGTGCTGAAGCTGGTGGTCTTGAGGCCATGTGATGCTGTCAAACACAAATAAATGGCAGGCCTATGCGAGCAGGACTCTTTCAGGTACGTGCAGTCACTCCCAAGCCAGAGGACGCTGCAGCAAGTATGCATTTAAAATCTTTATTAGAAATAAAAAGCAGGACAGTCAGCATAATTTGGAGATGCTCTGCATGAAGAGCCAATGGTGGGATTCCTCAATATTCCACCCCTTCATAACTATGTTAGCATACTTATAAGGCCACTTTTGGCTATGTTGAGCTGTTAGAGAGCAAAGGAGGGATTTATAAGTTATTTAAGTTATTAATTATCCATGTCAGGATGAAAGCAGAAAACATAACAGACATACACAACCCAAAACTAAACAAGTTTCAACAACTAAGTATTTAGTTTGTTCAATCTTTACAATTTTTCGTTGCTGTCAAAAGAACCAAGCATCTCAAAAATGGCAAGTTTATAGGAGAGGCCAAAAACTGTCTTTACTTTTAATGTAAGTCAATGGAACCAGAAGTTTTTCCAAGCTGTTTTGGAGCAGCTGAAGGTCCACTAGTCATGAAAATGTTCAACCATGTAAACAGCAGCTGTTGGGTTCAAATGTTGCAGAAAACTGAAAATCGACAAAAAGTGGAGATGCATATTAACTTCTTGGGACAGTGATGATTTCCTTTTTGAGAGACTTACTTTGAGTTTTTTCCAAACAATCTCTTGAATTAGGCTGCATTTACCCTGTCTACCAGTCCATATAATCCCAAACCAATTTCAGTGATGTTGAGGTCTGGACCATTGTCCAATGTTCTAAAAACAACCATAGCTTCCATGTTGGATTTTCCATGTTCTTCATGGGATTCTTGACAGCTACACCTCCTTTGAGTGGACAGAAACATCTGTCGAGTGGAGTGGAGCTTGATTTGCCTTAAACATGAAAGCAGTAGCCTCTTCCAGCTGGTTGTCTTTTTCTGAGGGTGGAAAAAATAGTTTTTTTTAAATAATGAACTAGAAAAGAATGGAAATGAACAGAATGGTTGTGAAGCTTAAGCAGTGTGAGGAACGAGGGATGAATAAACATAAATTAGAGGAGTACGGGTCAGTGTGTTTGGGGATCGACCCTGAGTGAATACAGACTGTCATAGGTTCAATGAAACCATGTTGTTTGGGTGTGTCTGAAAATGAATGGAACTCTATGGGATAAAATGACAAACAGATGAGTGTGGATCAAACCATGACTGGAGTTGTGGTCGGAGGTCTGCTCTGAGTCAGTGTATGCGAAACGGTGTCTGCCAGTCGAGCAGAAGTTCAGTAGATTGGTGTGTAATTTTCCACCTGATTCATTCTCTATGAGGGAAAAATTCTGGAAAAAATCTGTTGTTTTCCAGAAGCTGTGCATCCGATTAAAAAGCTGTACACAAGCTTTCCAGCACCGGACAGTCTGGAGTTGGAATGAAGCTGATATGCCATAATTTTAAGATAAACCATAATTATAATATGATATATAATATGGTGTAGAGTTGGAAGATGTGGAAACCGTAGCTCCACTCGACAGATGTTTCTGTCCACTCAAAGGAGGTGTAGCTGTCAAGGCCTTACACCAAAAGAGAGTTGCTTGAGTTGCAGCCACTCCTGGGATCTTGATTGTTTGGTGTAGGGTGGTCAGGATATGCCTAGTTCACACAATTTCAGCCTGATGTTCAGCCGCCGACTGTTTTTTGTGGATCAATGAAAACCTTTGCAAATCAGAGATCTCTCGGCGCTCGGTCAGTCATGTAGTGTGTTGTGAATTTTTTATATACCATAGCATTTGTTCGAAGCGTATGAGACAGGTGGCCTACACAATACGGCAGAGCTCGCTGGAAGGTCAGGCCTTTTGTAATATATATTTCGCATATAGGACTTCACACAAACCCTGGACTTAACCTGGGAACGTCTATTCAAGAACAACTGTCCACTCAGAGAATTACAACTGACTAGGTGTAACACATGGGCCAGAAGGAGCAGGAAGGCGGGCCCATAAAAGACAAAGCTGCTAAGAGATGATTGAGACCAGAGCTTGAAAGCTCAGAGAACGTCGGTACTGCAGTCCTATGAATAACAGCTTTACTCTGAACTCCCCTCTTCAGTCTGATGGCAAAAACGAAGTTACGACAAGCCTGAACTGCTGAAAGACCCTTGCCTAGCCGTTGCAGAGTGGTCAGCAACTAATTGTAGATGCCCGGCAAACATCTAGCATGTTTAATATCTAGGCCAGTCGGCGACTGTGAGTCAGCAGTGGGTACCCCAGGGTGAAAGTCTTTACAGTTACCATTACAGCACAACCAGTCATGTAGTGTGTACACAAAGACCCGACCACTCTAACAGTCGTGTAGTGTGAACCAGCCACTAGCTGTCTTGACTTAGTCTTCATCTCATTTTAAGGTTCAATATAATTAACCTAGTTCACATTATCACAAGAATTTAGTCTGGGCTCATTATAATCAATCATAATATTCAATAGAACTAAAATATTGTGTCATTGGTGTAGAGTAAGAAAATGTGAACGTTGTAAATAACCAGTAGAAGAGCTTATCCCAGCACCTAACAGGAAGCAGCAAAGCAGCTTTGGCAGGTCGGTAAGACATGGAGTAGATGAGTAGAAGGCGAAGGCTTCATAAAAAGCTAAGGTTCTCTTGGACTGTACAAAAAAAGAAGAGAAACTGATGGAGCGAGCAAGAGTGTCTCTTTGATGTGTCCTCCCATTTATACTACAAGAGAGTGGAGAAGTAAGAAAGGTGGGCAGAAATTGCCACAGCCCTCTAAATACACTGTCCTGAGCAGGGTTTTCTGCAAGCTCCCATTAGCTTCAATGCAAGCTATTAGCCTACTTATCGCATGCTTTAGCTGAGGATTGCGCATTTGTGTGTTGGTGTGTAGGAGGGGGTTTTACTTTTTAGAGGTGTTTACAGTCAGTCTTACAAATAGTGACCCTGCAAGATTCTCAGGCTTTGCTAAACCATTGTCTTTGCAAAGTTTTTAGTGAATGCTCTTTTATTGAACACAGAATTGGACAGAACTGCTACCAATGCCACCAACATGGCCAGGATGCAGGCAGGTCACTTCTAACCATACAGATTCTATTACTTGTAGACGTATAGACCCACCTAACACCCCTCCCAGCCCAACACAGTGTAGCACAATCATCATACAAACACATATAATGCTCTTTTATTGAACACAGCAGCAGGGCAGAACTGCTACCATTGGCACCAACATGGCCAGGATGCAGGCAGGTCACTTCTAACCATACAGATTCTATTACTTGTAGACGTACAGACCCACCTAACACCCCTCCCAGCCCAACACAGTGTAGCACAAGCATCATACAAACACATATAATGCTCTTTTATTAAACACAGCAGCAGGACAGAACTGCTACCAATGGCACCAACATGGCCAGGATGTAGGCAGGTCACTTCTAACCATACAGATTCTATTACTTGTAGACGTACAGACCCACCTAACACCCCTCCCAGCCCAACACAGTGTAGCACAAGCATCATACAAACACATATAATGCTCTTTTATTGAACACAGCAGCAGGACAGAACTGCTATTAATGGCACCAACATGGCCAGGATGTAGGCAGGTCACTTCTAACCATTCAGATTTTATTACTGGTAGATGTATAGACCCATGTACCGTCAGCCTCGGTCCAGCCCAGCTCAGCACAAGCAACATAGAAAGACATACAATATTATGTCCACACAACTATCTTCAAGTCTAGTGCTTCCATTAGACTCAGCGTGTGGCCACTTTGTATGGCCACACCTCTTGTCCATGGGCAAAGGAGCCAGTACTGGGATTCTCAAATATCCCCCTCATAACTCTGTAAGCAGACTATTCAGGCCACTGTTGGCTATGTTGAGCTGCTAGTGAGCAATAAGGAGTGAAGAGTCTTTATTTTTTTTTACTGTATTGCCAGCATTATGTGAATGCTCTTTTACTGAACGCAACAGCAGAGCAGAACTGCCACCAATGACACCCCCATGGCCAGGACGCAGGCAGGTCAACACAGATTCTATTACTGGTAGATATATAGACCCACCTTAGATTCCCTCAGCCCAGCATAGCTGAGCACAAGCATCATACAAACACATATAATATCATGTCAGCCCAACAATTTTCAAGTCTAGTGCTACTGTTAGGCTCAGTGTGAGGCCACTCTACATGGCCACATCTCTCAACCATGGACAAACAAGCTAGTAGTGGGATTCTTAAGGTCCCCACCCCCATAACTTATGTTGAGCTGCTAGTGAGCAACGAGGACCCCCCAGTTCACACCTCTCTACAAAGAAGACCATTACCAGATAGAACAGATAACAAGGTTGCTGTGGGCAGTATCCTCTGACCACTGATAAAGGACTACACAATGACCAATACAAACTGTGCAGCAACAGATGAGCTACTGTCTCTGGCTTTACATCTACACGATGGACCAGCAAGGTAGGCCTGTCTAATAGAGTGGACAGTGGGTGGACACAGTGTTTAAACACTACCACTACCACTGCTCAGACGGGAGAACTAACTCCTGGGGTCTTCGAGGCTCTGTGGCTACCAACAGCTCCACCTAGTTCCAGTAGCCACTTCCCCAGGCTGTGTCTGATCTACTCAACACTACTCATTCTAATGCAATACACACTACATCAGTGTTAATGCCGTGCTGAGAATGATCCACCACCCAAATAGTACCTGCTCTGTGGTGGTCCTGATTATTGAAGAACAGGGTATCAAAGTATTACAGTCTGTAAGTGTAGCTTCTATGTGGTCAGTAGAGTTGTTTTTAAGTAATGGCTGATCAGTGTATTCTGGACATATTCTGATAAAAAAAACCAATTCATTGGATAGGACCAATAAAAGGAGAAGAATGATGACCAGCAACAAGATGGATGGATACAATCAGAGGAATCATGAACCGGCCATTGAGAAGCCTGAAGGCCCAAACAGAAGACAGGATATTGTGAAGAAACTCTATCATATGTTTGCCTGGGGTCGACTTGACACCACTCAAGGGGATCACACCAGTTCCTGAAAGCAGTGGTCCACATACTTTTGCCAACCAACACATTTAACGTTGGTTTATTTAGATAAATAAATAAAGTTCATTGGTGCAGTTGGGTTCTCTTTAGCTGCTGTTATGAGTTAAATGAAGATCTGATCATATTTTAGGCCAAATTTATGTGGAAATTTACAAAAAGCTAGTACTTCTGTGACTGTTTATCTGGTGGTGAGAGCTTTGTTTTTCATTCGTCCAGACTTTACTTTGTTATTAGGAGTCCAACTTACCGGTGTAACGAATCAGACTTGGACATGACGTTGCGATCCATATGCAAGGCTTTATTAACTCAAACAAGGATATGAAATGTGAACACAAAGCACAGAACTGGGCCCACAGAGAGGAGAGTCCCGGAAGACCAGGTGAGCTGGAGTCCGAGGCAGCCTGGGGGAGCGGCTACTGGAGCTAGGTGGAGCTCTTGGAAGTCACAGAGCCTCGAAGACCCCAGGAGTGGTTCTCCCGTCTGAGCAGTGGAAGACAGAGTAGCTCCCTGAGTGCTGGAGAGAAAACCAGGAGCAAGGCCCTGTCTGAACAATTCCAACAAACAGAGGTTAGCCCTTGCGTCGTTCCGAAGCTCCCCAGGAGAGGATCCCTGTGAAGTGTGGAAGTGTGGGCTTCACGGGCACTTCAAATAAAGGCAGCACACAAAGTCTGCTTACTGAAAAATCTGTTGTTCTCTAGAAAGGTCAGTGTGAACTAGCCTGGATGACGAACAAATTTCAGAAGAGCACATCAATCTATGTTTAGACACACAATGTCTACAAATCCAGGAAATCCAGGGCTCTAGTTATTTTCCCTATGATTGGACGTCCAGTTGGCAGCACAAGCCAAAGTTAACAGCAGAAGACCAACAGAAGACTCTACAAACTGCTAAACTATTAGAAAGACAATGAACAAGAATGGCACTCTTGGATAGACTCCATGAAGGAAGTCGCTGCTGTCCATACCAAATAACATCCCCCCTCAAATTTGCCCGGGACCATCTGGGTGTTCCACAGAACTACTGGGAAAACGTTTTATGGACACCAAAACTTGATCCTAACTGTGAAGCAAGGTTGTGGGAGCATCACAGGCTGCTTTGGGCTGCTTTGCTTCTTCAAGGCCTGGATGTCATCAATAAGGGAACAATGGATTTAAATGTGTATCACAACATGTAGAAGAATGGAAGGGCAACCATCCATGACCTCAAGCTGAAGAGGGGCTGGGTGCTGCAACGAGACAAGTAAATCAAATGGTTGAAAGAAAAAATGAAGCTTTCTATTTTAGAGTAGCCAAGTCAGAGTTTGACCTTATGACCTTAACTCTAAGGAGATGCTGTAGTATGGGACCTGAAGGGGGCTGTGGTAGCAAGACATGCCAGAAATGTTGATAAGCTGAAACTGAGTTGTAGGGAAGAGCGAACCCACAATTCCTCCTCATGGTCGTGCAAGTTTTATGAGCAGCTGCAGGAAATGCTTGGTGGGATTGATATGCTGCCAAAGAGGATCTACAGGTTGTTCAATTCAGGGGTTCTCACTTACCTTTTCTAGCCTGCACTCTGGATGTTACTACATGGGCTCAGTATAAAAAGACACAAAAGTGCAACTGTTTGTGTTATTAGTTTAGTTTAGCTTAGTTTAGTGGGCAGTTGTGGGCTGAAGGTTAGGGGTCGGGTCTTGTGACAGGAAGATCGCTGGTTAAGCAAGGCACCTAACGCTCTAGGATAGACTCCACAAAGGGAGTCACTGCTGTCCATCCCAAATAACGTCCCCTCTGAAGTTTGCCTGGGACCACCTCGGTGTTCCACAGAACTTCTGGGAAAACATTTTATGGACACCAAAACTTCATCCCAGCTGTGAAGCATGGTGGTGGGAGCATCATGGTGCATCTAAGTTTACTATACACTCTTGCCCTCGGTCTCCTGACTTTATGTGAAGGGGGAGATTAATCACCAAAGTCTAAACTAACCTGCAGAAACATCTCCTAAAGAATTAGGAGCTGATTGGCCGATTTCACTGGAAATGGTATGAAACAAAAGTGTGGGTTCTGTCTTTGGCACAGAACTTGGTTAACCCTTTAACGCCAAGTGGGTCATATTTGATACACAAGGTTTTTGAGACTGTAAATCATCACTGTTATAATATTTTCCCCAAAAAACTTCACTCAAACACACACTTTGTTCTGAATGTTAGTGGAGAACTGAAGACTGTAGTAGATACAGAATGTGTACAACACTGTACGATACGGAAAACCATTCTTCTCCAAGTTAGAAATGACTCAACATTCCAAATAATCTCTGATTATAAAGGGTTTAAACATAGTGTTCTGAATGCCTTCAAAAAGTGTTAAATTATTTTAATTATTATTATTATGGTTGTGGAACTATATTGTTATTCGTTTACTGCTTTCTAGCAGATCTTTGCCACGTGACTTGTCCCACAGTTTTCAAATTATCAACTCCCATGCAGCTCCAGATTGTCGGGTCTGATTGTGTGATTCAGGCTTGTATACAGCATTTTTATCGGATGCATGGATTCCAGAGCCCAACAGATTCTTTCCGGAATTTTTCTCCATAGGGAATGAATAGGATAGAAAAGTGCACGCCAATCTACTGAACTTCTGCTCGACCGACAGACACCGTTTCGCATCCACTGACTCAGGACAGACCCCCGACCCTGACTGTAGCATTTGTTCAACTTGCACTCGTCTGTTTGTCTTTTTTCATATTTTATTTTTTCCCCTGGACTCCCATTTATTTTCGGTCACATATATTTATTCATTTATTTGATTTTTTTTAAAAAACCTGTCACGTCTGGCAATTTTCGCAATCGGAATGGTAATCTGAATGCACTGATGTACCAAACATATTTGCTTTTACAAGAACAGCTGTATAGATTATCTATAGCCTCTCTTGTTGATGTTTGTATTTTTATTTATTTATTTTTTATTTAGCTATTTACATCAGGCCTGACAGACAATAAAGAAAAAAAAAATCCTACTAAATAAATAAATAAATAAAACAAAACAACAACAACAGAAATTAATAATAATAATAGTACTAATAATAATAAATAATTAACCATACAAAGAAAAATTAATCAAAATAGTTATACATACATTTACATACATACATACATACATACACATATTCACAAATCTATACTTATGCATATACATACACACATTGCTGCAAATAGCCAAATTGTTTGTGGGTGTATATGTGCCTCTGTCATGGGATGTACTCAATAATGAGGGCAAGAAACAGCAACCACGCCCCCATGATCCAGAAGCAAATAGAGAAGGACCCAGGGGACCCAGACCATCCACAGCCCATTAGGAACTCAGAAGACCTGAGGTTACACATCCCGATGGCAACCACGTGCACACCCCAGAGGAGGAAATAGGGAGACCCCAGACGAAGCCCCCACGGACAAAGGGCAAGAGTCCGGAGAGCTAGAGGCAATGAGCAGCCCAGCCCACCACAGGCCAGCACCCCCAACACGGGCCAGGCATGTGGCCCCTGAGGTGACATATATTTAACATACACTACATGTACTCACTCCTCTAATCCACAGATATACTGACCCACACTCCTCTATTTGTCGTTTATGTGCATCCATCATGAGTTTCCTTCAGATTTGTACTTTTCTAGTTATTATTATTAATATTATTATTTATCGTAGGTCTAATAAAATATCGATTTTCAAAGAAATCTGAATGACCCCCTTTCGAGTAGGCTTTCAAGAGATAATAATGTAACTGGAGGTAGCTGGGTGGCTCTTAAAAGATGCTTCCAGCTCCCGAATCTATAGAAACAGCACTGTGTGGATGGAAGCATTGCTAGATGTGCAGCCTAAAGAACATCGGACGTGCTTTTGAAGTTTGTCGTACGGCTAAAATCATTTATTAATGATAAAATCATACGTCAAGGCCGGCATGTGCAACCATCAAGAGGATATGAGGAATGAAGCTCTTCAAAACAAACAGTGTAGCTAAGCCAGTTTCATAAGGTTTTGTATTCCCTGCTGATTGGGGGGGAGGCGAGAACGAGACGCCCGTCCTGCCGGCCGCCAGAAGCCAGCCGCGCCAGTCAAAATAAAATTGGATTTGGCCTTGATTGACATGTTATTTCTGGCCCACTGTCTTCGTAAATCTAAACAGTCTCTTGTTTCCCCGTGTTTGCATCTCACTCCATGCTAACACGCGATTATGTATGCAATGCTAATACGCGGTTACAGATTACTTGTGTTCATTCATGGGTGCCACGCGACGGGGAAAGGGAACGAATCTATGCAAATTCGCCGACCTAGTCAAGTGGGGGTTCCTCGGCGCGGCGTCCCGTCGACTGACGAGCTGTTTTGATCGCGCTCGGCGGCTCGGCCTGGGAGCTGCGGTCAATCGGCCCGTCTCAGACTTTTTAATCTGATCTAAACGCCGCCTTTGCGGCTGCGGTCACAGAGCTGATATGATATGATGTGTCTAATTTGCGGCTCTGAACTGGGAGGTGATCAGTGTCATGGCGTGTGAGCGCGTGTGTGTTTGTGTGTGTGATAGAGAGAGAGAGAGAGAGAGAGGGAGGAGGTTGGAGGGAGAGACGTGCACACGAGTGTTTCCAGCCAAACTGCTAAGCTGCGCTCGCTGCGGCGACAGCGCCGAGGCTTCCCACAGTACAATGTGTCCATGATAAATGCACACATTGTACATTTCAGCGTCTGCCATTTATCACGCTCTCCGCGAGCAAACTCAAACTTAGTCCTGCAGCAGCCGTGCTGTTTCACTGATTCCTGACTGGGGACTGAATGCAAAACAGCAATGGGGGGATGAAGGGGGGGTGGTTTAATGCAACAGTTCCGCCAGAAAAACATATTTACATATTGTTTTTGCCTCGTAATGCTTTTTTTGTTCGGAACTCTCTTAAAAGTAGAGTTCAGCGAAAAAAAGCCAAATACATGACTTTCCATTTCCCAGCCGAGACATGCTTGGTAAAGAAATCTTCCTTGTTTAGTACTGAACTGGAGCTTCCAGGCTAAGGTTGCTATCAAACCGTGGAACTGGAATATTAGGCGGGCCAGTGAGAAAGTGGGTAGGCCAACTTTCGAATGCACCAGCTGCCCTTAGGCATCGTTTTGCCTAACATGTTTTTTTTATACCTTAATGGTAGGACGCTGAAGAAGTGTGGAGGTTCAATGTTAATTTTGTATAGTAGCTGGAGGTGCAGGGAGCCCTCCTGACGACCTTTTTGGTTTATCTTCTCAGTGGTGGCATCTGCCATCTATTACGGAGTGGTCTGCTCGATGGCAGAAAGGAGAGACTGGACAAACTCATTAAGAGGGCCGGCTCTGTCCTGGGTAGGTGGTGGGAGACAGGAGGATGTTAACCAAGCTGGCATCCATGCTGGAGAATGGATCCCACCCCATGCATGAGACTCTAGCAGCACTGGGCAGCTCCCTAAGCGACGGGTTGCCCAAGTGTGTGAAGACTCTACAACCAGCACTGCTCACAGCTGACCACATACACACACACACATACACTTAGCTTCCAGGCTAAAGTTGCTACCAAACAGTGGAACTGGAATATTAGGCGGGCCTGTAAGAAAATGGGCAGACCAGCTTCCGAAAGCACCAACGTCCCGTAACTGCCGCTGGGCATCGTTATATAGTCTATAGTGGACGGCCATGCAGTCACCACCCAACCTATTCGGTCCTGTAGTGATACCGATATAACATAACAACCATCAGCCAGCATACTGAGCTATACAGCTGACATATAGATTCGTTGGACAAAGGCGGGGTACACCACGGACAAGTTGCCAGTCAACTTAGAGTGACCGATCAACCTAACATGCTTGTGTTTGGACTGTGGGAGGAAACCGGAGCACTCAAGCATGAGGAGAACATACACACTCCACACAGATTGGACTCGACCAGGAATCTAATCTGGATTGTCTTGCTGTGAGGCGACAGTGCTGACCACTACACCACCATAACGCCAGCCCTAGACCTGATCATCACAGGCAAATGCAAACCAGCATGGGAAAGGTATATGGTCCATTTATATCTTACCTGTGGAGTCTTAACCTCTATCTTCTCTACACTGGAAGAGCATGTGCAAATGGGGAAAAACGGTTAATCAGAAAAACAAGAATCTGCCATGAAGGCATGAAGTATTATGCTATATTTATATTCGTTGATTGAAACTCTTATCCAGAGTGATTGTTATGGACTTGGGTGAACACAGAGTTAGAAGTCTTTCCAAAGGATGCTTATAGGAATGATGTGTTGCGCTTATTGCAATATGCATTAGAAACTCATTCTGTGCTCATTTTATTGGTGGAGTGTTAGTGTGTGTTGCGGTGGTGTGAGTAGATCAGACACAGCAGTGCCGCTGGAGTGTATAAACACTGTGTCCACTCACTGTCCACTCTGTTAGACATGCTGTACACCTTGTAGATGTAGAGTCAGAGACAGTAGCTCAATCTGTTGCTGCACAGTTTATAATCTCTAGTCCTTCATCCGTGGTCACAGGACTCAACAACAACATCAGGACAGACTGTCTGGTTCAGAGAGCCCGTTTGAGCTCAGGACATGACATCCCGAGCTCTACTCTCTCGGCGATTTGTAGCTCGCCTGTCAGCCTCAACTCGGCTTTGACCTTTAAGGCAGCATTCATGACGGAGCTCGCTCTTAATGGCTTTAAAAAGTAATTTAACGTCATCTGTCCACATTTAATATTTAATCACTCACATCAAATGATAAACTGCTAGTTTGTCTCCTCCACACTCGGGTGATGGCAGAGATGAAAGACCAATTACCGCACAAAGAGAACTACAACGTAATGCCAAATGCCAGAGGGAAATATGGTAAATGATGCATTGCGGAATCTTAGCATGTACGGAACATGGAGGCATTTACCCCCAACAGCAGCGAGGAGCGGCCCCGGGAGTCCCCGGGAGTCATCTCCACTGAGAAGCGCTTTGCTAACGTGTCCTCCTAACACAGATGCTGTAGTTTAAACTGGGTGCTGATACCAAACCAGATGGTCCTGCTCCTCTTTAGCCAGTAGAGTTTATGACTGCCCAAAAGGAGGTGTGATAGGTTGGACCACAGGACACTTATGATTGAGGATGTCTGAGACATTGCTCTACATTCATCCATTCTCTTCCACTTTATCGAGATAGCTGGGGTCACATAGTTGGAGCCAATCCCAGCGTCATTGGGCAAAGGCAGGGTACACCATGGACAGGTCTCCAGGTCCATTGCATGGCCAACACCTATGGATGATTGAGAGTGAGCGATCAACCTAACAGGCATGTGTTTGGACTGTGGGAGGCACTGGCGTAGGAACCGGGGGGGATGGGGGGGGGGGGGGGGGGGGGTCATTGGTCTAAAGTCTTTTTGGTGTTGTCTTTATACCTTAATGGTAAGACGCTGAAGAAGGGTGTAGGTTCACTGTTTATTTTGTATAGTAGCTGAAGGTGCAGGGAGCCCTCCTGATGACCTTCGTTGATCTTCTTAGTGGTGGCATCTGCCATCTTTTATGGAGTGGTCTGCTGAGGCAGCAGCATCTCGATGGCAGAAAGGAGAGGCTCATTAAGAGGGCAGGCTCTGTCCTGGGAAGGTGGTGGGAGACATGAGGATGTTAACCAAGCCAGCATCCATGCTGGAGAATGAATCTCATGCATGAGACTCTGGGCAGCTCCCTAAGCGACAGGTGGCCCAAGTGAGTGGCATTGCAGGTCCTTCCTTATTGCACTAAAACTCTACAACCAGCACTGCTCCCAGCTGACCACATACACACACACACTCTACACACTGCTCCCAGCCGACCACATATACACACACACACACTTAAACTCTACACACTTACTGGAAAGAAACTTTCTCCATTGTAACATAACAATGTTAAATATTTTTATTCCCAGTTCCTGCAGTTTTTGAAATATCAACTCTGTTCCAACTCTGGTTTGTCCGGTCTGATTGTGTGAGTCAGGCTTGTGTACAGCTTTTTGATCGGATACACGGATTCCGGATAACAACAAATGTTGTTTTTTCCCATAGAGAACAAATAGGATGGAAAAGTGCACTCCAATCTACTGAACTTCTGCTCAACCGACAGACAGTGTTTCGCATACACTGACTCAGGACAGACCCCTGACCACGACTGTAGCATTGGTTTGACCCGCACTCGTCTATTTGCCATTTTTTTCTATCCTTCGTTTTTCCCCATAGAGTCCCATTCATTTTTAGCCTCACCCAAAAATCATGGTTTCATTAAACCTACAGCCACCAAACTGCCTGTACTCGCTCAGGGCAGATCCCCAAACACACTGACCGCACCATTTGACCACTCCCCATCTTTACCTCCACCTCTTTTGATATCCAGTCATATTCCTAGCATTACACAACTTCTAGCATTACACAACTTCATCAGTCCTTTGTTGCTTCGGTCCCAACTTATTTAAAACCTGTTGAGAGATGAGCCTTAAAGACAGTGATATACAGTCATATGCCTTACCTTGCACACCTCCACTATCAACTCTGTTCCAGCTCCAGAGTGTGCGGCCTGATTGTATGATTCAGGCTTATATACAGCTTTTGCATGCCAATCTACTAAACTTCTGCTCAACCTACAGACACGGTTTCGCATACACTGACCCAGAGCAGACCTCCAACCACGACTGTAGTGTTGATTTGACCCCCAGTTGTCGGTTTGCCCGTTTTTTCCATCCCTTGTTTTTCCCCATAGGTTCCCATTCATTTTTGAGCTCACCCAAACCTCATGGCTTCATTTAACCTACACTCACCAAACTGCCTGTACTCACTCAGGGCAGATCCCCAAGCTCTAATCCACAGACACACTGTCCCAAACTCCTCAATTTATTGTTAATGCACAACTATGTGTAGAAGTGTGTTCTCCCTCAAGGAAGTGTTAACTTATCATCGCTGTCCAATAAAAACTTTACAGGAGAGACCAAAACCATACTTTACTTTCAATGCAAGTCAATGGAACTATTTTTTTTTCCCAAGCTGTTTTAGAACACCTCAATTGGTCCATTCTTTATGATCATTGTTACATAGTGTAAACGGCCGTTGGCCTGTTTAGAAAACTCATAATCGACAAAAATGGAGATGTTTTCCATTGGACTGAGACGTTATGTTTTAACTGGTGGGCTGAAGGGGGCTGTTGCACTCTTTAGCTCCTAATTTGGCCTGTAGATGGTTGTGCCACTCTGGAGCTCCAGAAATGAAGAAAGAAATGAAGAAGTTTTTAATGCTTTCTGAAGGTTTGAGCACAGAAATCTGATTTAAGAAACCTGCTGGTGACCAGAGGCCAAAATTAGGACCGGCTCGAAATTGATGTTGGGTCAATTTGACCACAAAAATAAAACTTATGTTAATATTCCTCTATTTTTCCATCAGACCAATGAATGACACGGTAATCTCGTTTGGCGTTCCTGTCTTTGCTAAATGAACGAGGCAGAACGATACGACTTCTACACCGAAGGGTTTATCTGGGACCGAAGGCAGCGGACGGATGTTAATAACTGTGCGGCTGGCCACTTTGTAGCTCGCAGGTAAATAGCTTCGGGGAGAGGGGAAGGTAAACACTGCCAACTCACAAAGATCTATTGCGCTCTCTTAAGTGAAAAAGTTGGAAATGGCCAGAGAAACTTTCGCCGCCACGCCAAAGTCGATTGAAGCCTCGCCACCTTTTTTCGAAGTCTTTGCTTGATGAAAAATCACAAGGGTATGTATTTGTTGATAACATATTCCTCCAACCAAATCAGCTCATGATCAATGGCTTTGGTCTTACTAGAGAGAGAGAGAGAGAGAGAGAGGTCTGGAAATAGGCACAGTGTAGGCGCAATTGTCCCCATCTGACCTTGTGCCGCTGATTACAAACCATTTTAAGCCACATCATTAATCATTATGAGATACTGAATATTGATGTGTTCTGTCGTAATGGACAATCAGTCCGTGCCAGCTGTCGGTTTCCTTTCCCTGGAGAAACCGTGTACCGTAAGAATTAAATTGCCACATTTGGACTGCGACAAACCCCCGAAATGCAGAGCTGGATGCTACAGCTGGGTTCCTCTTCTGCAGTGGGATTCTTCAGGTGGTGATTCGGTTTCTAGACACTGTCGGCTGTTGGTAACTGCAATCTCTTACTTCGATATTTTAGTATCGATCCGCACATCACTACTACTTCTGCCAAAAAGACTCCCCGAGTAGAGGAATGAATGATGTTGTAGACTTCGATAAGTCTACAATTGAAAGGTTAGTTATTGTAGGTCATGAAGAAAGTCTTTGGCATTGGCCTAGCCCTAGGCCCAAGTCTTTAAGTGCGCAGACCCTCGCAGGTCCTGCTGGATATGGACAGCAGGGGCGAAGCTGCCTCCCTGGACAGCAGGACTGGGTCCTAACTGGTGGTGATGGGGAGGAGGATGGAGTGAGTCGAAACGGCAGCACCTGAATGCAGCAGAGAGGGAGCGTAAGTTGAATCCTTTTAAAGACAGGTGGCAGACTGCGATTGGTTGAAGTAATGAATGAAAGAGTGACGTAGCATTGGAGTCTTCCTGGCAGAACCTTCACTAAAGCTTTCATATACATGAATCTAGTAGTGATGTGCCGATCGATACTAAAATATCGATACCTCCGATACCAGATCTTTATCGATTTTTAAATCAAAATATCAATACTTTTGATACTTCAACCATTTGAGCTAATGTTACAGGGGTTGGACAATGAAACTGAAACACCTGGTTTTAGACCACAATAATTTATTAGTATGGTGTAGGGCCTCCTTTTGCGGCCAATACAGCGTCAGTTCATATTGGGAATGACATATACAAGTCCTGCACAGTGGTCAGAGGGATTTTAAGACATTCTTCTTGCAGGACAGTGTCCAGGTCACTATGTGATGCTGGTGGACGTTTCCTGACTCGCTCCTCCAAAACACCCCAAAGTGGCTCAATAATATTTAGATCTGGTGACTGTGCAGGTCATGGGAGATGTTCAAATTCACTTTCATGTTCATCAAACCAATCTTTCTCCTGTCTTGCTGTGTGTATTGGTGCATTGTCATATTAATACACGACACCGCCTTCAGGATACAATGTTTGAACCATTGGATGCACATGGTCCTCCAGAATGGTTCGGTAGACCTTGGCAGTGAAGTGCCCGTCTAGCACAAGTATTGGGCCAAGGGAATGCCATAATATGGCAGCCCAAACCATCACTGATCCACCCCCATGCTTCACTCTGGGCATGCAACAGTCTGGGTGGTATGCTTCTTTGGGGTTTCTCCACACCGTAACTCTCCCAGATGTGGGGAAAACAGTAGCGGTGGATCATCAGAGAACAATACATGTTTCACATTGTCCACAGCCCAAGATTTGCGCTCCTTGCACCATTGAAACCGACGTTTGGCATCGGTACGAGTGACCAAAGGTTTAGCTATAGCAGCCCGGCCGTGTATACTGACCCTGTGGAGCTCCTGACGGACAGTTCTGGTGGAAACAGGAGAGCTGAGGTGCACATTTAATTCTGCCGTGATTTGGGCAGCCGTGGTTTTATGTTTTTTGGATACAATCTGGGTTAGAACCCAACATCCCTTTCAGACAGCTTTCTCTTGCGTCCACAGTTAATCCTGTTGGATGTGGTTTGTCCTTCTTGGTGGTATGCTGACATTACCCTGGTAATGCATAAGCACAGTCAGATGCTCAGTCAGTCACTCAGTGTGGAGACACATTGGCAGAGTCATATGAGGAGCTACTTCAGCTATTTCAGCTCCACAAACAGCCAAGACGAGATCTGTGATGTTTGTGGAAAAATGGTAAGGTAAAAAAATGGTAAAGTAGTATAAACACATACAACGAGGAAATGAAGGAAGGAGGAGAGAAACCCCTTAGAGAGAGCCTTAGAGTTTTCTATTATTGTTTTTTCTTTATAAAATGTGTCTATTTTTAATAATATAAATACTGTTGTTGTTATTATAACTAATAGTTAATATCTTCTTCATGTAGATAGGGTATAAATAGACTTCCCCATTGGTATCGGTATCAGTATCAGTATCGGTGATAGCCATTCAGTATTTACTTCGATACTCGGATCGATACCAAATTTTGCAGTATCACACACCACTAGAATCTACCACTATCACCAGTGGATGGCATTGGGAATGGTGCAGGTCGTATTTCCACATAGTTTAAACATCATAAAACTAATTAACCAGTCATGAAGCCAAATAAGGCTTTTAGATCAGAATTCCAAATGTAATCGAAGCTATAAGCAAAAGTGGCAAAACCAATGTACCAAATGAGCACATCATTTTTTAATATCATCGCTGTCCAAAACAAAAAACTAAAGTATCTTCAAAATGATAACCTCACAGCTGAGGACAAAAACACTCCATTTTCTATGGAAGTGAATAAAAATTTGTTTTAGAGTGGAACATATACTCTTTTTTACTTCAATATTTTCTATTTATTGTATGTTTGCACTGTTTTTACTACTATATATAATGCTACCCTGATGTAGAGTTGTATCTGAGCCTCACCCCAAGTGTTTCAATGCATGTTATGTTCTGACATGATGTGCAAATGACAAATAAACTTGAAACTTGAGAATGCAACTGCACAGTCTTATAGGCCAGCCTCCATGTTTCATCTGGTCCATGTGACCCTTCCAGCCAACTCGTTATATCCTGGGTTTGGGGCAGCTTTCTTGAGGGGCGCTGACTGGATTTGCTTCTGGTAACCTCTGTAGCATTTGGTGTGCCGACCATCTGTCTCTCACTTTCACAGATGGCATAATATCGTGGCTGTCCAATGAAAACCATTTATGTCCATTTTTGTTGATTTTGAGTTTTCCACATCATTTGAACACACCAATGGCTGTTTACATTGTACAACAATTTCATGATGAATGAGCCAATAGAAGTGCTCCAAAACAGCATGGACGTTATTCTGGTTCCATTGACTTCCATTGAAAGTAATGTATGTTTTTGGTCTCTCCTGTAAAGTTGCAATTTTGGAGATACTTCTTTGTCATTGGATTGTGATGATATGTAAGAAAGATTGACTCCCACGTAATCCGTGAATCCGTCTCTGAACCTCTAGTCAAGAAGAACATGCGACGAAGGTGTCAACTTAGACACCAGCGCTGCTCTTCACACAGCCCGATGTGCTCCTCATGTAAGCCCGAACACCATCAGATAAAGGCTGATGGGAAGACTGAGAGGTGCATGTGCAATATCCTGCGCTTATGCAGCCAGAGCTGCTAAAACCTCTCACGTTATTTTCAAGTCTGAGCAAACAACAGCAAGCAGGAGATATCTGTGAATTTAACCCTTAGCAGTCTACAGCTATTGTTGTTTTTGCCAGGCTGATGAAACAATCACACCGTTGGAAAACAAATTGCTTGGCTTTTGTTTATTACACGTAGCAGAAAAAAAAATTATTCTTCTATTTTTATCGTGCATAAGTCGGAGACCACCCCTCATTTATTTCATTTTCAGCCATTTGAAGCCCTCAAAAGCCCTAAAGGTGCAGTTAGTGATTCTGGAGCTCTTTGAACCCAACAGCAACACAAACACACTCCTCCCTTCAGCTCTACTTTGAAGCTTTGAAGCTCCGCCCCCAGTGCCAAGGTGAATGACACCTTTACTTTGCCTGCTGTACGGACACATAGGCTACCATGACATAATGTTACAGCGTAACAGTAAGCAAGGTACCCAACTTTAGTTAGGTTGAGGGCTGGGCGATGTGGGAAAAAAATCTTATCACGATAATATTTTTCATATCAGCCGATATCGATATTTATCACGATATAAATCTAATCACTATTGCCTTTTTACTTTAAGTGAGAAGTGATGATATCAAAATTTAAAAATTTTCTGACATTATTTTTCATCCTCTGATTTAATTTCAGACAATAGACAAATGTACTATAGAACATTAAACAACTGTATTAAACACACACACACACACACGTATATGGGGCAGTATTAGTATGAACAGTATTCACACACAGACACTGTGTTAAACAGGCTGTTGCTGGCCCTTTAAGTTCAGGCTGAGGTAAGAACTCTGTTTAGGTTCACTCATAGCGGTGAGTCGACTCTCTGTTTTCGGTAGAAAATAAAGTTTCCTGCTCTGGATTTTGGTTATAAAGTTAAAGTTGTCTCAGTGTTTTCACTCGAACTCCTACAATATATATATATATATATATATATATATATATATATATATATATATATATATATATATATATATATATATATATATATATATATATATATATTTATCGTAATCCATTACGAAATTACGTTGATTAGTATAACGTAAGTCAGTGCATCGCAAAGATGGCCACGCCCACTGAAAGCATGGATTTATCCGGAGCGCAAGCTGCAGCTACAAACAATCACTCACGTGCATCACACAGAAACACAACAGTGTGGTGCTCTGTCAGCTCTGCACAGTGGAGATGATCACAACAGTACAACTGCTATACACGAGACCTTGAAGATCAAACATCCCGTAGAGCTTCATCAACACAGCAGCAGGACAGCACCTGTTTACCTGTTTATCTAATTTTAGCAGATTATTTTAAGATTATTAACACGTGTATTATGTTTCTTTTAGTAGTTTTCTATCATTTTCTCTTATTTTATTCTCTCTGAATAAACTGTGACGCCTGCAGTAACCACATTACTAGCACTTGGGTTAAGCTGCCGCTACGCCTACACTCTGTGCTGTGTGCTTCAACCAAACATGAAATAGCTTTGTTTGATTCCCATTTATGAAGCCTGTCATGGTTCCTAAAAATGATTTTTAGATTTTTGTGGATAGAACCTAAAGCTCCAAGTTCCTTGGTGTGTACATCTCCGACAACCTCATCTGGACCCACAACACCACATGCCTAGCCAGGAAAACCTAGCGGCAGCTTTACTTCCTGCGTAGGACGAAGGGCGTAACGCTCCCACCCCTCATCCTCACTACATTCTACAGGGCGTGGTAGAAAGCATGTTTGGGAACTGCACTGTCTCGGACCCTACAGCGAAGTGGAAGCACAGGGCGTCTTTGCCCACAATCGAACCCTCCTACCACAAGTGGTGCATCTGACCCCTTGTGGCAGAAAGTACCAGAGCATCCATTCCACCACCACCAGACTCTTCAATGGCTTCCTTCCTGAGAGGGCCAGATTCTTCTGGTCTAATCTTGACTCCCTTTCTACACCCACTATGGACTCTTGATGCAACAGTTTACCATCACTGCACACCTGAATTTGCATAACTTGCTATGAGTCTCTACTTTACTAGACAGTTGACAGTGGACAGAGTTGCACTGCTTCCATAAATCACTACCCATTGAATGATGTCCCCCATTTGTATATGGTTCTGTATATTGTGCTGATATGCTGTTAGCTCCACATTGTTTGATTCCCATTTATGGAGCCTGTATATATATTACTACTATATCTTTGTTTTTTCTGTGGAGAGAGTCCAAAGCTCCAAGATCTTTGGTGTGTACATCACTGACAACCTCATCTGGACCTTCAACACCCCATGCTTAGCCTAGAAAAAACCCAGCAGCAATTTCACTTCCTGCGTAGGATGAAGAGCGCAAACCTCCCACCCTTCATCCTCACTACATTCTACTGGCTGTCTCACTGTCACTGATTGGGAACTGCACCGTCTCAGGACACAGGACCCTTCAGCAAATTGGAAGGACAGCTGAGATGATCACTGGGGCGTCTCTGCCCACATTCAAACCCTCCTACCACAAGTGGTGCATCTGACCCCTGCCACAGACTCGTCACCCTCTTGCCATCTGGCAGAAAGTACCAGAGCATCCATTCCACCACCACCAGACTCTTCAATGGATTCTTCTCTAAGAGGGCCAGATTGCTGAGGCGTCCCCTGGTCTAATCCAGACCCCTTTCTACACCCACTATGGACTCTTGACTAGAGATGGACTGATCAACGTTTTTGAGGCCGATTCAGATCGCTGATCATCTTTTAGCGCGATCGGCCGATAGCCAATACCCATAGAGGGCAGGGTATCCACCACGGCAGGGTTACATGTAGTTATAAGCACAAGCAAGTCATGAAACATGGTCTCAACTGGTTTATTACCATTTTTAATAAGCTCATATGAAACAGCTTAATATTTTAGATAGATAGATAGATAGATAGATAGATAGATAGATAGATAGATAGATAGATAGATAGATAGATAGATACTTTATTGATCCCAAAGAAAATTTAGCAGCCAGTAGCAGTTACACAGAACAAAACAAAATACAAAACCCAGTACAAAAAACTAAAGGTATATTACACAGTATAAATTAATAAGAATAAAGAATTCCAATAGTCAAAAAAAATATATACAAGAATATATGAATACAAACTATACAACCTGACTGTAGGTAAAAAGGTAATGCAGTAATAAATTAGGTAATGTGTAAGAGAAAAACGGGTATCAGTAGATACATGACAGTACTGGGATATGTATTAAAAAATAAATAAATAAATGTGCAAAGATTGTATTTAAGTAAATGTTAAAGTGTTAAATATATTAAAGTGTTAAATACTGACCAGGGGTACAGATGTACAGGATGTACAGCAATGTGTCAATAGTGTCTATGAGTGCTGACATAAGATGTCCAGTAAAGTGTCAAAAATTGTACAAAATGTAACAAAATTAGCAGAAAATAAACAAAGTAAATCTAACAAATAACCCCAATACTGCAATTATTAAAATTAGACCCTTAATTTAACACTAAAAAAGCTAATTAAATACATGCAGTCAAAACTGCAGTCATTAAATGCGGTTATTTTTAACGCAATCATTAAATTTAGATCTTGAATTGTTGCTGCTGTTCTGTTCATACCGGTCAGATCTGGTCTGTAGGTGTTCTGGGTTGTTTGTTTTGTGTTAGCTGTGTGTGCTAGCTCTGCTGTTTACTGATACTCACTGTATTCAGCTGCGTGCAGTGCTGTATCAGATTAGTAGAGTTAAATTTCTTTGTCTTGGTTTCTCCACGAGAGACGCTGATTTTCTTAATTTAAAAATGTCCTGGATAAATCACGAGTCACATACGGTAAACACTGCCAGACGGAGGACATACTTTCTATCAGCGCATACTTTTCTCACAAGGCTGCTGCTTTGGTCAGTCTGTGAAAATGAAAGTGTGTGTATTTCCACCTAGTGGTTCAGATAGGAATTGCAGGGAGCTGGCTGGAGGGCTCCTCTTCCTGGATGAAACACTAGCTGGAAATACAGAAATTAGGCTCATTTGTTTAACGCCATCGATCGGCTCTCGGGATTGGCTACATTGGAGAAATATCGGCCGATCACCGATCACATATTTTGATTAAAAATCTACCCAAACCTCCGTATGTCTGCTCTTACCATTCTGTGGAGGAGAACCAGCACCAGAGCCTCCTTATCCAGAGAAATGTCTCGCTTATGAAGCTCCGAGGAAGCAGACGTGTCGGGTGCTGGTGAGTC
The DNA here is from genome assembly GCA_021613375.1 of Megaleporinus macrocephalus. NCBI lineage: Eukaryota > Metazoa > Chordata > Actinopteri > Characiformes > Anostomidae > Megaleporinus > Megaleporinus macrocephalus. The sequence goes on along the minus strand of CM038719.1, from coordinate 38,291,636 downwards.
TATTAGTTAAGTAACTGTTTTCTGATCAGTGTCCACCACGCTAGGCTATCTGGACTGTAACTAACACCCACGCAGAGTGGCTCGGGCAGCTGGCTGGACTTGGGTTTAACCGGCTTTCAGAAATATAAACTCACCGTCTGTGTGTAGGAGGACACGCCCACCTTCCCACTGTGCAGGTACTGATACGCTTCAGTACTTTTATAGTTTTTCATTACTGAACCGTCTACACCTTCCGAGAGTACAGAGTAATTAAACATGTCTCCATAAGTAACCTCAGACCACCTTCTCATATCACCCACCCACTGTGTTATTAACCTCAGACCACCTTCTCATATCACCCACCCACTGTGTTACTAACCTCAGACCACCTTCTCATATCACCCACCCACTGTGTTATTAACCTCAGACCACCTTCTCATATCACCCACCCACTGTGTTATTAACCTCAGACCACCTTCTCATATCACCCACCCACTGTGTTATTAACCTCAGACCACCTTCTCATATCATCCACCCA
>CM038719.1:38233619-38286119 GCA_021613375.1 Megaleporinus macrocephalus | reverse complement strand
ATCGGAATGGTTCTCGAACTGAAACAACTGTTTTAATGTGTTTGTTTGCTCGTGTGTGTGTTTATCCAGCTGGACGCTGTTTCACAGAGCAGGATATTATTGGCTAATATTCTAAATGAAGCCAAAAGTCGAGCCTGCCCAGTAGGAATAACGACACTGGACACTTTGACCACACGATCCTTCCCTTTGGCTTAAGTGGTGCACCATGTTCTGAAACCCCCTGCTTTTGTGAGACACTGGGGAAAAGAAGCTGTGGGTTATTTCCAAAGTTGAGCTGGTGTGACTCGGCTGACTCACACATGCGGCGGTCAGTACAGTACGCTGTGTCTGAGGGGCAGAGCAGGGCATAAACAGTGACCATTCCTCTGAAAATGCTCCCATGTTTAACTGCTGGTGGTCATAATATGCTCATCAGCCTGGGAGCAGGACACAGTCAGGAACTTCGTTTGCATTGTCCGGGCTGGCCTCGGTGCAAGTTCCAATTGCCTCTCACGCTGGAGGACGCCGGCGCGCTAGGAGGTGTGTTTACAGGGCAGTTCTCTTGCATGAATTAGAGAATAATTATGAATAAATTAAGATTAAATACATATCCAAGCTCCCGGGACTCTCTGTGTAAACCAGTGGGCTATTTTTCTTCCTGGACCGATTTGCATGTGTGTTTAAACTCGGGACTTTAGTTTATTTATATATATATATATATATATTTTTTTTTGGTGAGATCGCAAGGTTTTATGCTAAAGGGGGACGTGATCTTCTTCTCCGGGCGTCAAGGACCCTCCTGCTTTTTTTTTTGTTCTCTCGGTTCCGTGCTTTCAAAGCGAGCTCAATTAATCGCCAGAGATCAGAGCGATTTCTTTTCCTCCGTCTTCAAACGCTCAACAAGGTAAAGGTTTATAGGAGTTTGATGGGGGGGATAGCGGCAAGCATGTGCGTTCGCATGAAGGGTTCATTCTGGATCACTCCAGATCGTGCTGACGCGGCGTTTTTCCCTATCAAAGGCATCTCGTCTTTCCTCTGAAAGCTAATCCGCTCAGAAATAAAGGTCGTCCTGCCACTCTTTATCACGGAGCAGCCCCGGTCCCGCCCGAGCTCCAGGGCAGCGCTTCTTGAGCCGTGAACCCCGCGTGCCCGGGAAACAACATAGGGTTACATGACGATACCCAAATATATGCACGCAGATAATTAGTTCAGACAGATGTTTACATTTGACCATATTTAAAACTGTCCTTTGATGGCAAAAAGGCCGTGGATGACCACAGCTTGGGGAAAGTGCAATGTTTGTATCGGGCCACGTGCGTAGGATTTACTTTGAGTTGTATAAACTATATGTATATATTTAAAATTACACTGCATTGTTTCTAAGTAATTACAATATAACATTAAAATTGTATACATGGTTTGGGTGGGGTCAGTGTATCTGGTGACACTTCTTAAGAATCCTATTAAGAATCCTGTATTCGTAATGCTTTATAAATGCATTCATAATATGTTACTTTGCATGTACCTTATATATATATCCTAGCACCTTATAATCAGCAGGCATACCTGTATATATAGTTGCTTTTAATTAGTAATAATAATTATATGCACAGCACATATGCAAGCAAAAGTATAAAACTTTATAAAGTCAGGCTCCACAGTGCATTATATATATATATATATATATATATATATATATATATATATATATATATATATATATATATATATATATATGGTCACTGTCCATAGAATATCATGTATCTTGTAACCTTTTTCACTTTTAATGTAAGTCAAGTCAACTGAATTTTTTCCAAAACTATTTTGGAGCATTTCTATTGGTCCATTCATCATGACATTGTCAAACAATATGCTGAAGTTAAATGACATAGAAAAGTGAAATTAACAATATATATATATATATATATATATATATATATATATATATATATATATATATATATATATATATATATATATATGAATTAGTTTAAAATAAGTGACTGTTAAATTTATACTGTATACCATAAACTTGTTGCAATGTATGACCATATTCATGTTTACATCATGTTATAATGAGACGATATTATAATGCATTATGGAGCCTAACATTATAAAGGCATGTATTCTTCATTTATAAAGTGTTATGCATTTAATTATATCTACCTGTAATCAAATATATATACATATGCCAGGTATTATAAGGTATTATGCATGCTATGTAATTTCTTATAGATGCATTTGTACAGCGCTATGAATACATGATCCATAAAAGGTGTTACTAAGTATCTTCCTGTCGAGGCCAACTTCCTCAAGCTTTACTGCGTTTCTAAACCCATAGAAATCAATGTTGTGTTTGTCCATAATTCTAATCCAGGTGCCAATTTCTGCATTTCATATACATTTATGAATCAGCACCGGCATATAAACTAATACTGTGCAAAAGTCTGAGGCACTTAATACACTTAATACACTTAATAAGTGTACCTTCGTCAGTATGAACCCCAGATCTGATTAGAACAGATGTAAATAATCGTACATACAATACAAAGTAACATGAATATCTTATTGTGAGAGAAGTAGATCATCTTGAGCTCCAGTTTGAAGAAGTGTAGTTCCAGATTTCTCCTGGACGCCCCAGACATTGTATGAATGTGTTCAGTTCCTTCAGCAGCAATCTTGATTTAGCTTAATGAAGTACTGAGCAGTCAAAGCAGGTATTAGATGAGAACTGTAAATAATACTGGGTTGTTTCCACAAGGAGAAGCTTGGAAAGTGTTAAATAAACACACAATAAACACATAAGCTTTTTAAATGTAATAATGTGGCCAAGTGCCTAAAACATTTGCACAGTACATATACACAATATATATAATCCCTATTTGGTGCATGCCTATAACAATGCAATAGGTCTAGCTCTGTAGCAGTGATATTACTAGGCAAGATGATGTAGTGTAGAGATTTCTTTTGGATCTTCCTCCCAACAAATGATTGTCCTGTTGATTGTGGCTTCTTGTGTAGTCAGTAGTCCAGAGACATGACACCCCAAGTCTGTGAACTGTGAACCAATTTTAAACTATAATAATATAACAGTGTGAATGCAACAAAGGATACTGCCAGTGATGAGCACTCTTGGGCGTGGGCTGCTTGGGGAATTTCAGGGTCATCCCCAAAGGCCTTTCCTGCTGTGTGTAGACAGAGGAAATGGGGAGAACACTAGCTAGCATGAAGCTTTGTGTGCTTCATGTGAGGTCTGAAAATAATAGAACATCTTGTTCCTCCACGTTGAAGCAGAAGTGAGCGCAGAAACACTGAGCCGCTCACAATCTTATTTTGTCACATGACGCATAGTTTTCACATTTATTTCTGTGAGACAGCAGGATTTCATGATCCGGCCTTCAGGGATCTCCAGCGAAGCGCGAGCCTCGGCTGCTCTGCATTGAAGAACGTGCAGATTGCTTGCGACAAATGTCCTGTAGAGTGTTCGGTAGACGTGGCATCCCATAAAATATTACAAAGGTTTGTATGATATTAAACTTGAGGGACATATAAAACATCCAGCTGGGCTTGAATAAAACATATGATAAAACATGGCTTAAAACCGCTGAGAATGGTGTGGGCGTGGCTAATGTGTGGCTTGATGGACAGCTTGCTAACCTGCTCTACCAGACCTAAAGTCGTTATATAGCTTCTATGTGGATGAAAAGATTCACAGGTGAAACAGATATGAGGATGAATGGATGGGTGAATAGGCAAATGGAGGGATGAAGCAGTGTGCAAAGACAGGTGATACAACAGGTGAATGAAGGAAGGCACGGACAAGCAATGTTGGTAACGGTAAAGGAATAAATAGGCAGCTACAGCAAGGAGGTCTGGCTTGTTATATTTTGGTTATGCTGGTTAGCTTTAGTTCATGCCGGTTTGTGTGGGCAGGGCCAGAGACGTCAGCCTTGTGATTGGTTAGGAAATGTTGACAAAAGAGTTACACCAATCAGCAGTGCTCAGTTTGCATCAATAGGAGGCAATGGTCAGCTATTGGAAATTCAATGAATACACTTAGTACACAAACTTAAATACACTTAGAAACAGTTTTGGGTGGGCGGGGCCAGAGAGACATCAGCCTTGTGATTGGTTAGAAAATGCTAACGGAAGAGGTAACCAAAATCAGGACTGCTCAGTTTGCATCAGTGGGAGAAAAATATGGTGAAATATGTTGGTCATCTATGGGTTATTGGAAATTCAATGAATACACTATGTAGGAACTGTTTTGGGTGGGCGGGGCCAGAGTCATCAGCCTAGTAATTGGTTAGGAAACGTTTATGGAATCCTTACCCAAGATCAAGACTGCCATGTTTACATTAAAAGGAGAAAAATATGCTAAAATATTTTGGTTAACTATTAGTTATTGGAAATTCAATGAATATACATAATACACACACTTAAACGGAAACTGTTTCATGTGGGCGGGGCCAGAGAGATTAGTTAGAGATTGGTTAGGAAATGTTAATGGAGGAGATACCCAAGGTCAAGACTGCTCAGTTTGCATCAGTAGGAGAAACATATGTTGAAATATGTTGGTCATCTATGGGTTATTAAATATTTGATGAATACAATTAGTACACACACTTAAGTAGACTTAGAAACTATTTTGTGTGGGTGGGGTCAGAGAGTCGTCAGCCTCGTGATTGGTTATGATTTGTTAATGGATTGAGAAGAAAAAATAATATCTATCGATTATTGGAAATTCAATGAATACAGGTCCCCTCAGTCTTTAAGTTATCGGGACTCTCTCAGAATAGAAGGTACCAACCTGTCGCTGAGGTGGTACGCCTCACATCAGGGGTGAAGTGGTACCATCAAGGGTACCTCTCGGGAGCTTTAGTTATGGAACAGATTTAATTGCAATTATATTCGTGAGTCACACTGATTGCATGAGCACCATCTTGACTCCAGACTTCTTACCTTGGGATGAGATACGAAAGTTTCCCCTCTCCTGGGAAAGTCAAGTCAAGTCAAGTCAAGTTTATTTGTGTAGCACTTTTTACATTGATGTCGTCACAAAGCAGCTTTACAGGAGTTTAAAAGCATGAAAACATGAAATCACAACACTTTATCCACTGTGAGTGAGCCAGAGGCGATGGTGGCAAGAACAACTCCCTCTAAACTGGAGGAAGAAACGTTGGGAGGAACCAGACTTACAAGCAGAGACCCATCCTCCTCTGGTGGAACAGTATCTACAGTTTATTAAACTAAAGCTGAATCTGAAGGTAAAAGCTTTAGAAGATGTGCAGGTGCTACATCAGGTGGATGATACAGTGATCCAGTCAAGGATGGAGCAAACGGCATGAATGGAGAGGAGAACTGGTTGGTGCCAGGTGACAGGGGGGCCCTGGTGGTCAGTCCTTTAATAGTATTCAGCGGGACAGGTGGGCGGTTATTACCTCAGAAAGAGAAAAGAGACAGAGTTAGTTCTGGTTTGAGTTAGTACAGAGACAGAGTTAGTTCTTGTTTGAGTTAGTACAGAGAAAAAGTTAGTTCTGGTTTGGGTTAGTACAGAGACAGAGTTAGTTCTGGTTTGGGTTAGTACAGAGACAGAGTTAGTTCTGATTTGGTTTAGTACAGAGACAGTTCTGGTTTGGGTTAGTACAGAGAGAAAGTTAGTTCTGGTTTGGTTTAGTACAGAGACAGAGTTAGTTCTGGTTTATGTAGTATAGAGGATATGGAGTCTTTAGAGTGTAGCTGGTGACTCTGGCAGATCTGATTATAAACAGAATGAACTAAAAGGAGAGAAGCTGCACAGGTGCTACAAGTCAAAGTGCAGGTCCTCCAACAGTATTCGGTGGGACAGTGAACCTAGCGTACCTTCAAAGCTTATTTATAGTGTACACCAGTGTTATACATTTGAGTGTTTACATTGATTCTACCTCAGTGAGGCAAATATGAGCTTGTCCGGGCCTCCGATTTGACAGTACGTGGCTAAATGCCACCGCTTGGACATTGTTTTATAAACCGTACAGCAGCCCTGCAAAATTAGATCGTTATCCCTCGGTGGCTCGCAAACCCCATGTTGAGAACTACTCCTCTAGAGCAATTTCGGGTGTCTCAAAAGCAATTTTGCGAGCCATGAAAAATGGGCACTGCTTCTTTCTGCAGTGCACCCACAAATCTGTCTATCTCCAGTATGTTGGGTCTGGTTTGCTGTGTTTTAATTGAAAAATTACTCCCACCCAGTTGGTCCACTTTGTAGGGTATCATCAATGTAAGTCTTCATCAATGGTCATAGGCTGGTCGGTGGGATATTCTCAGTTCAGCAGTGATGCTAAGGAGTTTAACAACTTCAGTAGCACCACATCAGTGCCACTGCATTGTTGAGAACGATCCACCACCCACATAATACTACCCAGTGGTCCTGTGGGGGGTCCTGACCATCTAAGAACATTGAAGCAATTGACATTGAAACAGATGGACTACAGTCTGTCAGTCTAGAACTACAAAGTGCTCCTATATGCTCAGAGAAGCTGATGAGATGGACAGTGAGTGCACATACGAGGAGGCGCTCTTAATGTTGTGGGTGCTCAGTGTATATCTGTGTGTGGGAGAGGAGAGGAGGATGGTAGGAAGCCTCGAGAGTGAGTGATGGAGTGTGGATGCGTCTGTCACAGGCTGTGCCCGAGTTCCCCAGCAGAGGATCCGGAGTTCAGATCTGTTTGTCAAGTTCCTTTCAGCCATGCCACCGTCTTTAGAGGAGCATGGAAGATGATGGGTGAGCGGTCTCCTCATCCACACCGCACCTCGCACACTAACAAGCAGCCCAGCGCAGCCATTCTTCCTTCCCAACAAAAGCACAGATGTGTCCTTTCGCCGCTTTAGCTCCCAACGAAATAGCCCAGACTCAGTAAAGTGGGTTTGGTAAAAGCCGTGTGACTCATTTGTTTCAGAGTAATTGAGCAAAACCATGGCTGTTCGGTTACATGGTCGAAGTGGGGCATATTATTTTTACACATAATGTGTATGCTCGCAAATATAGAGCCACCTTAGATGCCACATATACACCATATCGCCAAAAGTATTCGCTCGTCTGCCCTCACACACATATGAATAGGGTTTAATATGATGTCGGCCCAACCTGTGCAGCTATAACAGCTCCAACTCTTCTGGGAAGGCTCCCAACACGGAGAGTGTTTATGGGAATGTTTGACTCGTTCCTCAAGAAGAGCATCTGTGAGGTCAGACTCTAATGTTGGACGAGAAGGTCGGGCTCGCAGTCTCCGCTCTAATTCATCCCAAAGGTGTTCTATCAGGTTGAGGTCAGGACTCCAAACTCGTTCCTCCATGTCTTTATGGAGCTTGCTTTGTGCACTGGTGGGCAGTCATGTTGGAACAGGAAGGGGCCGTCCTCCAAACTGTTACCACAAAGTTGGGAGCATGAGTCCAGAATCACTTGGTATGCTGAAGCATTAAGAGCTCCTTTCACTGGAGCTGAGGGTCTGAGCCCAAGTCCTGGAAAACAAGCACACACCATAATTCCCCCTCCACCAAACTTTACTCTCAGCACAGTCAGACAAGTACTGTTCTCCTGGCAGACTCATCCATCGGATAGCCAGATGAAGATTTGGATGGGTATATATATATATATATATATATCTGTTTGTTGACCAGTGAATAAGAATGTGCTTTATCCGCTGATACTGTTAATTTCTTCAGTTGCTGTATGCAACACAACACACAGCCTTGTTTGGTTCAGCACCCCCGTGCAAAGCCACTTGAGGCATCCGCTGCCCGGTTCTGCAAGCCTTTGCATTATTACAACTGGAATCGTCCCAGAGTTTTTTGCCTCAGCGAAGCACTTGTCATTGTCCATTGATTCTTGGTGTAATGAGAGCAGGCAGGGGAAGCCACTATTACCATAATTTATTGGGTGAAGATGCCTTGTGGTCAGAAGAACTCAAAATCTTCCCCTCCTCCGTCCCAGAGCTAATGCGTGGCAAATTATTAACCACGCACTTCCTTCGCACGGGCAAGGTCTTTCACACGGCGATGTTAATTTCGTGGAGAGGAAGCAAAAAAAAAAAAAAAAAAAACCCAAATAAATAAATAATAAATTCAGGGAGATTTTCGGTTCCCCTTAGTCGTGAGTGGTGAATTCAAATGATGCATGCAAAGAGCGGCATGCAGGCACTGATGGGGAAGAGGAATTTATCATATAATTATTTATTTTTTACACCCTTGATACCAACCAGTGAATTAGCATGGTGTTCAAGAGCCCGAAGTATAAAGCAGTGGGGAAATTAAGCTACAGGAAAAAAAAAGGAAAAAAAAGAAAACGAGAGAAACGGCAAAAAAGGGAATTTATCAGATTCCTCTCGGCGCTGAGGGGCCCCTGTTATTTAATCTCTCAGAATTGGGATTTGATTAAATTAGAGAATAAACTAGACATAATGTGTTTCTGTTTCGTTTAACCTTTACATTTCGGCACGTTCTCCGTTTCATAACAGCTCTAACCTGTTCATTTATCAGCCCCAGTGCCAGCAAGAGGTGATACCTGAGGAAATGCTATTGAAATTCTGAACTGAGACCTGTTACTGATCATTCGCTTTATATGCGTGTTAAAAGCGGTTCACACCGTAGTGCTAGATTAAGAGTAAGACTAAGATCCTGTGTAATTAATAGACCCTGGTTCAATCACACCCCCCAACCCCACTGATCTGAGTATCATAATACCTTATAGTGTAATGATTGGTTTCAGCATTAATAGGAGAACGATTGTGGTGCCGCAGTTCAAGTAGCTGTGAGGCTGGTATTACTCCACGAACTGGGAGTTCCTCAGTCGAGGTTCTACAGCTTAAAAATTAATAAAGGTTTTGTGTCTAGTTTGCAATTTGAAAATTGTTATTTTTGTAGATATAGCACATTGTCTATGTATATATAATAATATATATATACATCATTTTTTATTTTACCAAATAATTGGAGCACCTATTTCATGATGAATGGACCAATAGAAATGCTTCAAAATAAATCTTTAGAAATTCTAGTTCCATTGACTTACATTAAAAGTAATTTTAGAGATACTTGTTTTTACTTGTTTTTGGACAGCGACAATATATATATATATATATATATATATATATATATATATATATATATATATATATATATATATATATATATATATAAAAGAAATGTTACTGAATAATAATTAATGTTATTGAATAATAAATGTGTTCAAATGATGTAGAAAATGGAGATGGACGATATATATATATATATATATATATATATATATATATATATATATATATATATATATATATATATATATATACTTTGAGCCAACTCGCCTTAGATGAGTTAGACCAATCAAAAGCATCCAAAAATCCTGTTGATCTCCATTTTTATAAATTTGTACTTTTCTACATTATTTGAGCATGACAGCTGTTTCATGCCAAATAGACCAACTTTGGCTACTAACTTTTATAAGCCTATTTAACTCTATTTACAAAAATAAGAATACCTTTTATAAGGAGTGTGAATATATAGAATGATATTTGGATAGTCACTGTCCAAAGAAAAATTCTATTTTCCTCCATCGATTTTCATTTTTCTACATCGTTTGACTGCAGCAGCTGCCCTAAATATTGCCTGACAGTTTCATGATGAATGGACCAATACAAATGCCCCAACATAGCTTGGAAAAAAGTCTTGTTCCATTGACTTATATTGAAACTAAAGATTGTAAAGTTACCGTTTAAGTTTTATTATTTTATGGACTGCACCACTACACCACCATACTAATCATTACACCACCATACTAACCATTACACCATCGTACTAACCACTACACCACCGTACTAACTACTACACCACCATACTAAGCATTACACCACCGTACTAACCACTACACCACCGTACTAACCACTACACCACCATACTAACCATTACACCATCGTACTAACCACTACACCACCGTACTAACTACTACACCACCATACTAAGCATTACACCACCGTACTAACCACTACACCACCATACTAACCACTACACCACCATACTAACCATTACACCACCGTATTGACCACTATACCAGCAGGCCACCTTTTTTGGCCTAATTGGCCCAAACTATAATAATGATAGTATAATAATAAATACTGTAAATCTATTATTTTAATATTTCACGTATCCAGAGCCACTAATGGGTGAAAGTGTGGAGGACCTGCACTGCTGTCCTGACTGGGAATGAAACCCTAATCGCGGTGTTATCCTCTGCGCTCTGGTTCAGTGTAGCCCACCGTATGTAAATGATTGCTTGTAATTCTAATATCACACTGATAACAGCAATGAAATGATCGATGTATAATGAAGGCGCGGCGCGGGCCTCACGTGAACGGGGCGATGCGCTCGCCTTTCACTTTGATTCATGAGGAGGAGTGCGCGGCTTGTGCCGAAACGAGGAAAAGGTAAACAGTGCAAGTCAACGGCGGGCCGAGGTTACAATGATCCGAGCGCACGCTCCATTTGATGACAAATGTGGGCGCTCCTTATCTTGCGCAGCGCTTAATACGTCCGCCGCTCACATGCAAATGGCGTCAGGGCAGGGGGGATGGGGGGGGGGGCAATGACGGAGGGATGGAGTGAGAGTGTGATGAAACTCTGGAGGAGGGGGCGGGGCGCTGAGGAGGAACAGCACAAGCAGTAAATCTCTGTCACGTTGTGCCCTTTTGCTTCAATTACCCATATCTCCTGATGCAAGGCCCGTCGAAAGCCTCCTGCCAGTGGAGAGTCTGGGCTGCCCAGCTTACTAAAAAGGGTCCAGATCCATCTACAGGGGGTCCCATACTAACTAGACATCTCACTGACCGGCCCATCTGGTGCTACTAAATTTGAAACCCAAACTAGACTCGAGAACGAGTCGAGCACTTGTGTGTTTAGGGAGCGAATCGGATCGCAGTGTGGAGAGTGCTTGAGATAGACATATTTATACAAATATTTATGGAGCCATATTTGTTTAAATATTACTAATTACAAGCTAGGCCCCAAACATGATACTTTATCGAACCCCATCGGTCTCAGTTTGGGTAGCAGATACTAAAGATGGGTTGCGTAACTATGGTTACTCATTTTTAGTATCTGACTTCTTCAATATAAGCAATTTTTTCATTCACTAGGTGTTATTTCCCCTAATTCGAGACAATTGAAGAGTCTTGAAGAGTAATCATAAGTATTTTATAAGCAGCTCGCTACTAGAGGCTAGCAGCAATTCTCCACCTGGCCACCTGAGGGCCCCTGAGTACTAGTAGTGCCTTACCTCTGACCTCCTCACCACCTTACAAACCCCACTGCCCCAAAGCTTCGGTGCAAAGTACTACCAGATCACTGGGTTTGCACACTTGGCCTTATCTATAATTGTTAGACCTTTGCTTGCTTTTGAACTGTCCAAAGAAAAAGACGTATCTGGCCAGTGGGGCCAGCGGACAAGGGCCCTTGAGGTCAGGGGGCCCAAAACATTTTGCAATGTCTATCAACATTCATGATATTTTTATTTCGGAGGGACCCTCCATTTTAAGGATCCTTTGACTTTTAGGGACTTGTTTTTGAGCCCTAGCCATGCTTTTGGTCCCTAGCCATGCTTTTGGGCCCTAGCCATGCTTTTGGGGGCCCTAGCCATGCTTTTGGGCCCCTTATGAAATTGAACGAGGCGTTGTGGCCCTGCTCTGACTTTGACTTCTGGCTATTAGGAGTCCTAGAAAAGAGGGGGGCATACCATTGGAGGGCCCTCGATCAATAGGGGCATGGGTTGGAGCGGGGGATGTTATCCCAGGTGTTGCCCAGGGGCCTAGACTATCCTTAATCTGTCCTTGCTCCAAAGTATAACCTCACAAGAGACACCAAAAATTGCTTTACATTCAATGTAATTGAATTTAAAGAGGCTTGAACAAATGAATATGGGGCATTTCTATTGGTCCATTCATCATGAACCATTCAAATGGTAGCCAAAATAGCCTCTACTGTGCTGGTCCCAAAGGTGAGCTCCATCATTTTGGGTCCACTGTACCAAAGCCCAGTGCCTTACCACCCTCTAGCGACACTTGGCATTGGGTTCATTGACCTTAAGATCAGATGTCATGTCGTCGCCGTCCAATGAAAAACAAGTATCACTAAACTAGGAACTTTACAGCAGAGGCCAAAAACGGTCTTTATTTTCAATGTAATTCAATGGAACCAGATTTGTTCCAAGTGATTTTGAAGCATTTCTACTGATCCATTCATCATGGAAATTGTACACCATATCAACGGCAGCCGTCAAGTTTAAATGATGTAGAAAAACGGAAACCGACAAAAAAAAAACAAGATACATAATTTTCATTAGACAGCGACGATATGTTGACATCCAAACAAGCAGAGAGCAGCCGAAACAGAATGTAAGTCAGATACTTATTCATAATTTCTAATTCTGAAATCCCTTTAATGACAATAATTACTAGGCAGCTTAATGAAATATGAGTGTCAAGCCATGACCAGTACATGGCAGTAGACTCTGACCAGTAGAAAGCAACTCACAGCACTAGGGGTGTAAGAAAATATCGAAAATATCGAATATTGGGATATTTTTTTTTGTGATACTGTATCGATTCTCAAAAACACAGTATCGATACATACATCAATACATACAGGATACATAGATTCCTGGTGGACAGTGAATCATTGTGTGTTGTGTTTAAACCTCTGACCACTAGATGGCGTTGTTGTAATCCATTTTTAGCTCCACTCCAACATTAACAAGCAGCACAAGGGCGCAAAGCTATTGTAAGCATTAAATAACCTGTTCATATAGTGTTGTGTTTTAGTAGTAGGATTTGAAAAATCACAGTATATCACTTTGCTTGCAGTATCGCAATATATTACGATACATATTGTATCGCCAGGTTCTTGCCAATACACAGCACTCACTAGTGGATATATTAGCTGATTAGCCAAATAGCTGAGTAGTCTTTGTAACCCCCCAGAGTCTTTGGAAGAGCGGTGGGTGGCTGAGGATGTGCTGATCAGGGATGTAGCGGGTTGCGGTCCCTCTCCAGGGACGCCTTCGCTCATCATGGATAGCGGCGTGTGCCGCTGACCTTGAGAAACGGCTTTGCGTCTTGCCTCAGTTGAGCCTCTTTCGGAGATAAGACTACATTTCCCATGATGCAGTTGGCCGCGCTCACAGCATGCTTGCCTAAGATCTATGTAAGACCCGTACCGCCGTAAGAGCAAACCATCTGCTGGAGCACTTAATGAATGGGCTTGGAAGTGGTTTTCCCTGTACCACAGTGCAACCATTTGAGCTTTTGTTTGCTTTCTCTTTTTTTTTCTTCTCTCCTCCAACTGTTGTCGCTCCATAGGATTGAAAACGGGAAATTGCGGGTATAAAGATGAAAAATGCGCGCCGGCGCCTCGCACGCTCTCGGCCCATCTGTGGGGGCCTGGCGCGGCATATTTAAGGATGTTTGGGGATCCTCCTCATTCTCCCGTGATCGATAAGCCTCTAACTGTTTAATTGGCCATCAGTCAGTGGAGGAGAGGTGCGTTCAAAGCTGGAGGTGCTCAATCCTGGCTTATTACGCCTCTCCTCGGGGCCTTTTCAGAAGCCTCTCGCTTTTCCCAGGCAGCCTCCTAAGTGATGCCATTTGTATGCAAGGCGGTAGGAGTTACTGAAAGCTGCCACCAGGGACCTCCATCGCCAACTCAACTCCAGGTTAGCCTAGGCGGCGGCCCAGGAGGGCCGAAGTGCGGCGCGTGTTAGTGTTTCCCCAGCTCCATCGCACCTGATTCAGCTCATCAACTAATGATCAAGTTAAATGAGGCGTGTCGGAGTAGCAAAAAAAAACATTCAACCTTCTCTGGAGCTTGAAAACCGACAGCTAAGCACGCAATCAATGTTCTTAAAGACGAGGGTACCAGGAACCGGGGTTGTTTGGTGCAATTTGAACCACTTTTTGGGTCCTCAAAGAAACTTTCCATGCATGAAAACTTTGAAGTACTTTAAGAAGAAACAATTGGTTCTATGGCAACATTCCATGCTTTCAGCTTTTTATGCTATTATTGACTCTATATTAAGACCTGGTGTCAAAACAGGGTCTCCTTTATGATAAACTACATGGTATAACTAATGTATAATTGATATTTATTAGAATTTATATTTATGAGTTGTGAGATAATCAATGTTGGACCCACATAGAGTTATTATCATTGGTTTGCAATTAGCATATAGCATTGTATAGCATTGTATAGCATTTATAGCATTGTAATTTATAGCATTGTAATTGCATATATAGAGTTGATACTGTATCTGCAGATACAAATATACTTTCCAAATAAAAATGTCATTTTTCTACATCATTTAAACACAACAGCTGTCGTTTACATTGTGCAGACACTTTATGGTGAATGGACCGATATATAAATGTGGAATTAATTGAATGTTTAAAGACCAGAGTTACAACAGAATTCCACAAATTGTAAAACAATTACTTGTAATTACAAAGGTATCATCTTTGGTAATGGAAATGGAAAAAAAAAAAAAAAAAAAAAAAAAAAAAAAAAAATATATATATATATATATATATATATATATATATATATATATATATATATATATATATATATATATATATATATATATATACACAATAGAATAGTTTCCACAAGATATGAAACAATTAATTGTAATTAGAAAGGGATCACATTGTAATTATATACATAGCTTGAAATTTAAAATAGCTTGAAAAAAATAATTATATATATATATATATATATATATATATATATATATATATATATATATATATATATATATATATATAATTATTTTTTTATTATATATTGTATATATTTTTTTATTATATATTGATTGAATGTTTAAAGACCACAGTTACAATAGAATAGCTCCCACAACTTATAAAACAATTCATTGCAATTACATACATACTGTTGATTCTGTATTTACACATATATACAAATATATCATTACTTTCCAAAGAAAAACGGATGTGTATTTTCATTTTTCTACATCATTTAAACTTGACAGCTGCACTTCACACTGTGAAGTAATTTCATGATGAATGGACCAATAGAAATGCTTCAAAATGTCCTGGAAAAAAATCTGGTTCCATTGACTTCTATTGACAGTAAAGAGAGTTTTTAACCTCTCCTGTAAACCTACTATTCTGGAGATATTTGTTTTTCCTTGGACAGCGATGATATATAATATATATATATATATATATATATATATATATATATATATATATATATATACAAACGTGGAACTGATTGAACGTTTAAAGGCCACAGTTTCAATAGAACAGTCTCCACAAGGTATGAAACAATTAATTGTACTTACATACATAGTGTTAATTCTATATCTACAGATATATACAAATTATTAATATTTGTCATTTTTCATTTTTCTACATCATTTGAACACGACAGCTGCTGTTTACATTGTGCAGACATTTCATGATGAGTGGACCAATAAAAAGGCTCCAAAATAGCTTGGAAAAAATTCTGGTTCCTTTGACTTACATTGAAAATATAGACAGTTTTTGGTCTGTCCTGTAAAGTTACTATTTTGGAGACAGTATATATACAAATGTTGACTTAATTGAATGTTTAAAAACTCCATTTTCAATATTAATTAAATTCATATAAATTGTTTTTAATTATGTTTCCAAATAACTTCCAATGTAAGCAATTACATACATAGTGTTGATTCCGTATCAACAGATTAAGGAGGGGCAACTTTCAAAGCTCTCTATGCAAGGATTTATCAAGTACGTAATTAAGTTAAGGAATTAAAGGAAGTCATATCGTGTCCATCTTTCCTATCGAAATGGGCCGAAAGTGAAGGAGACCGGATAGACGAGAATCCATCACTTTAATATTAACAAGTCCGTCTGATTGGATGGTTGCTATATAATGGTGTGTTTGCTTTCGTGATTATCGTGAGCAAGCGGGGTCTGAATTAAGATTGGCTCGGCAGATTACTTCAACAAAGGAGGGCGAGGACAATCCAATGATTCTGACACACGGGCACACGAAGGTCAAGCTGTTGTATTTAACTTGGGAGACTTGGATAAGAACCGAGGCTGCATGGATGCGTGTGAGGAGAAGATGATCAGAAACGGCCGTCATTACCCTTGAAGTGAACAAGAACAAAACACTCCAGTAAGAAATGAAAGTCTTTGATGGGGTGTTGCTCAGAAACATAAAGGCAGCCATGTGTTTTATGGACTATTTCATACAAATCTTATTCATATATATCTCTAAATCTCCAAAATGGCAACTTTACAGGAGAGGACAAAATGTTCTTAACTTTCAATGGAAGTCAAAGGAACCAAAATTTTTCCCAAGCTATTTTGGAGCATTTTTATTGGTCCATTCATCATGAAATTTTAAAACAATATCCAGGACAGCTGCTGCTTTCAAATGCTATAGCAAAATAAAAATCGAAATTTTAAATGTAAACAATTACCAGACATGGTCATTTATACAGGACATATAATTGATGTCTGGATATTCACATTAATTTTGTGAATATGAGAGAACAATGAGATTAAACATTGTAAGCAGATTATTAAGAAGCTGCTTGGGTCCATGTTCTATAGATTGTCTGCAATAACTGGGTGTTTACATATTAACAGAGCATGCACAGCAATGTAATTACTTATGGTGATGTATTCACTATTACAAATCTATTACAATAGTACAGCTTATGTCAATATACATGTATTAATATTGGTTTTTATAAGTATCTTAATAGTTAATATAAGCAATTGCACATAGATAATTACATTTGTATAAATATTAATTGATATTTGTGTATATCTGTAGCAGTACCTAATCCACAATTTGTGTAATATAACATCATTTACATAGCAACAGCAGTCATAACACGCTTATGTACCATGTAAACTTATCTTGAGATTTTAGAATTCTTTTAAATATGTTTGTTGAATAGATACTGTGAAATTGCAGACTATATATATATATATATATATATATATATATATATATATATATATATATATATATATATATATATATATATATGGAACCAGATTTTTTTCCTAGCTATTTTGGAGCAGGTTTGCAACTGCAGTATGTAGCCCATCTGTAGACGCTTCTACATCCGCCATCAGTGGAATGAGACCACTGTAGGACCACCACTGACCAGGTATTATTTGGATGGCGGCCCATTCTCAGCACCCCAGATATGAGATATGTAGGTGCATTTTGTAGGCTTACAACTGTGGCGTATAGCCCATCTGTAGACACTACCACACCATCTACCAATGGAATGATATATATATATATATATATATATATATATATATATATATATATATATATATATATATATATATATATATATATAATCGCTGTCCAATGTAAAACGAGTATCTTCAAAATACCAACTTTACAGGAGAGGCCAAAAACATTCTTTACTTTCTATGTAAGTCAATGGAACCAGAATTTATTCCAAGCTATTTTGGAGCACTTCTATTGGTCCATTCATCATGAAATTTGCACAAAATGTAAACAACCATTGGCATGTTCAAATGATGTACAAAACTTAAACTCGCCAAAAATGGTGATGCATGTCTTTCATTGGATGATATATTGAAAATACACATACTTTATTAATGCATATGCTACAATTAAATACATTGAAGTTACTTTTACAGATGGGCTGTTTGCTGTTTAAATACCTCCAAATTACAGACTAATTACAGCTTGAGCTCTAATTACAGCGTGTTACAACACAAACACACAAGTATACTATTAAAGATGACTGACAGTTCATGTAATTGTAACTACCATCACTCTACACACCTTTAACCACTGAGATCCACCTGTAAGTACATCGCCAGTAGATACGTTCTTGTTACATTTGCTCATTTGTAACTATACTGTTATTAGTAGTGATGCTTAATACAAACCGGGACCCTCTGGCCTTGTTCTGTAAAACATTGTGAGCTGTATGTGTTAGTGCACTTGTGGACACGTGCCAGTCTTCGGTGGGTCTGTTTCTGATTGTCCGAGCCTCTATTAGAAAGCGCCTTGGTCTGCCAGGAGGGGCCCGCAGCTCTCTAACGGGCAAGGGCATTTCGAGGGTGGACAGTGTGCGGAGCTGCCAGCACCCATCCTCTTGAAGTGATGCTGTTGACGGGGGGAGCGAGGCCTACTGACCTTTGCTCATTATGTCCATGTGTCTGGACGCTCGAGCCTTAGGCAGGCAATTCGACTGAGTCAACACTGGGCAACTCATGCAGCACAGACGCTGGGGGACAGAACGGCCGACCAACAACATCTGCTCGCCCTGTTCGCGGAGGAGAGGGGCGAAAAAAACAACAACAATAAAAACACATTAGGGACACATGATTCGTGAGCATATTCGGTGCTTTCTCGACAATGCGGCACTGACACCCTACAACACAATTATCTGCCGTCCGATTAGCAACTGTTGCCTGGATTCGCTGTTTGAGCTCATCGCAAGCTGTTATCAGGGCAACCTAAGGGTCATAGCCCATCAGTGCTGCACCATTGATCATTCATCGATCTGTCCAAGTACCAATTCCGCAGAGTGTTTACTTGTTCTGGGGACATATGGAAATAGGGTCGGCCCTTTAACCTTGAAATTGGACGGTGTTTATGCTAAGACGCCGGTTTATTGAGTCGACCAACCTTCTGCCTACAGGCTATTGTATCAGAGAAAATCTACCATGTTGGTGTACTTTGAAGGCTTACAACTGTAGCCCATCTGGAAACATTTCCACACCCTCTATCAATTGAATGAGATCACTGTAGGCCAACCATTGATCAGGTATTGTTTGGGTGATGGACCATTTTTAGCACCCCAGATTTGAGATATGTAGGAGCACTTTGTAGGTTTGTGTAACCCATCTGTAGACACTTCTACACCGTCTATCAATTGAATGAGATCACTGTAGGACCACCATTGACCAGGTATTGTTTGGGTGATGGACCATTTTTAGCACCCCAGATTTGAGATATGTAGGAGCACTTTGTAGGTTTGTGTAACCCATCTGTAGACACTTCTACACCGTTTATCAATTGAATGAGATCACTGTAGGACCACCATTGACCAGGTATTGTTTGGGTGATGGACCATATTTAGCATCCCAGATTTGAGATATGTAGGAGCACTTTGTAGGTTTGTGTAACCCATCTGTAGACACTTCTACACCGTCTCTAAATGGAATGAGACCACTGTAGGACCACCACTGACCAGATATTATTTTGGTGGTGGACCATTCTCAGCCCCTCAGATATGAGATATGTATCTGCACTTTGTAGGCTTACAACAGCAGCATGTAATCCATCTGTAAACACTTCCACGCCCTCTGTAAATGGAAAGAGACAACTGTAGGACCACCAATGACCAGAAATTGTTTGGGTGGTGAACCATTTTTAGCACCCCAGATATGAGATATGTAGGTGCACTTTGTAGGCTTCCAACTGCAATATCTAACCCACCTCTAGACACTTCCACACCCTCTATCAATGGAATGCGACCACTGTAGGACCACCACTGACCAGGTATCGTTTGGGTGATGGACTATTCTCAGTACCCCAGATTTGAGATATGTAGGTGCACTTTGTAGGTTTGATTAGCCCATCTGTAGACACTTCTACACCGTTTATCAATGGAATAAGACCACTGCAGGACCACCACAGACCAAGTATTGTTTGGGTGGTGGACTATTTTTAGCACCGCAGATATGAGATATGTCGGTGCATTTTGTAGGTTTGCAACTGCAGTATGTAGCCCATCTGTAGACACTTCTACACAGTTTATCAATGGAATGAGACCACTGCAGGACCACCACTGACCAGAAATTGTTTGGGTGGTGAACCATTTTTAGCACCCCAGATATGAGATATGTAGGTACAACAGCACCACCACAGTACCCCAGATTTGAGATATGTAGGTGCACTTTGTAGGTTTGTGTAACCCATCTGTAGACACCTCCACACCCTGTGTCAATGGAATGAGACCACTGTAGGACCACCACTCAACAGATATTGTTTGGGTTCGCATTACAGAAGATATGATTCTATCAGGCCCTCTTTCCATTGCTGGGTTTTTTTTGTAGACACCTCAATGTCACTGCTGGGTTGAGAACCAAAAATATCCAGCCAGTGGTGTTCCTGTACTGAGGAACTGACCGGACTAGATTGACAGATGTAATCTCGAACTTTATACCAGCGAGATGTACAAGAAAGACGGGGGTTTCTAATGAAGATACTAGTAAACGTACACAGTGTTGGGCCCAACACATATTTAGTGGTGGCCTATAATATTTACCAATATTATTATATTATATCATTATTCTAATAGAATTTGTTTTTTGATGATGAGTCAAACAAGTTGGCCCCTAGTCCGGGCTCTTTTAGGTCAACTTTGGTCAAGTCACGTGTTTTTATTCTTTTGATAATTAAGAAAAAATAAGTGGGTAATTCTTCAGATGCCGCAGCTGAAAATCAAAGGAACCAGTCCTGGTTCTCCTTGGAACCTGCTAGCATCTTAATTATCTTCAAACCCTGCTGCTTGTTCCAAGTTCTTCTGATTTTTGACTTCAGACTGCCTTCATTTATTGATGACTCATTAATGAATCTGTCTGCCCATCTAAGGTATCATTGCAAATGAAATGATTGTCAATTATTGCTAACACTGTGAATTTGGGGAACCAAGAAATAAACTTGAAGACAGCAACACACAGGTCAATACAGGGAACTTTGTGTTTTAACCAAAGACTGAAACTGAACTGGCGAAGGTGAATACAAAGCATCTTCATGGCTAGTCTGCTGATTATATTCATTTCCTGAGGCTTTAACTTGTGGTTTCTTGACATACTTGTACTGAATGGTTGGACTGGTTCGACTGGAAATAAAATTTAATCAAGGGCGGTCTCTTTCTTTGGCACCATGTGTGTTTTTGGCGTTTCAGATAAAATGGCCAATAAGTGTAGGCCTAATAAACTGGTGTGAACTGTAACTGGCTCTAGTCCACAGCTTTAGTAACAACAAGGCTAATTGTCAGTGGGTATCTGGCTGTTAGGCTTCGTGGAGGTAAGTCAGGCTTATTTCTTTGAGGCTTTGTTTTCTTGATAACAAGCCCTTTGCGAGAAACTTGGCCGCCATGGCTGCGATCGCTAACGCCGAGCAAAGCAGCAGCAGCAGCCACAGCATTTCCTGGCAAGGCCATTGGAGGCAGCGAGGCCGAGCGGGGGATAGATTTAAGACTTCATGCTCATATAATTAATAAGGACAGGACAGCTAGTACTAGAGGTACAGATTATGGATTTTAATGAAAGTCGTAAACGCAGCGAGGGAAATGCAGTTCCCCCGCCTTCCCCCTCGCGAGCACCCTCGTTTCATCTCCGCGTTCCTGCTTCGTGAGATTGACTCGCTTATGTATATTTGAAAACTTTGCAGCTTTTATTTTATTTATTTTTATTTATTTTACAGCACTGGTGGATCTGTTTAGTTAGCTCTTTAGAAACAGTTCAGCACACAACAGTCCTTCATTTCATTGGTATAACCCAAAGAAATGACTGTATGCGGTAAAAGTAATTGTTCAACTCAAATTACTTTGATTTAAAGAATCGCTCATTCAAAATACAAATCTAGGTTAAATTAAACTAAATTCAATTGCTTGTTACCGCAAGAAGTATTTTTGGGTTGTCCGAATGATGCAGAATACTTGAAAATGATTAGCCAGAAATAGGCACACTGAAAAAATGCTTTGTTGGTACAACTAAAAAAATACTTAATGTGGTAACAAGTCATTTAACTAGTTTACCTCAACTCATAAATTACTTCAAATAAAATAATTGTCAATTTAAAAATACAATTTTAGGTTCAATTAAACTAATTCAATTTTTGAATTATTTTTATGTTGTACTAACAAGGCACATTTTTCAGTGTGATTAAAAATGATCAGTCAGAAAAATGACTTCATGTGGTAAAAAGCAATTAAATTAATTTAATTCAACATAAAAAACAATATTCTGATAAACTAAATTCAGTTGCTTGTTACCACAAGAAGTTTTTTTAGGTTATACCAGCAAAGTATTTTTTTACAGGATACTTAAAAATTATTGGCCAGAAATAAGCAAAAAGTGCTTTGTTGGTACAACCCAAAAACCAATTGAACCAATTTAAAAGAATCGCTTATCAAAATGCAATTTTATGTGAAAACTAAACTAAACTAAACTAAATTAAATTGATTGTTAGCACCAGAAATATTTTTAGGTTGTACTAGCAAAGCACTTTTTACAGTGTACTTGAAAATAGGCAAACTTAAAAAATACTTAATGTGGTAAGAAGTCATTGAACCAATTTAGCTCAACTCAAAGAATTACTTTAATTTAAAAAATCGTTGATTCTGAATACAATTTTAGATTAAATGAAACTCATTCAATTGCTGACGTATTTTTTAGGTTGTACCAACACTTTTTATAGTATACTTGAAAATGATCATCCAGAAATAAGCATGATGTAAAAAGTGATTTGTTGGTACAATCTAAAAAAAAAATCATTTGTTATTCAAGTTTTACTCAACCTAAAAAAGTACCTTAATTGAAACTAGTTC
The DNA here is from genome assembly GCA_021613375.1 of Megaleporinus macrocephalus. Classification (NCBI taxonomy): domain Eukaryota; kingdom Metazoa; phylum Chordata; class Actinopteri; order Characiformes; family Anostomidae; genus Megaleporinus; species Megaleporinus macrocephalus. The sequence continues at coordinate 38,263,480 of CM038719.1, read as the reverse complement.
AATCGCTTGTTACCACATGAATAATTATTTTTTAGATTTTTTTCCATTGAAGCACTTTCTAAAGTACACAGGGCAAATGGGAGTGTGTGAATTGGTGGCTTGTAGCATCCTGTCACTGTTAGCGATATTAGTATGCTAGCATATTACTTTAACCCTTTGATGCACAACCTGGGCCAAAAGTGACCCAACTGAGATTTTATCCTCCATATCTCTGCAATAAATTCATTTAATCATTCAAGCTTCCATCAGTTCCTCAATGTATTTGTTTTTGATCATCATAAACCTTGATTTTAATTTTATTATTTATACTTTTTTAATAATAATCATGTTTGTATCACTGCCTTCTAACACACAACATGGGTCAGAATGATCCATTATGTGTCCACTATGGAGTTTAATAGGAAATGTTGACATTTGTAAACATTTGAAGTCAGGAATGTATTTACAAACACTTGTTTTAAATAAATAAGAATTAAAATAATGATTTTAGATCAAAAACAAGATTTTTAATTAACACTCATGAAATAAACTGATTTAAATAGATTAACCAAAGAGACACTAAATACACTAATATAGGAAATGACTGAGTTTGACCCACGTTGTGCATTAACACAGGGTCTGCCTAGCTTGTGCACCAAAGGGTTAAGATAAACAGGCCGCTATGTGAAGAAGAACCAGCAGCGATTCTCAGCGTGTTAAGTCTGTAAGATTGATGGCTTCGTCTTCATCACGTCTAATTGAGTCCAATTAAAATTCCGGGCCGTTTTTTGTTTTTTTCATATACAAACCAAATAAATTAAATACTGTATGCCAGAGCAGCACTGTATGTCAACATTCCCTCAGTCAGTGATGTGCCGAGAGGCTCCTCGTGGCTGGATTAAGATGGGATATTTTTAGTGCTCCGGATGGGGGTGGTGAAGAAAAAAATAAAATAACATCTCCAACTCTTGAGATTGAGTGAGAGGAATTTGTCACATTATGAATGTATCTGTTTAAGTGAAATCAAATGTGTCGGATGTATTTTGGGTGCAGTGTTGAGGAAGAGCTCGTTTCCGTCGCTGCCTATTCACATGAAAACCGCCCAGTCTCATGGGGATTGGAGATGTTAAGAGCTGGAAGATTTGAATAATAAATCAGAACAGTTCTTCCAATATACACCTGCTGAGCACTTTATTAGGTACACCTCCTAGTATCTTCACTCAATACCTGTTTCATCAGCTCCACTGACCTTACATGAGCTCCACTTATAGACTGTAGTTCATCTGATTCTCTGTTTACTTCATTACTCTGTTCTTTAATGATCAGGATCCTCACATGACCACCATGGAGCAGATATTATTTGGGTGGTGGTTCATTTCTTATAACTGCATTGGCACCTCCAACCTTGCTGGTCCAGCTTATAGATGTAAAGTCAGAGATGATAGCTCATCTGATTGGTGGATGATTCTCAGTCCAGCAGCACTGCTGTGCCTGATCCACTCATACCAGCAAATGATATCTGCTCCATGGTGGTCCTGTGAGGGTCCCAACCAGGGTAACAAAGTATATAGAGAAACAGATGGACTACAGTCTGTAAGTCTAGAACTACAAAGTGCTTCTATACGGTCAGCGGAGCTAATATAATGGACGGTTAGCATCGAAACAAGGAGGTACCGCTAATAAATTGCTCACTGAGTTTATACACAGAGCAGAAACACTGAAGTGTTTGGACTCTGGTTTATGGTTTGGAGCAATCCAAGCAATTATTGTTGTCTTATCCAAACGGTCGGGGTAGAAAAAGGTCTCTAATGTGTTAAAAACTGTAATTAGCGGTAATAGTTATCATTGACTATCGCTGCAATTAGGCTATCATTAGAGGCTTGCTTGCTTATTTACTTCTATCTGTCTATCCGCAGCACTAAGCAGAACAAAGAGACCACCGTTCATCCGTTTCTTTTCCTTCTGACAGACGTTAAGTGGAAGATACTAACTTCTTAGCATCAAGAAACAAAAGCTGTACACTTATGTATTTATCTGATAATTACACATAAACCTCAGGAGCTAAATATTATTTTGCATATGTCAGCGTTTGTTGTGTCTAGGGTTCAGCATTTGGGGGCAGTTTTTTTAAATGTAAACATAGTTCAGTCTAAGAAGTTGGTTCCATCCTTCCATTATTTTCTGGAGCAATCCCAATGTCATTGGGCGAAGGCGTGGCACACCATGGACAGGTCACCAGTCCATCCCATGGCCAACACACACTCATGCACACACTCACACCTACGGGCAGTTTAGAGTGAGCGATCAACCTAACATGCATGTGTTTGGACTGTGGGAGGAAACCGGAGTACCCGGAGGAAACCCACTCAAGCACGGAGAGACCATACACACTCCACACAGAACCACCCGGACCGGGAATCCAACCCAGATCATATTACTGTGAGGAGACAGTGCTGACCACTACACCACCATACTAACCACTACACCACCATACTAACCACTACACCACCATACTAACCACTACACCACCGTACTAACCACTACACCACGGTATTAACTACCACACCAGTGGGCTACCTATATAACCACTACACCGCCGTGCTACCTATATAACCACTACACCACTGTATTAACCACTACACCATCGTACTAACCACCACACCACCGGGCTACCTATATAACCACTACACCACTGTGCTACCTATATAACCACTACACCACTGTGCTACCTATATAACCACTACACCACCGTATTAACCACTACACCACTGTGCTACCTATATAACCACTACACCACTGTGCTACCTATATAACCACTACACCACCGTATTAACCACTACACCACTGTGCTACCTATATAACCACTACACCACTGTGCTACCTATATAACCACTACACCACCGTATTAACCACTACACCACGGTATTAACCACCACACAACTGGGCTACCTATATAACCACTACACCGCCGTGCTACCTATATAACCACTACACCACCGTATTAACCACTACACCACTGTGCTACCTATATAACCACTACACCACTGTGCTACCTATATAACCACTACACCACCGTATTAACCACTACACCACGGTATTAACCACCACACAACTGGGCTACCTATATAACCACTACACCGCCATGCTACCTATATAACCACTACACCACCGTACTAACCACCACACCACCAGGCTACCTATATAACCACTACACCACTGTGCTACCTATATAACCACTACACCACCGGGCTACCTATATAACCACTACACCACTGTGCTACTTATATAACCACTACACCACTGTGCTACCTATATAACCACTACACCACTGTGCTACCTATATAACCACTACACCACTGTGCTAACCACTACACCACTGTGCTACCTATATAACCACTGCACCACTGTGCTAACCACTACACCATCGTACTAACCACTACACCACCGGGCTACCTATATAACCACTACACCACTGTGCTACCTATATAACCACTACACCACTGTGCTAACCACTACACCACTGTGCTACTTTTATAACCACTACACCACTGTGCTAACCACTACACCACTGTGCTACTTTTATAATCACTACACCACCGTGCTAACCACTACACCACTGTGCTGCCTATATAACCACTACACCACCATGCTGCCTATATAACCATTACACCACCATGCCAGCTGTAATCGGATCAACTTATAATAATAAATAATCAAAACCACATTAATTTATGCTGAAACCTAAACTGGCTGCAAATACAAGTAATGTCTACTTTCAGTTCATCAATGTTTAGAATTAACTAGGTTGATGTAATGAACATGGAAATGATGTAAGTGCTTATATGGGGTAAATTCATTGTTTTCAGTGCCAAGAGCTACGAGCTCTTTATAGAACAGATCGCTGTATGGATTACAAAGGAGATGTTATCTCTCTTATTGAATAGATGAGAGCTCCAGAGTCTGAAGATCAATCAATAAGAGACACAACATCATGGTCTAGCATGACCCCGAGTTCTGAGAAGCTACAGTACAAGCCACTCTTAAAATACAAATGTTCTTGGCTTCACATTCTAGGAATGAAAAAAAAACAAAACATTGAAGTGTTATAGAATCTTTACAGTACATGGAAGGGTCTTCTCGTTTGGTAATCCCCTTCAAAAATGTGGTCCTTTAAAAACAAACGAATAAAAGCAATTGAAAGACGCTGCTGTTCACCATAAAACTAGCATGTTGATAACATTAATCTGTGGTTCAAGGCTTTCCAGGATAAACGCTTGACTTTGTGTAGAATCTTAACATAATTGGAAGGTTTGTCTCTTAAATTGCAAACTCTCTTTTATGATATTCCAGGAAATGAACAATTCTTTCAATCAATTAGTTTTTGAGTTGAGGAATATTAGTTTAATTGATTGTTACCACTTGAAGTAATATTTTGAGGTTGTACCAACAAAGCACTCTTTACAGTGTTTACTCTGACCTGAATCTAATACTCCATGTAACAAGTGGTTTGAATGAACAATTCTTAAAAGTAATTTTTCTACAGAGATCAGCCTCCATTAATCTGTCTTCAGGGTTGAGATCAATCCTGTCTGAACCAGTCGATGGTCAACTCGATAGAGGCAGAGCTGTTTCACAGTAGAGCTACAGCACTAGTGAATCTGTTTAGTTAGTTCTGTAGAAACAGTTCAGCACACCAGTATAACCTAAAAAAATACCATTGAACTAAAAATTGAGTTTCAATGAACGATTCTTTCAATCCGAGTCATTTTTTGAGTTGAGTAATGTTAGCCCAATTGCTTGTTACCACGTGAAGTATTTTTTTTAGGTTGTACCAACAAAGCACTCTTTACAGTGTAGAATCTAACCTGAATCTAATATTTTAAAAGTATTGTTCACTAAAAATACAATTCATATTAAAAACGAATTATGTAATGTATTTTTAGGTTGTACCATCAAGGCACTTTTTACAGTATATTTGAAATGCTCAGCCAGAAATAAGCATACTGTAAAGAGTGCTTTATTGGTACAACCTAAAAAAAATAGCGAAAATTTGTAAAAAGCAATTGAACCAGTTTAACTTAACTCAAAAGAATACTTTAATTAAAAGAATCGTTCATTCAAAATACAACTGTAGGTTAAGTTAAACTAGTTTTTCTATACTATACTGGAAAATGATTAACTAGAAATAAGTGATTTGTTGGTACAACCTAAAAAATTCTTGAAAGTAATTAAACTAGTTCAACTCAACATAAACAATTACTCTGATTAAAAGAATCGCTCCTTCAAAATACAAATCCAGGTTAAATTAAACTGAATTAAATTGCTTGTTACCACAAGAAGTTTTTTTGGGTTGTATGAATGAAGCACTTTTTGCAGTATACTGGAAAATGATCAGCAAGAAATAATTGATTTGTTGGTAGAGATTGAACCAATTAAGGTAGTTTGAATGAACAATTCTCTCAGAGTCGTTTTAGAGTTGAGTAAAACTAGTTCAACTGCTTGCCAGTTTCTTTAAAGCTTTCAAACGTTCTTCACCAACTCGGTCACAAAATCAAAACTTCTATCTTCAAGCGTGAACCGTCCGGGTCTTATATGACTGGACGAGCTGTGGATCGGCGAGCGAACCGATGGAGTTAAAATGCATACGCTGGAAGAAAAGCTCCCCCAAATGACACGTAGGTGACCACGTCTTGCTATCTGGCGGCTTGCTTGTTCCGGTTCCAAAGTGTTTCTCTTATGAACTTCGCCAGAGATGGGCCGGGGGCGGAACTTCTGAAAAGCGGCTTTAGAAAACAGCTCGGCGCTAAATGTTGTCGGGCGACTCCGCTGTAATAATACGGACCCATTTGTTATGACCCCTTAATGCGTTTTGATCGCGGAGGGGAAAAAAAAAAATCCCCCGTCCGCCTGCACCGTCACATTGACTCCAGCCCAAAGTTACTTTGTTCAGCTCAATTTACGAGCGGCCTAAGTTGAACCGACAGCCAGCTGGCTCGCTAGCTCACGAATCCAGCCTGCGTTCTCCTTAGGTCAGCCAAAAAAGAAATAAATAAATAATAAAAATAAAAAAACCCTGCGTGGATGCTGTCCTCACCTGTGAAAAGTCCCTGTCGGCGCTTTCCAGCAGCGGTGCTGGCGGAGGCTTAAACAGCCGTCCAATTTAAATTTCACCGTGCGCCTCGGCGTGTATGGGGCCTATTTCTGGCCTGCACTCCTCCGAGAGCTGGATGTATTGAGCGCCCGGCGAATCATCTGCTTTCTTGCCAAGCGTCTGCACACTCATTTGGATGACACTTTATAGCGAGGTCCTGACTCACCGGCGCTTACTCAAGATGCCATGGCGCGGGCGGAGAAGAGCGTAGGGGTGTTTCACCGAGGTGTCCCACGCAGCGCTCCAGCTCGACGCAGGGGCCACCTAATTACCAAGAGTGCGCCGCGGCAGCGGGGCTGATTTATCATGTTAGATTTAACCCAGTTAAATTTAGTGCCGCACCTAGAATCCTTCCCCCGGACGCTAATCCACTCGGCGCGTGTACTGACTGCGCACCAAACCGGCAGGTTGCGTACGTCTTAAGTGGATGATTAGAATAAATCGGTTTTATTGTTCTTCACAGCGTGAATTTGTCTTCGGCGTCTACTCCAAGCGCTGTAAACAGGGAAGGCTCTTACGCGGTACTTGGAATGCATAAACAACGTCTAGGGCTGCAGATGGGCAATAACTAAGTCAACAAAGCCATGGATACGGCAGGCACTAGGGGTGAGCGATTACGGCATTCGCGCATTGCTGCGACCAGGACCTTATCTCGCTATCGTTATGTCTCTCGCCATCACAAAGCATGCCACTGCTATCTAATATTAGCCTAACGTGAGCCCACAGCAGCCCAGTTATGGTTCTCATCCAGCAGTTGAAGTCAGAATCTATTTTCTATTGTGGGCTGCAGTGATCATTTGGGAAATGATGATGGACATAACTCCCAGCATGTCACCGCTTAGCGAATAACCACCACTTCTTCTGACAAGTGAATGAAAATGTCCAGCAAATGTCAAAAGTAAGAGCAGTGGTGGTGGTACGTTGGTCAGAACTGAATAGATGGTGGTTTTGATTTCATTTCAAGCTGAAAGAGTTTTGAGTGGACTAAAGCTGGAGGCCAGAAGACCAAAGTCTGGAAATGTGGAAGACCAAACTCATCATCTAGACTGTGGAAGACCAAAGTCAGTCCTAAGGCTAAAAAGGTTTTGTATTGAATGACCAAAATCAACCTTTGGCAGGGTGGAAGACCAAGTGTTAGAACTATGGAAGATCAAATCTCAATATCTGCAGAGCTGAAGAGTTTAAAACTATGTTCAACCTAATTTATCTCAAGTGTGGAAGACCAAAGTCTGGAGCTGTGGAAGACCAAACTCATCATTTAGACTGCAGAAGACCAAAGTCAGTCCTAAGGCTAAAAAGCTTTAAATTGAACTTTGACGGAGGACCAAAATTAATCTTCGCCAGGGTGGAAGACCAAACATTAGAACTATGAAAGACCAAATCTCAATATCTGCAGGGCTGAAGAGTTTAAAACTATGTTCAACCTAATTTATCTCAAGTGTGGAAGACCAAAGTCTGGAGCTGTGGAAGACCAAACGTTAGAACTATGGAAGACCAAATCTCAATATCTGCAGGGCTGAAGAGTTTAAAACTATGTTCAACCTAATTTATCTTAAGTGGAGCTGTGGAAGACCAAACTCATCATCTAGACTGTAGAAGACCAAAGTCAGTCCTAAGGCTAAAAAGCTTTAAATTGAACTTTGATGGATGACCAAAATCAATCTTTGGCTGGGTGGAAGGCCAAACATTAGAACTGTGGAATACCAAATCTCAATATCTGCAGGGCTGAAGAGTTTGAAACTATGTTAGACCTAATTCATCTCAAGGGTGGAAGACCAATCTCTGGATCTGTTGAAGAACAAACTCATCATCTAGACTGTAGAAGACCAAAGTCAGTCCTAAGACTAAAAAGTTTTGAATTAAACTTTGTGGAACAGAAAATCGACCTTCGGCAGGGTGGAAGATCAAACTCTGAAACCGGAAAGACTAAACCTCAACATTTGAAGGGCTGAAGACCGAAGTCTAAAACTATGGCAGACCAAACTCTGGATCTGTAGAAGAATAAAACTCATCCACTAATGGGTAGAAGCCCAAAATCATTCCTAAATCTAAAAAAAGTTTTGGATTAAATGCTGTGGAAGACCAAAATCTATTTTTTTAGGGTGGAAGATCAAACTCTGGAACTGTGGAAGACCAAACCTCAACATTTAAAGGGCTGAACACCACAGTCTGAAACTAGGTTCTCAATAAAGCATCAACAGCAAGTCTTAGATTAATTCACCAGCTTTAGTCTAGGCGTCTAATCTGTATTGTAGGTTGTATCTGTTCAATTAGTTTGCTCATTCAGAATGCATCTCTCAGATAAACGACAGTAAACACATTTACAGGCAGGTGTTAATGTGTGACTGGCCTATGGCAGCCCACTTCTAGAGTGTAATGGGGCTGGTCACCTGAAACGAGCTTGATGCCCTCTGTTTTAGAGTTACAAATAATGAATTTATTACATTGCAGGTCAGTTTAAAAATGTTCATCAAATCATTATGAAGATAAGGGAGATAAATAGACATTAGGACTGGTTCTGTAAATGAAATAAACAGATTTAGACCCATTTCAGACAACCTGTAAACAACAACAACCAGCATATACTAATTACACAGCAACGTGTATCTGATTGTACTTCCCCAAGAAGTCTTATTATTATGATTGCGCAACTATCTTGTTATTCTTTTATACTTTCTGCAGCTTTCGAGACATCACCTCCGTTCCAACTCCAGATTGTCTGGTCTGATTGTGTGATTTGAGCTTATATGCAGCTTTTTGATCAGATGCATTGATTCTGAAAAACAACAGATTTTTCTGGAATTTTCTCCCATAGAGAATGAATATGATAGAAAATTGAACGCCAATCTACTGAACATCTGCTCGATCAAGAGACATTGTTTTGCATGCACTGACTCAGGGCAGACCCCTGACCATGACTGCAGTGTTGGTTTGACCTGCACTCGTCTGCTTGTTGTTTTTTTCATCCCTCTATTTTCTCCCATAGAGTCCCATTCATTTTTGAGCGCACCCAAACATTATGGTTTCATTAAACCTACAGCCTCCAAACTGCATGTACTCACTTAGGGTAGATCTCCAAGCACACTGACCTGCACTCCTCTATTTGTTGTTTATTCAGCCCTCGTTCCTCGCACAGCTTAAACATGATTTCCTTTAGGAAGTACACTCTTTTAGTTATATATCCGCCCTTACGTGGATTCAGGTAGGGAATACTATGGTGCCTAACTGTAGTTTCTTGAAAGTCCTTGAACAAATTCTATTGGGAAAGGGAACCATTTCTCAAGAACAGTGTTACTATCTTCTTGCACAATTGGGGCGGAGCAGTGTGGGCTGAAAATGGGTGTTTTTCAAAAGAAAAATAATCCGAATGGAGAAAAAAGCGTGGGAATATGACTCATCAGCACATATTACTTCCTTCCACTGCCCCAAGGATTGAACTCATTATGCGTTTTTTTTTTTGACATTGGCTTCAGTTACAAGTGGCTACTCAAAAGCAGTTGCATCATATACACATTTAACAATCTAACACAGCACATTCAAGGGATGTGAATGTGTCTGTTATTCATTATTTATTTATTTATCTCTTAAAGCGCCAACCAGACTACACAGTATATGAATAAACAGTATAGGGGCCTTATTTACAGCAATTGCAATATGTCTGGTAGAAAAAAATAAAAAATAGTCTGTTATATATATATATATATATATATATATATATATTATGGCCATCCGAAGAAAAAAATATATCTCCATTTTAATTCATTTTATTATTTTTTTCTCCATTTAAAAGCACCATGACGAATGGACCAATAGAAATGCTCCACAATTTGGATTTCATTGACTTACATTAATAGTAGAGCCATTTTTTTCCTCTTTTGTAAAGCAAATATTTTGAGGATACTAGTTTTTCTTTGGGTAGCAATGATATAAATATATATCATCCCATTTTCCAATGAGAAGGTGGTCAAAGAAGACCAGAATTGTCTCAGAAATCGATTGACGGAATCAGACAGACAGTTGACCACCTTCCCATTGGAAAAACTTGCCCTTAATCTAATATGGCGGCTTTCCAGATGGCATCCATGTTCGGGACATAGCCAAAAAGATAGGCCCCCTCACCCGCTACTTGCTGGGGTATTCAGAAATCATCAATTTACTTTTCCTTTCTGAAACCATAAGGGAAAAAAGGGTGTCCTGAGACTTTTGACTCACCTTATAATATATATATATATATATATATATATATATATATATATATATATATATATATATATATATATATATATATATATATATATATATATATTGTCGCTGTCCAATGAAAGACAAGTATTTCCAAAATAAGAACTTTTCAGGAGGAACCAAAAACAGTCTTTACTTTCAATGTAAGTCAATGGAACCATGAAGCATTTCCATTGGTCCATTCATGATGGAGTTTATACACAATGTCAATGGCAGCTGTTGAGTTTAAATGATGTAGAAAAATAAAAAACAAAAAAAATGGAGATGATATGTATGTGTGTGTGTGATTTTGTTCCTGAAACTGACCCTAAAATAATGAAATCAGTGGTTTAATATAATAACAGCATAATTATATACTTACAGCAATGTAATTACATAGTTATAAACATGATTGTATAGCTAATAGTGGATTTATGATTTACATTTAGCGCTGATGGTGGTTCTACACTAAATAAATTATAAACAAATTAGTCTTCACATCAATAAATATTGAATTAATCCCAAAACCATGTTTCCTCTCTCCTCTAAACAAGACTGTACACAAGAGCTCTTCATGAAATTCAAACTCTCAGCAGTAAGCGCAGCCTCAGAATCTGCACCAAATTCAGTAGTGTTGGATTTGCATCACAAATGCTTAATTGTGTAACACACGAGCAAACAAAGCCGCCTTGATGCCGCGTTAAGATTTTCAGGTCCCGAAAACAAGAACCTGACCTACAATGGCGGAAAACCTCTCATTACAGAGTGTAATTTTTCTATTAGTGGCACTCGCAGCTGTCAAACAACGAGAGTGTGCTCATCTCACTCCTCCCTCACTCCTCCCTCACTCCTCCCTGAAGCTCAAATAGCCTCTTTATACGGCAGTGATAGTCCGTGTGCAATCCTGCCAGCATAAAGAACAAGAAGGATTCCTTACCATCGCTCCGGGTTCAAAGGAGACAGAAATGAGACACGTACACATGCGCACAGAGCAAATCTACCTTCCTCATTTCATAAATGGCTTCAGACCCCCGCAGACTGCCCCCCCTCCCACATAGACCCTCTGTGTAGCCTGTATAAGCTCCAGTGTTCCTTTAACTAGCATGTCTTACCTTTCAGTTTCTATTACGCTAATCAATGGCATACATTAGCCGTCCTCCAGCATTAGAGGCAGTGGGCTCAGAAACAGTTGAGAGACAGAGCGAGAGAGAAAGAGGGGGGGATAGAGAGAGAGAGTAAGGGAGAAAGGGCAGAGGAAGTGAAAGGGGTAAAGAGAAAGAGAGAGAGAGATAGGGAGAGAGAAAAAAAGATAAAGAGAGAGAGTAAGAGAAAAAGAGAAAGAGAGAAAGAGAGCAGAAAGACAAAGAGTAGAGAGGGGTAGAGCGAGTGAGAGAGAGAGAAAGGGTTAGGGAGGAGAGAGAGAGAAACAGAGCAGAGATAGGTAGAGAAAAAGAGAGAGCAGAGAGAGAGAGAGAAAGAGAGAGAGACAGCAGAGAGGGGTAGAAAGAGAGTAAGGAAGAAAGAGAGGTAGAGTGAGAGAGAGAAGGGTAGAGAGAGGTAGAGAGAGAGGGGGAGAAAGAGTGAGAGTAAGAGAGAAAGAGCAGAGGGAGAGAAAGGGGTAAAGAGAGAGAGAGAAAGAGAGAGATAGAGAGAGTGAGAGAGAGAGTAAGGGTTAGAGAGCGGAGAGAGAGAAAGGGGTAAAGAGAGAGAAGAGCAGAGAGACAGAGAGCAGAGGGGGTAGAGAAAGAGAGAAAGACTAAGGGAGAGAGAGGTAGAGAGAGAGAGAGAGTTAGAGAGAGAGAGAGAAAGACAGCGAGAAGGGTAGAAAGAGATGTAGAGAGAGGTAGAAATAGAGAGAGAGGGGGTTAGAGAGAGAGAGGTAGAGAGAGATAGAGAGAGGTAGAGAGAGAAGGGTAGAGAGAGGTAGAGAGAGAAAGGTAGAGAGAGGTAAAGAGAGAAGGGTAGAGAGAGGTAGAGAGAGAGAGACAGTGAGAAGTGTAGAGAGAAGGAGAGGTAGAGAGAGAGGTAGAGAGAGAGAAGGGTAGAGAGAGGTAGAGAGAGACAGGGAGAAGGGTAGAGAGAGGTAGAGAGAGGTAGAGAGAGACAGTGAGAATGGTAGAGAGAGACAGTGAGAAGGGTAGAGAAAGGGAGGGGGGTAGAGAGAGGGAGAAATAGAGAGAGAGAGGGTTAGAAGGAGGGAGAGGTAGAGAGAGAGGTAGAGAGAGAAAGGTAGAGAGGTAGAGAGAGAAGGGTAGAGAGAGGTAGAGAGAGACAGTGAGAAGGGTAGAGAGAGGTAGAGAGAGGTAGAGAGAGAGAATGGTAGAGAGAGGTAGAGAGAGACAGTGAGAAGGGTAGAGAGAGGTAGAGAAAGTTAGAGAGAGAGGTAGAGGGAGACAGTGAGAAGAGTAGAGAGAGGTAGAGAGAGGTAGAGAGAGAGGTAGAGAGAGAGAAGGGTAGAGAGAGGTAGAGAGAGACAGTGAGAAGAGTAGAGAGAGGTAGAGAGAGGTAGAGAGAGAGGTAGAGAGAGAGAAGGGTAGAGAGAGGTAGAGAGAGACAGTGAGAAGGGTAGAGAGAGGTAGAGAGAGTTAGAGAGAGAGGTAGAGGGAGACAGTGAGAAGAGTAGAGAGAGGTAGAGAGAGGTAGAGAGAGAGGTAGAGAGAGAGAAGGGTAGAGAGAGGTAGAGAGAGACAGTGAGAAGAGTAGAGAGAGGTAGAGAGAGAGGTAGAGAGAGAGAAGGGTAGAGAGAGGTAGAGAGAGACAGTGAGAAGAGTAGAGAGAGGTAGAGAGAGGTAGAGAGAGAGAAGGGTAGAGAGAGACAGTGAGAAGGGTAGAGAGAGGTAGAGAGAGGTAGAGAGAGAGAAGGGTAGAGAGAGACAGTGAGAAGGGTAGAGAGAGGTAGAGAGAGTTAGAGAGAGAGGTAGAGAGAGAGAAGGGTAGAGGGAGGTAGAGAGAGACAGTAAGAAGGGTAGAGAGAGGTAGAGAGAGAGAAGGGTGGAGAGAGGTAGAGAGAGACAGTGAGAAGGGTAGAGAGAGGTAGAGAGAGTTAGAGAGAGAGGTAGAGAGAGGTGCAGGGTAAAGTGTCTCTTTGTCTCCTCTCTCGTGTCTGTTCTGTTCGTCTAATCCTCTTTTTTCTGTCTCGCATGTAAATCTGCAGGTTCATTGGAACGCAGGTTAAGAGGGAAGCATTCGTTTAGGCTTGAGACGTTTTGATGCTAACAAACTCGAGTGACGACGGCGGAGCAGCAAGCTTTTTCTTTCAAATGCCAACTTCACCCTTTTCACTTCCCCCTCAGAGCTCCAGACTTTTACTGCAGCTGTTCTGCATTAGATATCCATTAAAACACTATTGCATATTGATTTAGTGAACACAGTCACCTGACGCAGATCTTATTGTGTCTGAGTTAGAGATGTTATTGTGTCTGAGTTAGAAATATTATTATGTCTGAGTTAGAGATGTTATTGTGTCTGAGTTAGAAATGTTATTGTGTCTGAGTTAGAGATGTTATTGTGTCTGATTTAGAGATGTTATTGTGTCTGAGTTAGAGATGTTATTGTGTCTGATTTAGAGATGTTATTGTGTCTGAGTTAGAGATGTTATTGTGTCTGATTTAGAGATGTTATTGTGTCTGATTTAGAGATGTTATTGTGTCTGAGTTAGAAATGTTATTGTGTCTGAGTTAGAGATGTTATTGTGTCTGATTTAGAGATGTTATTGTGTCTGAGTTAGAGATGTTATTGTGTCTGAGTTAGAGATGTTATTGTGTCTGATTTAGAGATGTTATTGTGTCTGAGTTAGAGATGTTATTGTGTCTGATTTAGAGATGTTATTGTGTCTGAGTTAGAGATGTTATTGTGTCTGATTTAGAGATGTTATTGTGTCTGAGTTAGAAACGTTATTGTGTCTGAGTTAGAGATGTTATTGTGTCTGAGTTAGAAATGTTATTGTGTCTGAGTTAGAGATGTTATTGTGTCTGAGTTAGAGATGTTATTGTGTCTGAGTTAGAAATATTATTATGTCTGAGTTAGAGATGTTATTGTGTCTGAGTTAGAGATGTTATGGTGTCTGAGTTAGAGATGTTATTGTGTCTGAGTTAGAGATGTTATTGTGTCTGAGTTAGAGACGTTATTGTGTCTGAGTTAGAAACGTTATTGTGTCTGAGTTAGAGATGTTATTGTGTCTGAGTTAGAGATGTTATGGTGTCTGAGTTAGAGATGTTATTGTGTCTGAGTTAGAGATGTTATTGTGTCTGCGTGAAGGAGGCTGCAGCTGAACTGTCTGGTTTGATGCGAGTACAGCTGCGTGTGTAGGGAGGTATTAATCGTGCTCTCAGCAGGCGGTTTCTCAGCAGAAAGTCATGTGATCTGATCACTTTTCAGAGCTTCTGGGGAACTTCTCACGTTTTAAGTTAAAAAGTCAAGTTTTTAAAACATTCAGCAAGACGCCTTACCGTGCTCAACGACACGCTGTGACATGGGTGGGATCAAGGGCACAGGAAGTGGCGGTGGGTGCTAAGGAGTCTGTTACACTGTTAAAAACATTAGTATTAATTATTATTCATAATAATTAACTGTTAATATTCTGGGTGGTGTAGTGGTTAGCACTGTCACTGAGTTTGCATGTTCTCCCCATGCTTGAGTGGGTTTCCTCCGGGTACTCCGGTTTCCTCCCACAGTCCAAACACATGCATGTTAGGATGATCCTCACTCTAAACTGCCCATAGGTGTGAGCGAGTGTGTGAGGGTCATGCAGTGGATTGACCACCTGTCCATGGATGATGGTGGGGTTGGCTCCTGACTAGCAGGATAAAGCAGAAGATAGTGGATGGATGGATATTAATATTCCGAACTTTATTATATAAACACATTTGGCCTATGAGTGCTTGTTTTAGTGTCAAGTTTGTTTCTCTTATGGATTAAAATCTGGACACCATGGGTTGTGTCTCAAACCCTAGTGAGTGTCTAAGTAGGCTGTCTAGGTAGCAGCTGTGTAAGTAGCAGCGTTCCTCATAAAACAGATTACTGAGACGCTCTAGTTAGAGAGAGACTGCGTCACGGCTTGTTCCCCCCACTGCAGCACGCGACCGGTGGTTTAGCTGGTTGCTAAGCTACCAGCCGGCATCCAAAACAATAGCCTGAGGCTTAAAAATCCACTAGCATAAATGCTAATGGCTCGAGTATAAAACTGCTAAATGGTGAAGGACTCGTTACAGAGTTGATAATAAAATACTGTTTTGTGTGATTATATGACCAGAAACACATTAAAACTCC
Source organism: Megaleporinus macrocephalus (assembly GCA_021613375.1). Taxonomy (NCBI): domain Eukaryota; kingdom Metazoa; phylum Chordata; class Actinopteri; order Characiformes; family Anostomidae; genus Megaleporinus; species Megaleporinus macrocephalus. Next base: position 38,247,861 of record CM038719.1, on the reverse strand, counting down.
AGAGAGAATCAAAATAACTCACATTTTAAAACCACTTCACTGCACCTGGATTAGCCTGTGTTGCATCATGGGATTGTCTTAGCGGCTCAGGAAGCGTTCATGCTTCTTTAAAATCAGGTCTAAATAAGGTTCCTCAGTAGACAGCATGTTTAAGGTATGTAAGAATTGGGACAGTCTACATGTCTAGAGCGCATACTATGAGCTCACTAGGTTTTGAGACAGACCCCATGTTTTCATTACAGTGAGCAAAGACTGTTGACCACTTCAGGACCACGGGGCTCAAACGCACAGCTTGAGGTGCCAAGAGAGAAAGTCTATGGGCCAAAAATCAGCGTAACATAAGTTTCTATTAACTGTTCTAGCTCACACTCTGCGTCTGTCTCACTGGACCTCACCTTATGGCTGCATATCAGCAAAATATGATTGGTCACCACGGAGTTCATTTGCATAAGTGAGCAGAGTGATGATGTGCGTCAAAGGCTTGATGTGTTGGTGTTAATTATATGTATATACTGGCATCTCTCACCTCGTTATATCACTGTATGACACATTCGGCACATTCTGTTCACAAACAAAACATCATTTTGCGTGTCATTCATTCATCTCATCGCGTATCGCCGCTGTCCAAAGAAAAACAGGTCTAGATTTCCAGTTTTCTACATACTTTAAACACGACAGCTGACGTTTACATTTTGTGTGGGTATTTAATGATGAATGGACCAATAGAAATGCTCAAATAATGCTTTTTTTTGGAAAAACATCTGGTTCCATTGACTTGCATTGAAAATAAAAACAATTTTTGGTCTCTCCTGTAAAATTGCCATTCTGAAGATACGACATACGTAAGATCTTTCAGGGCTCCTAGCCTTCGCCTGTGTGGAATTCTTGGAATTTCGCTGTGTTGTCTACTCTGTAAACAAACACAAATGTGGCTTGCTCTTCATAGCAAAGGGTGGGGGGCTATTCGGTGGGAAAGTGGAAGCAAGTCAGAGAACTCCAGTCGCTCATCCAGGAGCTAAAACTTTGAAACTGAGAGTTACAAACCTTTTGACTTGTGTTACAAGTTGCTGGGACATACCTATGTGGTCAGCTTGGTTGCTTCCATGTCAACCACAGAGGCAACAATGATTGGTGGACTGAGTTCCTGGCAACTGGGGCTAAGGATTGCGACACTGGCTTTGGTTTATAAGAGTGGCACTAATGTAATCTTGCTAGCAGTCATTCTATTAGGTGTATGTGATCTGATCACTTTATTAGATGTGAAGCACCTCAAGCTTGGAACTCGCTCACTCACTCATACATGTTTAGCAGGTGTTGTAAGCAATCTAATAGCAGTGCTTTATAGGAGTAGTATGTTTTCTGGTACTTCTGAAGTCTGATGATATATATATTTCTATATTTTGCTGACGGCCTCGATTTCTCAGGGTTAAACTAGTGGGCAAATGAAGTGATGTAGCACGTCGGTTGGTCTTTCCAATGATTAAAAGCAGTGTCTGTCTACAAGGCGATGCCAAGACGTGACTGTTTTATTTCAGTCGCTGCATTATTTGCTATTCCTGTCCGCAGTTCTGCATGGAGGTGTTGTTTGACAAAGCAGTAATCAACCCTGAAGTGTTTGATATATGCTGAATTCTCACTATCGGTTCTTTCCAGGCCTTGTAGTCACTGTCTTATCATATTAGTCAGCCTCCTTGCTGGAATGTCGGCATGGATTTCACTTAGCCTTAATTTCCTTGACAATGGCTACGAACGCACACACACAAAATATGTCGCTTCCAGTGGAGAGAGGGAGGTGAGCGCAGTTCCCCTAATTTCAGTGTGTTTGACAAGTGAAGCGTCGCTATCCAGCCAGCCACGAGCGTGAGCCTTGTCGTGCGAGAGAAAGTGAGAAACTGGCATTAGCGGTGTCGCACGGCCACTCCCACCCCAGTCCACTCTTCTCTGTCTGACTCTCACAATTAGCTGTTCTGCTTTCAAGGAGCTGGAACAAAGGTGAGTCCTGGGAGGCAGAGGCAGCGCCAATGACTTGAGAGACGGCTGGTGACACACTTATGGCTCCGGGCTGCTCTCTTGACCAGAGGAGTCACTGGCTGTCACTCCTCATCACTGTCTAGCCCGCCGCTAATGGCATTTCCCAAACAGCTCGGGTGGGAGAAAGGGCGCAATCGGCTGGGTAGCAGGCCTTCCTCTGTTCTTGTTTGTACTCGTAGACAAAAAGGTGTGGCCTCCGACGCGGAGACACCGCTCGGCCGAAGCGAGAGAGAGAGAGAGTGAAAGAGAAGGAACACAGGGATTTCAGGCTTTAAGGCTAATCCGTTAATTCCTCTAGCAAAACGCCCAAAAGCTTCATTACCCAAAGGTGCAGCAACGGGCACGGCAAGACGGGGAATTCAATCTGGAGGAGCATCTTACAAATCACTTACAAACGAAAGAGAAAAGCAGAAGAGATGCAGGACAAGTGGAAAAAATTAAGATGCTAATCACTAACACAAGTCCCCTCCTCCGCACGGAGCCCTTCTCCATCTTTTTTAGGCCTCCATTAAGTTCTGTCAGCTCTGAAATATTCCAACTTCACTAAATCTGCCTCCTCGCCAGCGATTGTGATTGATTCCTCAAATGCCTGACAAATCTGCTGATACTTGGAGGCTAGTTCCTATATTTTGATAGTGAGTTGGCCGTTCGTGAAGGTCAAAGTCTTCCATCACAGCACGTTGGGATTCCGCTGGATTCCATTTCCAGTTATTTCCTTTAGTTTTAAAGCCAGAGCTGAAATTCAACTCCACCAGAATTGATGGAATCGACAACGGCAACACCCCCCCCACCCCCAATTAATCGGCTGTTATCATCCTTCCATCCATCTATTCTGTTAGGTGTCTGTAATCTGATCACTTTATTAGATGTGAAGCAACTCAAGCTTGGAATTCACTCACTCACTCACTCACTCATGCATGTTTAGCAGGCTGAAAAATCTCCACAAGGGGGGGCACACTACCCGGCTGCTACCAATCACAGCCAAATGATACAGGTGCCATATGCAATGCTGCAGATTCACCCTACAATGACAACTGTGTATTGTTGAGTATGTAAAGAATGTGATTTTGGTTTTGAGCATAGCTTTTTATGGCATCTCTAGTGATTTAGCTGTGTGATTTAGCAGTGGTACTGACACTCCTTCCTCCAGCTCTGTAGTCAGCAAGACCCCAGACGCTATGAATGCATCCAATATTGCTTACTTCCCTACTACTACTACTAGTGTGTGTGGGTGGGTGTTTCACTGCCCCCTAGTGTGTTTGTTCACTAGTATGTGTGTGTGTATATGGGTGCTTCACTGTCCCCTAATGTGTATGTGTACTAATGTGTGTGTATGTGGGTATTTCATTGCCCCCTAGTGTGTGTGTGTTCACTAGTATGTGTGTATGTGAGTGTTGCACTGTCCCCTAGTGTATTTGTTCATTAGTGTGTGTGTGTGTGTGTGTGTGTGTGTGTGTGTGAGTGCATGTGTGTATGTGGGTGCTTCACCACCCCCTAGTGTGTGTGTTCATAAGTGTGTGTGTGTGTGTTTCACTGCCCCCTAGTGTGTATGTTTACTAATGTGTGTGTATGTGGGTGTTTCACTTCCCCCTAGTGTTTGTTTACTAATGTGTGTGTCTGTGGGGGTTTCGTTGCCCTCTAGTGTGTATGTTTACTAGTGTGTGTGTGTGTGTGTATGTGGGTGTTTCACTGTCCCCTAGTGTGTGTGTTCACAAGTGTGTGTGTGTGTGTGTGTGTGTGTGTGTGTGGGAGTTTCACTGCCCCCCAGTGTGTGTGTTCACAAGTATGTGTGTATGTGGGTGTTTCACTGTCCCCTAGTGTGTGTGTTCACAAGTGTGTGTGTTTCACTGCCCCCTAGTGTGTATGTTGACTAGAGTGTGTGTATGTGGGTGTTTCACTGCCCCCTAGCGTGCATGTTGACTAGTGTGTGTGTATGTGGGTGTTTCACTGCCCCCTAGTGTGTATGTTGACTAGAGTGTGTGTATGTGGGTGTTTCACTGCCCCCTAGTGTGCATGTTGACTAGAGTGTGTGTATGTGGGTGTTTCACTGCCCCCTAGTGTGCATGTTGACTAGAGTGTGTGTATGTGGGTGTTTCACTGCCCCCTAGTGTGCATATTGACTAGAGTGTGTATATGTGGGTGTTTCACTTTTCCCTAGCGTACATGTTGACTAATGTGTGTGTGTGTGTATGTGGATGTTTCACTGCCCCCCAGTGTGTGTGTTCACAAGTATGTGTGTATGTGGGTGTTTCACTATCCCCTAGTGTGCATGTTGACTAGTGTGTGTGTGTATATGTGAGTGTTTCACTGCCCCATAGTGTGTATATTGACTAATGTGTGTGTATGTGGGTGTTTCACTGCCCCTAGTGTGTGTGTTCATTAGTGTGTGTGGGTTTTTCACTGCCCCCTAGTGTGTATGTTGACTAGAGTGTGTGTATGTGGGTGTTTCACTGCCCCCTAGTGTGCATGTTGACTAGAGTGTGTGTATGTGGGTGTTTCACTGCCCCCTAGTGTGCATGTTGACTAGAGTGTGTGTATGTGGGTGTTTCACTGCCCCCTAGTGTGCATATTGACTAGAGTGTGTATATGTGGGTGTTTCACTTTTCCCTAGCGTACATGTTGACTAATGTGTGTGTGTGTGTATGTGGATGTTTCACTGCCCCCCAGTGTGTGTGTTCACAAGTATGTGTGTATGTGGGTGTTTCACTATCCCCTAGTGTGCATGTTGACTAGTGTGTGTGTGTATATGTGAGTGTTTCACTGCCCCATAGTGTGTATATTGACTAATGTGTGTGTATGTGGGTGTTTCACTGCCCCTAGTGTGTGTGTTCATTAGTGTGTGTGGGTTTTTCACTGCCCCCTAGTGTGTATGTTGACTAGAGTGTGTGTATGTGGGTGTTTCACTGCCCCCTAGTGTGCATGTTGACTAGTGTGTGTGTGCATATGTGATTGTTTCACTGCCCCCCAGTGTGTATGTTGACTAATGTGTGTGTATGTGGGTGTTTCACTGCCCCCTAGTGTGCATGTTGACTAGTGTGTGTATGTGGGTGTTTCACTGCACGGAGGGGTTAAATGTGAAGGTCAAACTCTACAGTGTGCAAACCCAAGGGGCAAAGAGTTCTGAATTCTAAATAAACTCAAATCCAGTTTCTACCCATGTTGCGAAGCATTGCCGCATAGCTCTGAGTGTTAGCATGTCTTTTCTTTTGATCTGTCTTCTTGTATACGGTCCATTCTGCCTCTCTGTTTTGGGATCGGACGTTCTTTCGTTGTCTTTCTGTTTTTTGTCTTCGCTTTGTTTCCCTGTTTGCTCTCTTCATGTCCCTCGTGGTTTTTGCTCGCCCTCTTCTTTTGACCTTTGCCTGTTTTCTGACACAGATTGTGGATTTCCCTGTTCGTATTAAAGCTTCACTGCTTTATTTTATCATCTGAGGCATCGGAGCCTTTCTGACTCTGAACTGGCGTCTTTTGGTTTTGTGAACTGTGAAATAACCATATTATAGTGTTTGGGATTATAGGAATATAGTGTTGGTTTCAAACCAGCTGTTTCTATTATTGGCAGTTCAAAGCAGCCAATAAGGGTCCCTAATCTTCTTATTAGGCAGTCTTGACTCACGGATGAAAGAAATGTGATTGGATTGGATTTTGTACATGCTTCTAATGGTAGGCTGCTTATGCAAAGTGGTAAAAATAAGCTTGGGGTGTCTTGGGTACATACCAATACTGATCCAATACTGTCTTTTCCCATTCTTATACTAAGTAAGCAGTTAATAATACATATGAAACATATTGATACTCCCACTAAGGCAGAAGTACATAATCTACAACATGACTTGAATATGCAAGACTCTAGACCAATAGATCATATTGGGTTATACTTTTTTTTCAATATTCGATTTAATTGTTGGGTGGGCGTGACACAAGAGTGGCAAATACTAACACTAAACTCTTATGAACTACCAGTCAATAAGATAAAATTTCAAAGAAAACTACACTGTCGATGTCTACCTTTTAAAATTAAAGTTCTGTATGTCGTACCCAAAACACAGGCTGTTGATTGGATAACGCAAGGCTCAATGTTATAACTGTCCAGCTGCGGGTCATCTGACGCTACTTAAGCAGAAAACAAAAGAAAGCATGCACCCATAACACAAAGTAATCACAGCAATATGTAAACCAAGGACTCAAAATACACCCCCCACACCACAATATACCCTGAAAATAGCAACAGAAATATAAATATAAAAAATAAACCCAATTTTTGCCCGTCTAACACAATGACCTTTGCAGATATCAGACCGATACCAATACTGAGCACTATACTGTTGGTGTACCGGCGCTTCAGTACTTCAAGGTTATTTCACAGGTCACAGATATTTTCATTTATACCTGTAAAGGCATTTAGACCACTTTAAAAATGTGCCTCACTGCAGGTCCATTTATGGCATCAGTGGCATGTAGAGTGCGAAAAAAGTAAATAAAGAAAGAAAGGCCGAATCCCAGTTCATTAAAAAATGTCGACCCACATCCGCTTAATTGGCTCGGACATCTTTTACTACAATCCTGGTGGATGTTTCCGTAATAGCTGTCAATTATCCCCTTATAAAGATGTAGCCAATAGCTGTCATAGGCTGTGCTAATTGGGTTATGAGATGTCCTCGTTCGCTGGTTGGAAGTGGTGTTGCTATTGTTCTTACACATCAGTGCATTTGCATATTAGCCCTGACGTACCTCCGCGGTAATGAGTAGTAATAAGCTGCTAAACTGTCTGCTCTCGAGACGGTGTGACCATCGTTTTATTATTTTATTAAATTTTTTTTTTTGTTCCCTGTGTCATTACAGGTACGATCCAAGATTAAGCCTGATCTGTGTGCTGCATGAGTTTATCTCTGCGATCTCTATCTCCACATAGATGGTGGGTTGAATAATCTCTTGAATGACCTACATTAGAATGGAAATCTGATGCAAACAGGACTTGAAAAGATCGAGATGAATGTAGCGTCTTCAAGGAAAAAGATCAAAAGAACATTGTATGAGTGAGCCGTATCTGATCTGTCTATTTCTAGCCTTTGTATACTAAAGTAAGAAGAAAGTCCAATGAATTGCAACGTTGTGTGAGTCAGAAAGTGGATGTGAAGGTAGAAAACGGGTTTCACATATGCCAAACGATCTGAACATCCTAGTAACAAAGAGATTCTTCGAGTTTTCCTATACCGGGCACCCATATTAACAGCACACCCCAGCTTATAGCTCAATATAAACCTATATTTAGACCTACACAGTCAGCAACACCAAGAAAGGCCCCAGAGTTTAAATCAAAAGTCTAGATGGTAAACAGAAATCGGCCTAGGACAGTTCCCTGTGGGACCCCTATAATGCATTCTACCTGTTTTGGACTGTAACTGTACACACTATGACTGGGGTTTTGGGGTTCTTCATCTTTTTGGGAGCGAAAGAGATCTTCAAGTTATATGGAAGGAAAAGCAAACAAACCAAGAAACAGGCTATCTCAAAATCAATCAATCAATCAATCAACCTTAATAATAATAAATAAAATACAAATTTTAAAAATAACATTTAATATAGATGAATAAAATATAAATGTAAAAAAAACAGATAGAAAAACATATGCCAAACGAGCTGAACATCCTAGGACCAAAGAGATTCTTCGAGTTTCCTATACCAGGCACTTATATTAACAGCACACCCCAGCTTATAGCTCAATATAAGCCTATATTTAGAACTACACTCTTTACACAGCCAGCTAATGCCAAGAAATGCCCCAGAGTTCGAATCAGAAGTGTAGATGCCAAACAGAAATGGGCCTAGGACAGTTCCCTGTAGGACCCCCATACTGCATTCTACCTGTTTTGGAATGTAACTGTACATACTATGACTGACACATCTACACCTGACATGAATTGTTTATAAATCTGGTCTCTAGTTGTTCAGGACATCGGGCCCTCGATTGTTTTGTACATTTGAGCCGTACAAGATGTTTTTAATAGCGTTTTCAGTGTGAGGCTCAGTTTGAAGACATGCTACTTCATCCTTCATGAAGCCCAAAAACGTTTATCAGTGATGACCCGAGGTTTTTTTCTGGAGAACTTACTTTCCTGCCGGGAAAACAGCGCTGTCAAAATCATCATCGTCCCCATAAGACCTCCAGAAAGCCCATAGCTAGCCACAGTTCACTGGCTTGGTGGTCAGTGATTCATATAAGAGAAAAGACAGGAGAACAAAGCTGTAGTGGGAACTCTCCAGGGACGGGAGTAGTATGGAAACTGCACGCATCCTTAGCAATAGTTATCATATCGCTGTAGGGTGGAGAAGGCTGTGTCAGCAAAACCGTGGACCCTCTCACACTATACGTAGTAATAACAAGCTTGAACTCCCAGGGTAGCCACTTTGTCCGCAGACTAATTGCCAGCCGCTCAATGTCTGCGGTGCATGGATGCTATTTATTTATTGCGATCGCACCATCGGCTGTTCCCAAAACCATCAACCCGAATCAACGCTGGTCGTTGTCCTTCTATTCTTTTGGATCCTTCATCTGGAAAGCCTCAGTAGCAGGGCTAGCATTGAGAATCAGGTTATTTAACCAGACGGCAGAGCGCTCCATGTTCCCCCAGGCTGCTCATCAGTGGGTTTTGGGCTCCTTCATCTTTTTGGGAGCGAAAGAGATCTTCAAGTTATATGGAAGGAAAAAGCAAACAAACCAAAAAACAGGCATCTCAAAATCAATCAATCAATTAACCTTTATTTTATCTCGGAAATACATTGAGGGGTGACCCTCATTTGCAATGCAGCCAAGCATTTACACTTTAAGGGATTTAAAATATCTAAATAAGAGAGTTAAAACTGATAACGAACAAAAATAATAATAATAAATAAAAATTATTTATTTAATTAACATTTAATTTATATGAAAAAAAAATAAAAATGCAAAAAAATGGAAAAAAAATCATGAAATAATATAAAATGAACACAAAATACATACAAATAAACAAATAAAATGATAAAAATTTAAATGCTAATAAAAAATAAACAAATTTAAAACAATCACGATAGAAAAAAATTAAATAAAAGAATATAAAATAAACATAAAATACATGAAAATGAACGAATAAGATAATAATTAAAATCCTAATAGAAAGATAAACTCATTTAAAACAATCACAGGCTTTCTGATGATGACTAAAAACTAAAAGTTTGAAATGGTTCAGTGATCCCAATTTACTAAATAATGAGATCTTTGTGTTGAAAATGTAGCATTTGTTGAAAGTGAGGTCACATTTGTTTCACTACTCTCGATTAATTACACATTTTCTCAAATTTGATCATAAAGAAAGGAGATATTCATTGTGGCTGTAGTGTTTTGAATTAGCCTCATTAGAATGCAGTGCTCGGACTTTGTTTGAATGCAGGATGAATATGAAGACAGAGTGAACGCACCTTCCAGCGACTGCATGTCAATGAGAACAACGTTGGCTGGATATACCGTATACCTCTTTGATTGCAGACCTCTTGTATTTACATCGCTGTGTTATATCTTGTTTCAAGGGCAGCTGTAGCTGCCTGCTTTGGTTTTCCTAGTATGCTGCTTGTTAATGTAGCCATAGCTCCGTCGAGACATGGGACACTCATGACACTTATGTTATTGGTGTTATTGGCATCGCGGTCAGTCGTAGATGATATTTCAGACTGGATTAACAAATTCACACCATTAAGTCAAGTAAAGTCAAGTTTATTTATATAGCACTTTTTACAATGATGTCTGAAAGCAGCTTTACAGAGTTTTGAAAACAGACAGTTACAACATATATCCCCCAGTGAGCAAACCAGAGGCAACAGTGGCAAGAACACCTCCCTCAGACTGGAGGTAGAAACCTTGGGAGGAACCAAGACTCACAAGCAGAGACCCAACGTCTGGTGGAACAGTATCTCTGTCTTTAGAAGCTGTACAGGTGCTACATCAGGTGGATGATACAGCGATGCAGTCAAGGATGGAGCAAATGGCACGAATGGAGAGGAGAACTGGTTGGTGCCAGGTTAGTTCTGATTTGTGTTAGTACAGAGACAGAGTTAGTTCCGGTTTGAGTTAGTACAGAGACAGAGTTAGTTCTGGTGTGGGTTAGTACAGAGACAAAGTTAGTTCTGGTGTGGGTTAGTACAGAGACAGTGTTAGTTCTGGTTTAGGTTAGTACAGAGACAAAGTTAGTTCTGGTGTGGGTTAGTACAGAGACAGTGTTAGTTCTGGTTTGGGTTAGTACAGAGACAGAGTTAGTTCTTGTTTGGGTTAGTACAGAGACAGTGTTAGTTCTGGTTTGGGTTAGTACAGAGACAGAGTTAGTTCTGGTTTGGGTTAGTATAGAGACAGAGTTAGTTATGGTTTGGGTTAGTACAGAGACAGTGTTAGTTCTGGTTTGGGTTAGTACAGAGACAGAGTTAGTTCTTGTTTGGGTTAGTACAGAGACAGAGTTAGTTATGGTTTGAGTTAGTACAGAGACAGTGTTAGTTCTGGTTTGGGTTAGTACAGAGACAGAGTTAGGCCTGGTTTGGGTTAGTACAGAGACAGAGTTAGTTTTGGTTTGGGTTAGTACAGAGAAAGAGTTAATTCTGGTTTGGGTTAGTACAGAGACAGAGTTAGTTCTGGTTTAGGTTAGTACAGAGACAGAGTTAGTTCTGGTTTGGGTTAGTACAGAGAAAGAGTTAATTCTGGTTTGGGTTAGTACAGAGACACAGTTAGTTCTGGTTTGGGTTAGTACAGAGACAGAGTTAGCTCTGGTTTGAGTTAGTACAGAGACAGAGTTAGTTCTGGTTTGGGTTAGTACAGAGACAGAGTTAGTTTTGGTTTGGGTTAGTACAGAGACAGAGTTAGTTCTGGATTGGGTTAGTACAGAGACAGAGTTAGTTCTTGTTTGGGTTAGTACAAAGACAGAGTTAGTTCTGGTTTGGGTTAGTACAGAGACAGAGTTAGTTCTGGTTTAGGTTAGTACAGAGACAGAGTTAGTTCTGGTTTAGTTTAGTACAGAGACAGAGTTAGTTTTGGTTTGGGTTAGTACAGAGACAGAGTTAGCTCTGGTTTGGGTTAGTACAGAGACAGAGTTAGTTCTGGTTTGAGTTAGTACAGAGACAGAGCTAGTTCTGGTTTGAGTTCGTACCGAGACAGAGTTAGTTCTGGTTTAGGTTAGTACAGAGACAGAGTTAGTTTTGGTTTAGGTTAGTACAGAGACAGAGTTAGTTTTGGTTTGGGTTAGTACAGAGGATGAGGAGAGTTTAGAGTGTAGCTGCTGACTCTGGCTGATCTGATTATAAACAGAATGAACTAAAAGGAGAGACAGGTGCTTCATCTGGAGGATACAGGGATGCTGTCGAGGCGTAGCAGAAAGAGGAGAGCTGGTTGGTTGGTGCCATTACGCAAACTTTTGAGGCAAATTTATAATTGATCATGGTTACATCATGCTATTATGTAATGACAAGACGTGTAATAATGTCCATGAGAAGATGTTTATGTATGTGACCTGATGTATTGATCTCAGATGGTCAGACTATTGTTCTCCAGGTTCAGTTCACAACGTGTTGTCCATCTCTTGCTTTACCTGGTCAGCCTGAAAAGGTGACTGCCCACTCCTGGTACTTTCTACATTCGCTGCTCGCTCTGTCTGGAAGCTGATGCACATCGTGTATTGTTGCTTATACTGATGTTGGTGGGATATTATGCTGTTACTGATAATTGATTGTGTCCATCTACACAAGTGGGCTGATAAAGTTTGCCGTTGTAGTTTGCGCTGGAACTCCCACCAGGGGTCATTTCGGATGCCACGTGCGCTTCTGCGACAGCAAGAGCAGCACTTTGGAGGAGCCGTGGTTTGATGCCTCGCTGGTAGGTAGTCCTCAGCGGGCTGTCTCTTTTCAACCAGCTCCTGTGTTCTCACACACTCCTCATTTTAAGACCTGCTCGATTATAGTACCCAGTGCACCCGTATCCTTCACCACAGCATCTGAAACAATGCAGCTCTGCTCAGTGATCAGGAGCTCCTGGGCTGAGATCTCAAACCAAATCCAATTATCATTAGAAACCTGTGATGTTCCTGTAAAAGATGATGCCATGGTGAATATTTACATTTACAGCATTTGGTGGAAACTACTATTTAGAATGACTTACAGTTCACCTGTACACAGGTAGGTGAAGGTAGTGTTACAGTTGACCTGTACACAGGTAGGTGAAGGTAGTGTTACAGTTTATCTGTACACAGGTAGGTGAAGGTAGTGTTACAGTTTACCTGTACACAGGTAGGTGAAGGTAGTGTTACAGTTTACCTGTACACAGGTAGGTGAAGGTAGTGTTACAGTTTACCTGTACACAGGTAGGTGAATGTATTCTTATAGTTTACCTGTACACAGGTTGGTTATTGTAGTGTTGGAGTCTTGCCCAATCAATCTTACTGGTATAGTGTAAGGTGGTTACCCAGGTGGAGAACTGAACCCCAGCCTACAGCAAGGAATCTCTGGTTGACCCTCTCTGACCCAACAGTCACAGTTATTTACTCTCGGGATAAATGTCTGGGGGTAGTTGTGGGCTGAAGGTTACGGATCCGGTCTTGTAACCAGAAGGTCACTGCTTCAATCTTTTGGACCAACACAGGACACGACTGAAGTGTCCAGTATTGGAGAGTTTATTCATGTCAAACACCCAAATCTACCAACTAACAGGAACCTGGCATTGAGTCCACCACACTGGGCAAGCCTATAAACATCAACCACTGCATAATAACTCCACAAACTCTATAATACCAAGAAGCTGATTGGATACCAGCCCATTATACCAATGGGCGTAATTCTAATAGTGGGCTGGACAGTGTCGTGAAGTGTTGTGATGTTGTATATGCCAGTGTAGACTTTCCTCTGGTCCTCTTACTAGAGCAAGCATCTCTTGACTGTGCTTTCCAGCGATGCTTCTGCCTGTCAGCCGCCATCAGCTTAGCACTCTTTCCAAATTTGGTAACCTTTTGGCAAAAAGCGTCGCTTCCTCACAAGAGCCTTATTGCCTGCGAGTGAAGCCCACTCCCCCCGGGGAGCCGATCCAGTCCCCGCTGCTTTGTGTTCAATATCATCTGTAATACTCCCCCCGTAGCCGAGGCGTCCCGTTATTGTCCGGTTATCGTGTTATTTCAGCCAAGATCTCTCGCCCGGCTCCCCACAGCAACACTCTAATCCTCAGTTCGCTGCCTGACTGGCTTCACCCACCGCTCGCTTCCACACGGCTTCAGCAGCTCCGTCCATCTGCCCGCATACGCGTCCTCTCGAATCGCGGATTGAATATTTGGACCTTTCTTTCTTCTCGTCGTTTCTAATCATTTCGGCGAGCGTTCCCACGAAGGAACGACTTCCGATCGCATGTCCAGTCAGCAGGTCTTTCCGTTGGCCCAGACGTCAAAGGATTTTTTTATTATAATTTTTTTTTGTGTGTTTCTCAAGCGCCAGAATAAAAAAAAATAGCAGATCAGGTGTGTGCCAGGAGGCGGCTGATTCAATTCGAATTAAGTGGGCTTTAAAAAAAAAAGGGAAAAAAAACCAGAAAGTGCTGGGCAGCGTTTTATGTAGGTGAGCAGAAGAACTGAAGAAGCAGTCGTTTTCTTGTTTAGCGAGTGAAGTTTTATTAGCCGCTATAAATCGCCACGGACGACGCCAGCGTCTATAGACTGAACCTCCGGCGTAAAAGCCTTTTATAGGCCGGGCTGATTTCACTTTGTTTTCCTCTGCTTTCCGCTCTTAGCCGGTTTAACCGCCGCTGATAGTCCATATCAGTGTTTATGGAAGCGCAGGCTCGTTCAGGCGGGCTTGATAAAAAACTGAACTGGAGGATCTGAAAGTAATGAGTGTTTACCTTCCCGCGGTAAGTCTCTCCACCGCTGATGATGAAACGGGATTGCGGGGACCCCTTGAACCACGGAGGGCGCTGCAGATCGGCCGATAAACCGCCCACTCTCCCAACTCCGGGTCCCCCCTTGCCGCTCTCCCACATGCACACCCCTCGCCCATATCTCGGCATCTTTAATATAAAAATGCATCGGGGCCACCGCGGGGCGAGGCGGGCGTTGGAAGTCTCTCTCCGCGTCTCTTCGTGTCGTCTCGCTCTGTCCTCTCTCGCTCTCTTTCCTGCCCCCTCGATTTCTCCAGCTGAAATGAACGAACACCAGTCATGTCT